>JAQFVV010000044.1:3790873-3857395 GCA_028023455.1 Epiperipatus broadwayi | reverse complement strand
CTGACGTAAATATATAGTGTAGCTTCTTCATCGGTTATGTGTGTGGGGATATTCTCCGGGTCTACTTGTTTATTCAATTTAATTTTGAATTCAAAGCTATTGGTTAGTATGGGAATTGCTGCTTCTTTAATGTATTTTTGCTGGAAGAAAACGACTTTTCCGAAAGGACTCATCATTTTTTGGAAATCTTCCATGTTGTAGCCAAAATACGTATTTTTTAAAATTCCGGAGATATTTTTATATTTATTCTCATCGACTGTTATTAGTGCGAAATTATTTAGCGTCTTAATTCGGTTTCTAAATTGTTCTCTTTGCTCATTTTCATAAAACTGGACCGCCACATATCTGCTATTTGGATGGTCGCCTATGCATTGTACCGATTCAAGCATATTATTTTCATGCAGTGTTTCTATTAGAAGGGATTTGGGGAAACTGTATAGTGTGCAAAGACTATCTGTTACAGCGAGTACTATTGATTTATCGGTGAAGAAACGTTTAAACGTCAGGAAAAGTGATCGAGGTATTGTTTTGTTGAACTTCTCTCCAATTTGTTCCAACATTTCATCAGTCCATTCAATATGAGGGGGATCATTTTTATTTTGATCCATAAGATTCAAGTTTTCCAAATCATCTGCTGTTGTTTTCCTGAACCTAGGACCTTTTGCCGGGCTTACGTAATCTTGGGCTTTTTTTGCTATAGCAGCATATGATTTTCTCGTGCCCTGCGATGGACTACCCACCTGGTTAATCGGTTGAGCGGTCGCCATTTTAAGTTTTCCAATTAAAGGTATGTTTAAATTCCCCCCTTTTTTTTTTTTTAAATAAACACTAGTATATATAACCAAAACAATTCAGTTATCCGCAAAATTATAGAGTTTTGTATATTTGATTTTAAATCTACTCTTATTAAAAAATTAAATTTGCCTGAGATTTTGGCATTAGTTATTAGATCCGCTAGCTTTTAACTAAGCGTTTGTCTATTAGCGTTAGGTGCGGATTTACGATAAAAAAAATCTTTGGATTTCTCTGTCCTTTTTTTCTTTTTTTCAATCAAAATAAATATTTGAGTGTTTTAAATTGTTTTATTGGACATTTCTATTTGTTATTAGCAAATAAATCTGCATTTTATTAACAAAAAGCTAAGAGGTTCTTTGCTTACCTGCTACTAGGTTTGTATCCAGGTGGCGCTATTATTATTATTATTAGTATTATTATTATTAACAGAATTACATTTATTAAAACAGGTAAAACTCTCCATACAGTATTGCCATTCAGTGCAAGCCAGAATAATCAATGGATGCCAGAAGACTTGTGCATAAAACCCCCATCTAGTACCTACTCATCCAATGTCCCCAGACTAGTTTCTGACTTGTGGCCTTTGTCAGTGAGGAGCCTTGGATATGAAAGTACTGCACCTAGATCTTAGGATTACATTTAAATAAACAGATTAATACTATTATGATAAAAACAGTGCAATAATAAAATGAGAGCACATAATATGATTACACATATAAGAATCCATGATTGTGTTAACGCTCTTTTAAAAGAGTAATAATATTATTAATAATAATTCATTATTTATGCTTTTTCTCTATATTTTTTAAACTCTAACAAATTTGTTTTATTCTTTTTATTATTTCATGAACAAATTATTTGGCGTTTTTTGTTAACATAGGTAGCTGACTTCAGTTATGACATTTTTTTTACAATTAAACTAATATTTTTCATATATAATATGCAACCTTTTAATTGAGATTTATAGTAGGCTCTGTTGGTGGCACTATAATCAATAATATATTATTTTAATAGTAAGAATTTATCTTTAAAATCTGACAATAAAAGCTTTAAAAAAGATTTTGCATGATTTCTTAGTTCTAATTAGAGTACTTGAATATCAAGAAATACTGAACACAAATAATCAAAGAAACTTTTGTGATAAGAGAGCACCTACTCATGTTGTACAGAAACAAAAATTAACTAATGCACTATATAAAATCAAAAATATAAGTTTATAGATAGTGTTTATTATTACATTTTTATGTAAAATTATTAAATATTTGTTTTAAATTAGTACATGATATTTACATATTTGAAAATAGTAATTTTAAAGCAAAAAAATTGGTCAATTAAAAATTTACTGATTTCAACAGAAAACATACTAAAAACATCTTTTATCAATAATGTTATTATTTTTGGTTGCTTTTTTTAATTATAAATTATTTATAAGTTGCATTTTAAAATTTTAAAGAGAATTTTCATTATTTAAATGCACATTTTATGAAAACATGTTTTAATATATAGATTTTTTGAAAAGTATTTTTTATTAAAATATATAATTTTAGCCTAAAGATTCAAATAACAAATTTTGATTAGTTAATTTTATTTTTTTCTACTGAGTAGTTTTTTTTTTCATTTGTAAAATAAATATTTTATTTTTCAAACTAATTTCATTCATTGAGTTTATATTTTAAATGAAATTTGTTAAAAATGAAAAGATAAAATAAAAAATATTTTTTTTTGTTAAAAAAATATGATCTAAAAATATCAAAAAATAA
Organism: Epiperipatus broadwayi; assembly: GCA_028023455.1. Lineage (NCBI taxonomy): Eukaryota > Metazoa > Onychophora > Udeonychophora > Euonychophora > Peripatidae > Epiperipatus > Epiperipatus broadwayi. Next base: position 3,854,840 of record JAQFVV010000044.1, on the reverse strand, counting down.
AAGATCACATATGATATAGAAGTATTAAACAATGCAACTGGTGACAAGTTAAAGAAATGGTTTCACCAATTTTTTAGGCTTGCTAAAATTTCAATGCCATTTCCAATGAATTTTAAAAATTAGATGATATTTATTTAGATTTAGATGAATACAGATAACTATATAAAAGTGTAGAACTTCTACAAGTCTTACTTTAAAATAAGAAAATGATTGCCACCTATCTTAGAATATTTATAGAAGTAAAAGTTAAACTTTCTAATAAATTTACAATGAATATATGAATTTTGAGTCCATCAGAATATTTATAAATGCACAAATTATTTTATTTCAAAACACTATTGTTTAAATGAATACAAGGTTGCCAATGGACTCCACATTTGGCAGATAGTGGAATAATCTTCAGATATGTAGGTTAACTGTAAATAAAAAATAAACAATTCCTACTTCCTTGTAGGATAGAATAACAGGATATTAGTTCATCAAAGATTAGGTGTTTTTTTTTCCAGTACAGATTTTTATGTCTCTTATTTTTTTTCTTCACTCACTTAAGTTATTATAGGGCCCAATCATTCTTAGCCTATCATTCCATTGAGCATCTCCTTAGATGAACTACGATAATGGAATTTGTGTATTTGTTTGATTACATTTCTAACCTTTAACTATAAGCATAGTATTTCGATCTATAATTCTCTTTTTATGTATGTTTCTCTCAATCTCTCAAGAAATAAGGAAACAATTATGGAGAACAGACACAGTAAGCTGACAGTTCTTAGTTGTGATCTTTTCTCAAGTTCAATACTTTTATTAAAGAGTTTATATTGAACTGAATTTGAGACAGGAGTTTCAGATGGCAAAGAGAGTATATTTAGCTTGCTCTATTTAAGTATCTTCTGCCTATTATAGAAGTGGAAGGAATTCAGTTTTTTTGTAATCAAATATTTATTTAGAAAATAGTATTTAATTATATGTATGTGTGTATGTTTGGTGAATTGGGATATTTTCTTTCCTTTCTATTTTATTATCTGGCTGAATGCACTTTTGGTGCTGATCACTATGATCATAGCATTCTTATTTTATTGTGTTGCTTCTTTTTGTGTAATCTTTCTTTTTTATTATAATTATGCAAATGGTCTCATTTACATATTCGACTTGTGAAATAATTGGAAATTGCTGTCTTTCCTGTTTATAATGTTCTTATATATAGAACGCAATGACCAAAAGAAGAAGATGAAGCAGACATAAACAGGTGAGAGAGACTATTCAGTTATTTCACAGATGGAATGTGTAAATGAGCCCATTTACATAATTATTATAAAAAAGAAGCTAACAAAATAAGAATGCTATAATTATGGTGTTCAGCACTAAAAATACACTCAGGTAGATAATAAAGCAGAAGGAGGAAAAATATCCCACTTTTCCAAAAAAAAATATTTGCAAATTAATTAATTCAATTTTTTTTTATCATATAAAATCTTTGATTTACTTATTTATAAATATTTCTCATATATTACTCTATTAGATGATTTTCATTTACATGCATCAATGTTTATAATATAATGTATTCCAAAATACAGGATTTGTTTTTAATTTTTTTATTATGCAAATATCACAATTAAATCAAGGCTAAATTTACAAAATATAATTTTTTATATGCCTTTAACCTTCAGATTGAATAATGTTCTTGTTAAAATAAAATTATTTTTAAATAAATTTAATATCAAATTAATTTTAAACATAACTAAATAAATTGTAAAAGTTATAAATTTATTTAAGAAAAAAAACCAAGCTTACATTTTATGTTAGTTAAAATAAAGTTTATTTTTTCTCAATGACATAAGTTTACATTTTTTTAAAAGCATTTTATAATTATAAAATAAATGAATTTTATATTTATAAAATAAAACATTTTTCAAATTATTGAAGTCAATATGAATAAAGTATGAACAACTTCCACCATTTTGTGTAAATTGAATTTTGCAATTTAATCTTTGAACTGAAAACTCCTGATATCTAGTAACAAAAACTAAAAAAATAAGATTATAAGACAAGTAGAGATACTGAACATTTAAATACTGTCTGAACAACATTTTGACTAGCAATTTTAAACAGAGGTCCATCCCTGAAATAAAATGGAATTTAACAGAAAAGTGTTCATATGTGTCAATAAAATATATTGATCACATACTGATGAAATAAGTAAAAATATAAAAAAACATTTCTATCTATCATTAAAAATTAAAATTAAAATTATAAATAAAATTATAATAAAATATAATACAAAAATTTATCTAAACATTTTTTATATTGAATAAATTTGTACTAACTTGTTTTCAACTTTATAAGAATATAACAATATTTGTAAGTAATTTATATAGGGAAAAAAAAGAAAGAATTCCCTATAATTAAATTATTGTCTTGCTAGATCAGAATTTTTGAGCATATCTTTCTATTGCTGTATGGATTTAATACAAAGATTGCTTCTGTTAACGTTCACAGAAATGACAACAAAAGATAGTAATTATTTATCATTATATTTTTTAAAGATTTAAATATATTTAAATATATTCATTTTACTTTGATACAAAAGGCAAACTGATATATATATTTTTTACTTTATTTGAAAATGCTTATAAATATATTTCTCATATTTAATAGAAATGTGATAAAATGCACTAAATTCAGTAATGTATTTTTTTAATGTATTTTTTATCATACTTACAATATACATATATATGTTCTGAAATAAAAGTAGATTGTGAAAAATAATATTTTTTAGTATTTTCAAATAAAATAAAAAGTTTTGAATGTTTTCTTATCTTTTATATTATTGACATAATAGATGTCTATACTTAAATATTTTTAAATTTTAAAAAAAAATACAAAATAAATAATTTAAATTTTATAATTAATAATAAATTATTAATAAATGTTAATTATAAATAAAGTTTTAAAAAGTATACTTAACTATTTTTGTCAAATTCCATCAAAGAAAAGCTACACACTTACATAAAAAAAAAAAGGTTCCCAGCTTATTCCTATTTGTGACAAAATCAGATTTTTTCTAAATAAGCTTGCCATTTTTTTTATAAAATATTTCAACTTTTAATTAAAAATAAAACTAAAATTTAAAAGTATTCTAAAATGAATATATAAATTATATGTCAATTGGTATTATCAGTAAAGCCAATCACTAATATCCTGTTTATCATTTTGGATGAGGTTTAAATCTCCAAAATATTAAAATATAGAAAAAGGTATTAAAAGTCATCAGATTCATAAAGGATGTCTGTGTTTAACAAAAATGAAAAAGCAAATAAGGCAAAACAATGCTTTCTAACAAATGTCAAACTGATACTACCAAAAAAAAGTAATCAACAACCTACCTCATGGTTAAACAAATCACTGCAGACATAAATCATATCTGATCAAATCAATCTGTGACCAAGTTACTATTATAAAGTTTATTTGTTTTTGATATGGATTAGATGGTATACAATGACAATTTTAACAATAATGATGATTATTTTACATAGCGCTAATTTCAACTAAAGAATGATGGTTCGTAAATTGTAAAGATTTCGCAAGTGTGTCATTTGTTCAAACATAACAAATGTAATTTAAAGTGATTGTGTAACACCTTCACATTCTTATTTGCCCATACATAAATGTTTGGGTTAAAAGAATGGGTGGATTCATTCCATTCTTTCTAAAATACTATATATTGTGTCTGGAAAAATTGAGTATTCATTTATAATTTATCTTTAAAGTGCATGGGCATTGGCTTAATCACTAATATTACTACTAATAATGATGATTGGAAAGCATTCTGTATGATCAGATAAATTATTGCTTATAATTATTTTAACCAGTAAGAAAAAAAAATTATTTTACCAAAAAGGATTACCTGTAAGATCTTACTCTCTAATTAGTTAAACATGTTGATAAAACTATTATGATCTAAGCAGTTATCATTGTTTAAGACAACTTTAGCACTTTGAAAATTATGTTTACTTCATAGTTACACATTGCTTCCAATAAAACTATTATCATCATCATTGTCAACCATTATCACTTCACTACAGGATGAATGTCTCTCCAAGTTCAGTCCATCTTCTCTGATCTCTCGTCTTTCTTCTTCACATCACCCTGCATACTTTCCTATTTCATTCATCCATTTCACATGTGGTCTGTTTCTGGGTCTTTTACATTGTCCATCTATTATAATATGTTCTAGCAATATGTCCAACCTAACTCCACTAAAGACTTTTAATTCTTTCAACAATGTCAATAACAACTGTTTGTTTGCTTATCCATGCAATGCACTTTCGATCCCTTCTTGTTACTTCTAACATGCAAAAAATCAAATTTTAGTTTGAGTAATATGAGAATAATATTTTACATTTTTCATACTCTCTCCAGTCATCTGATTTAAATATTATTGAGCTTTTATAAGCTCTTATTGAAATTAAATGAGACATCATTAGTCTCTACTGACAACATTCAGATAACTTGATTTTTTATTTCCTTAAAAACAATTAACCTCTAAAATTTTCAAATATTTAATTTCACGCAAGCAAAGTACTAACACTTCTTGATGCAAATTATGGCTTTGTATAATATTAATCAAAGTATTGCAAGAATAGTTAACAGAAAAGCAATTCAGAGATTTTATATTCCTGAACAAAGTCTGAAGGGATACATGTTGGAAATATCAAGAAGGGATCTAAAGTGAAATACTTGATTAAGAACAAGCATGAATCATTGACATCACTGAAAGAATAAGAGACTAAAATAGAGATGAGCTCACCATATTGGAGAAGAGATGATAATAGATGGATGATGACATTTTAGACTGGATTCTATTGCTATAAAAGATCCAGAAAGAGACTACTATGAGATGGATGGATAAAATAAAAAAATTTAGTAGTGTCTTATGGAGTAAAAAATTTTAGGAATTGAGGAAACTGGATTCAGTTTGAGAAACCTTCACCCTGCAGTATATCATTGAAAACTATGATGATCATCACAAGGATTCTCATTATTTTGTCTAAGCATTGTATATTATACATTTCTGATCTGATGCTATGATGTCTAATATTCTCCTAGAAAAAATATTGCTGCAAACATTTCAACTTAAAAATATTTCAAGTGATAAAATTCACAAGCAAAATTTTCTATAGTATCCCAATTCTTGTTGTCCTGATTAAAATATGTTTATCTTTTTTTTTCAAAACATATCTGAAAGCCATTAGAGCGTTAAACAATTATGTTTATTCAGACCAGAACAGTCTGCATAAGCTCATATTCTATTTTACATCTTTCAGAGACAAAATTCTTTGGTTTAAGCTTCCATTGATGTTTTTTCATTATTTGTCTATTCCCAGTTATTATATCTTTGGGTATATTGTTTTCTAGAATCAAACTAAGTAATTAATCAAAAACACGGGAGGGAAATAATTAGGGATATGCTCGTATGATAATTATCGTACTTTCTTTAGTCTATTTAAATATGATATTCTATTATTTTTCCTACAAAATAATATATGAAATACTTCTGTTATTATAAATAACAATATAACAATACGACTATTGTATAAAACAGAGAAATTTAAAAATAATATAAAACACTATTGTCAAGTGCTTTCAACTCGTCTGAGTTCTTATCAAGGCTATGTAAAAATCATCATACATATTGAGATTTGTTTTTCCTACATTAAAATGTTTTTCTCAATTAAAAATAATTTCCTCATTTTCTAAATTAACTTTTATGGAAGCATTGTATAAACGAAAACAACATACAGCATGATTTAATTAATTATTAAATGATAATATATATATAATTTAATTACCTAACAGCATATTTCTATTCTTTAATATTCAGTGTATTATTTCTCAATTTATTTACATTTTAAATATCAATTTTTATTAGTTTCAACGATCCAAACAACATTGGAATATATATATATTTAAACTACTTGAGTACTTTTATTGATTCACATATCAATATATATGGTAAATTAATCTTCATTTTTAATTTATTTCATCTTCTGTTATCTTACTGCAACAAAAGAAATAAAAATAAAAAAATTCAGCATAATAAGAAATTTCATTATTTATTTTTAATAGATAATATAATGAATTCCTAAATTATCAAGGGGTTTTCGTTTCTTACTACAAAATAAAAATTAAATGAATATAACATTCATTTTTTTCACAAAATACTTAGGTATATAGTTTACAATTTTTGAATTGAGTTTTTTTGCTGCGTCTAAGAAAGTTTGCATCATGAGTAAAAATTAAACTGAACATATTTTGAAATAAACATGATTCTATCAAAAGAACACGCGCACACCTACACCTATGTACACACATATCCATATATAAAAGTCTCGTGGAAAATTGTAGTGTATCCATCTACGATTCTTCAGACCTAGGATTAAATCTGAATAGAATAGATTTAATTTTTTCAGCACGCTTACAATTTTTTGGTTGATTAATAGTTCATCGCCAACTCAGCTAAACTTCTAATATCTATCAGTTGTTGGAGAGATCTTTATCTACTGGGCTACTTAAAGCTATTTTTTATTTTCTATTATATATACATAATGAGTTAATAATTCCTTTAGTTTCACTCAAATTTCTCTTTGATTAACACCAATTACAAATGATGGCTTTGTATAATATTAATCAAGGTCTCAAAAGTGTTTTTATTATTTTATTTAAACCATGTATATATAATAAGTTGGTGTTGTGGCTTCTAATAATTTTCCTAGAAGGAGTTCCGTTAACTTTCAACTAAATATATAAGTACATCTACCTTTCATTGTGAAAATCTTTTCACTTTTATTCAAAAGAAAAAATATATAGTAATTGTAAAGGTAATTTTTAACATACACAGTACAAATTGAGCCATTTATAACTTAAATTGATCATTATCAATTTACCAATATCTGCAAATAAGTGAGACTATACTTTCTCTAGAATTTTTTTTTAAAAAGGATAAAAATAGAGAATTTGAAAAAAAAAAGAGAAGGGAATGCTGTGACCAGATTAATAAAAAATAAGACATTTTGTGTGCGCGCGTGTTTAAATATATAAATACTAAATTTTATAAAATTTTGTCTTGCATTGGTGGTCGAGAGGTCACGCGACTGCCTTGCGCTTGCAGGCAGTTGCCCGGCTTGCGGGTTCGCGTCCCGGCCGATGCTATGACACTTAATAAAAAAATAAAAAAAAGATTACTTATTTTATTTAAATAAATTACAATTATTTATGTGTTGCAGACTTTTCTAGCGGAAAAAAAGCAGTTACTTCCAAACCATTTATCTCCTAGTAAATAATCTTAAAATAGATAAATTTAAGACTTGGAATAATGCAGGAAAAGTAATAATTATGTAACATTAATTATTTCCTAATTTATTTCCTGGATGATAATCTAAAAATAGAAACTTTAATGATTTCTGGAATCGATTTCAAAACTTATAAATGATAGTGAAAATTTATCCAAGCAGCAGAGGCTAATTTGGAAAAATAGAAACAACTCAGAAACACGAGGACTTGGACAAGTCTCAGTACTCAGTTACATCCCAGCTGCAGATAAAATAAGAGTCTGATGTATCCATATGTATGATTATATACACTAAGACACAATGTTTTTAAGTAATCAGAATAGCGAATAGTCTGCAACACTATGTTCAATTCCCACGATGTTCTCTTGCAACGAATGCTCTGCAAGGACTCTATTTCTACCATTCGCTAAAGTTCAATTCCCTCGATGTTCTTTCAGGCTGGCTGTTACAAAAACGATTCACAATGGGCATACCTTCACCCCAGTCCAGTTTAGCTGTACACGAACTCTTCGTAGTAATCACTGCGACTGACCTTAAGCTCCTTACAGCTTCCGTCTCTGCAAGAGCCTACTTCACTTGAAAAGCGCTGGAAACTCAACTCTTTATTCAGCTGCTATCCAGACGGTTTCCTCAGGCTGTGGTCTCCTTCAGCTATACCCGTGAACTACATTTTCACTGGCACTGGACATTAACTGCAAGCACTGATGCTAGATGTTTCCTCTGGAATTGGACAGTAACTCTACTGTAGCTGCATTCAAATACTATCTGCCACTCTGCACCGCTTACTCTGCTCTGCCTAGTTGTTATACAGTCTTTCTTATCGCTTTCTAATAATTGTACCAATCAATTGCGTTGTCCAATCAGGTAAGGTCTCTTATCTAGAAATATTTGCAATCAGCAAATATTTCTTGGAATTATCGTCTGCCATTACGTTAATTAAATTCCTCAGTTATCAGTGCGCGATCTGAAAACAACCTCTCAAAGAAATATTAGTTTTTCTGGAGTGTACAAACTTGCATTCAATTTTTACAAAATACAACAGAGTCTTAGGGATTTGTTGCGGACTGTTTCGGTCTAAATTATATCTTAAAGTAAGCCTTTTGGCAAAACTATTAGTGTAAATAATATGTGCTAAATTATAAATAAAATGTGTATCTACTTTGCATGTTTCTGCTAATAATAGTGTTAAATATTTGTATTAAAAAATCTTTTAAATTATTTTGCTCTAGTGGTATTTTTATTTAGTTACTGTATGTTTGTTTGTATTCTCATTCAAGCCCAAGTCTTAAATAATTTGAGAGTTTGGACACAGCACATTAATTGGCCACAGTTACAAACCAATAGAATCACAGAGCATTAATTTTAAATCTGTAGATGGGAGAGTATTTGTTAAAATTGAAGTTAAATTTTAAAAAATAAGTTAAACTGGTCATTAGTCATTCAATAGCATGGCAACAACACTGTTTGGAATTGAGGAATTTGATATTAATAACCCCTCTTGAGTGGACTATCTATACACAGAAAATAGTTACGTAGTTTATTGTAAATGATACAAAAAAATGTTATTAATAACGTGAAAGGCTGAAACCTTTGACAGGTGTGCCTTAAAAATGCTTAAATGACCACCAATCAGATAGTATTAATGACTGCACAAGGAACTCTCAATTCAAAACACAAGTCAGAGATTTTACGAGAAAAAGATGGAACCCCACCTTCTTCTCTACTTAAATTTATATATAAATAAGCTAGTCTTAAGCATTTTGAAATGAGAGCATGAAGCTTTAAGCACCTTCACATTTAATTCACTAAATATTAAATACAAATAAACAACGTGAAATTTTTCAATTTACTACACAGTAATTTTCAAATCTAATGAACTGATCGTAACAAATGTAAATATATAAAATTTATTAAGCGCAAGCAGATGATATAATAATAACATGAAAGACTGAAACTTTTGACAGATGCACCTTAAAAATGCTTAAATGACAGCCAATCAGATAGTAATAATGACTGCACAAGAAATTCTCAATTCAAAACACAAGTCAGAGATTTTACAATAAGATGGAACCCCACCTTCTTCTCTACTTAAATTTATATATAAATAAGCCAGACTCAAGCATTTTGAACTATGAGCTTAATAAATTTAATATATTTACATTTGTTATGATCATTTCATTAGATTTGAAAATTACTGTGTAGTAAATTGAAAGATTTCATGTTATTTATTTATATATTATATTTAATGAATTAAATATGAAGGTGTTTAAAGCTTTATGCTCTTAGTTCAAAATGCTTGAGTCTGGCTTATTTATATATAAATTTAAATAGAGAAGATGGGGTTCCATCTTTTTTTCGTAAAATCTCTGACTTGTGTTTTGAATTGAGAGTTCCTTGTGCAGTCATTATTACTATCTGATTGGCAGTCATTTAAGCTTTTTTAATGCACATCTGTCAAAAATTTCAGTCTTTCACATTATTATATCATCTGCTTACGCTTAATAAATTTAATATATTTACATTTGTTACAATCATTTCATTAGATTTGAAAATTACTGTGCAGTAAATCGAAAAATTTCACATTTATTTATATATAATATTTAGTGAATTAAATGTGAAGGTGTTTAAAGCTAGTGTTGAATGCTGCTTTCCACCAAATACATGTGTCTGAAGAAACTGTAAGCTTGCTGATAAAGGCTTGTTCAAAGGTAATCACTTTGCTTTTGTAATTACAACATCTCAGAATATTTACCAGGAAAAAATAGCTATGCTATTGCAAGGAATGAAAGGAATTATACCATATTTTGATAATATCCTAATCATGGTTAATTTGGAGAAATCATTAAAACATAAAGTTAATGATGTATATCAGCATTGATTCAAGTTTTGGAGTTAAACTGAACTCCAAGAAATGCATTTGGAATACAAATGAAATTAAATTTCTGGGTCACATTATTACAGTATCAGTAATAAATCCTGATCTGGAAAAAGTTAAAGCAATTAAGAATGCCAAAGACTAAACAATGTAAAAGAATTGCAGGCTTTCCTGGGAGTAATAAATTTTTTTGCTAATGTTGCTACTCCATTATACAATTTGCTTCGGAAAAATCAATGCTGGATTTGAAAAGAACCACAAGAGCTCAGTTTTAATAAAATAAAGTTAGCATTAACAACTAGTAAATTATTAGTACATTTCAATAATAACTTGGACATAATTATGATGATGGATACACCAGATTATGGAATTGGAGCAGTACTAAGTTATCCCTCAGAAAATGGAGAGTGCCTGATAGCTTTCCTGTCCTAAACAATGGCAAAAGCAAACAGGGCATTTAGCCAATTATAGTAGATCTTTTAAAATAATTACTGATCACCAATCTTCATTAAGAATTTTTCAAAGGAAAAAGGCAGAACTGGATCATTTAAGCTCTAGAATGGTCAATTAATATAATTTTTTATCAGCTTATGATTACCAGATTTGTTTTAAAAGAGGGCAATAAAACATTGTTGTGCATGCCAGATATAACAGAAAAAGCTGATGATGATGTTTCTGTAAATTATATGGACCAATGGAAAATGGAATTAATGAAAAGTAAAACTATCACCAAATGGATTAAAATTTTTAATTTTTATCATAGAAAAATCTAATGTGGGCTACCAATTACAAGTTGTATTAAGGATAGCTGGCTTAGTAAATGACCTAGAAATCTCCATAAGTCCTTGTGGAACCTACAAACTTGGTTATAAACTAACAAGGACTAGACAATAGTCAGTGATAAAGTGTTGATTTCTCCACAAGGACATGCCAAGGATTTGGAAATACTTCACAATGATCACTCAGGCATAATTAGGACTAAAGTTATCACTTGCATCTATGTGGGTAGGCCAGGCATAAGTGCAAAAATTGAGACATATATTAAAAAGTGTGAACCTTGCAATCCATCACAAATGTGCGATCCAAAAAATATTCCCCATAACCAAACACTAATAAACCATGGATCAGAATATATATATACACCATGCAGGTCCTTTAAAGGACAAATTTTTACAGGATTAGTAGATGCTAATTCAAAATGGACCAAATATAAACTAGTAAATTACACTAGTTCAGCTGAAACTATATGAATCTTAAAAAAAATGTTTGTATGTCATGATTCACTAGAAAGTCTAGTGTCAAATAATGACATAGGATTTAGGATCTGCCAAATTTGAAGCACTTTTAGTCAAGTGTGATATAAATAATGCCCTTACTCTACCTTATCATCCTCAATCAAGCAGTCCAGTAGTTATAACAAGCTTTAAGTAAAATAAATTGCAATAATATGTGAGAGAGATAAATTTTGCAATGTTATATTAACACACTACTCTATCCATAGTTATCGGTAAATCACTTGCAGAGATACTTATAGGCAGAAAATTGTGAAGTAAATTGTTTATAATTGTGCCAAAAAAAGGTACAATTTAAGAAGACAAAAAATATTTACAATATTGGAGATCGAGTCTTGGTTTGAGATAATTTCCATAAATTATGGATCAATGGAAAAGTATCAAAAATATTTTCAGACCCGATTGTTGAGATTTAAATGACTTTGGGAATTTGCTTTCACCATCGGATTAATCATATACTAAAAAAACTGGATGGATGCCAAACCAGCCGAAAGTAAAAAAATGTCAAATTGCATGGAAGTAGTTAATGAAACAAATAAGCAAGCTGATAATAAGCTTAGAATTTTGAAGTTGAATAAAAGAAATTAGATTCTCCTATTTTATTTAAATAAATTACAATTATTACATGTGTTGCGGACTTTTCTAATGTAGAAAAAGGTAATTACCTCCAAACCATTTATTACCTAGTAAATAATCTAAAAATTGATCATTTAAGCCCTTCTGGGATAATATGGGATAAGTAATAATTGTATAATAAAAATTATTTTCTTGATGATAATCTAAAAATTGAAACTTTAATGATATTTGGAAATGATTTCAAAACTTATGATAGTAAAATTTATCTGAGAAGCACAGCCTAATTTGGAAATGTAAAAACAACCCAGGAACATGAGGACTTGGACAAGCCTCAATATCCAGCTACATCCTGGCTGAAGGGACTTAGGGACTTATTGCAGACTAAAGTAAGCCATTGAGTTAGTGCAAGTAATATGTGCTAAACTGTAAATAAAATGTATATTTACTTTATTTATTCCTGCTAATAATAAAGTTAAATGTTTATATTAGAAAGTCTTTTAAATTATTTTGCTTTAGTGGTCTCTTTATTTAGTTAAGTATGCTTGTTCATATTTTCATTCAAGTCCATGATTGAAATAATTTGAGAGTTCACACACAGCATTGAGGATACTAAAAAAAAAAGATATAATATTGAATATTAAAGAATTGGAAATATTGTTATATAAACCTTCAATTCCATTGCATAGCCACTGCAAAAATATGACTGATAGCATGGGAAACTCATAATAGTCCTCCACTATCATAAGTGGTAAAACACAATAAGATAAAAATAAAATGGGGAAAAAATCAAAAACAAATGTTTTTTTTTTTTGTTTTTTTTTTTTAAAAACAACAACATCTAGGGTTTTTTTTTCTTCATGTGTCATAGCAGCAGCTGGGAAGCAAACCCACTAACCCAGGACAACTGCTTGTAAAGCAGCTGTTGCTGACCTCTCGACCACCAATGCTTGACATCTAGTTTTTGATGACCTAATATCATGTTCTACAAAACAATAAAAAACATTCTTGATGGGGTGCTATTTATTGATTACTTGTAGTTATCCAGGTTAATTGTTATATACAATGTTACAATATTACTTCATTTTTATTTGTAAGTTCATTTTTTCTCTTGATTTATCACACTTTTTTAAATAAATATTTAATTGATAAAATTCAACTATTTACTTGTTCGATGACAAAATGTTAAGGAAACTGGATTAAATAAATTCACTTGCATTTAGATCAATCTTCTTTTTAACATTCATTGTAGAGGAGAAAGCAAAATTATGTGAAATTTTGATACAGATGGTAGTATTAATATGAATTTCAGGCAAAATAGTCATTGATTCTTCTGTAAATTAGAATTTATAGAGCTAGCCATTTATATATGTAAATATTATCAAAATCGTGAATTGTTGAAAAGCTCTAATAATATTTATTGCTTATAATCCATTGCCTCCATCTCATTTTTTATTAATTTTAGAGTTTTATGCTGACTGAGTGATTTTGGCACACTAATTACTCATGACACACTGATTGGAATTTTCAGGTAGATGATGATGTTTGTGAGAGGATGAATAATCACATGGAAATTTATGTTATGACAGAACTGATTTAATAATAGTAGCATAGAGATTTGATAGTAATATTTGACTATAATAGTTTTTAATCTATATAGGATTTCCAAAGTTAGTTGGATGAGTATATATGAGTTATTACCCATTAATTCATAAGTAAGAATGATAACATGGTGTTCCTATGTTTTGTTTTGGTTTGTCATCTTGAAAGGATAACTTTTTATCTTTTTTTTTTTGTTACAATAAAGTTTATTTTTTTAAAAAACTTTACTGAAAGTTTGTGTTCTGAAAGAATTCAACATCTTTTCTAAATGTATCTCACTTTTATAATATATTCTTAGCAAAATTCTCTTTCTCCTAATAAATTCAATCACTAATAGAAATCTTTAATGTCTTAGATATAATTTATTTAAGGGAAATGGGAGGGATATGTCTCACCTATGAAAAATCATATTGGAGGTTATCTTAAATACTTCTTAGGAGTCTGTTACTATTTACTTGCTTTACAATTTAATGCATAGGTGTCCTTGTAATAATAAATTTGATATTTCACATCCAGATCTGAAAAGCATATCAATAGGCTTTATGAATATTGTACTTATAGAAAATTATAGGAGTTTCTTAAATAAAATTTTCCACAGCATTTATTTTTTGCTAATAGCAAGTTACCATACAATACCTTTAACTGAATAATAATCTTATTTATAATTAATTTAGGTGAAGTGATCATATTATTATAATAAATAAATATTTTACTTTTTACTTTATTATATCCAAGGAGTGGAATCTATGATGTTCTTTATTATCCAATTTTACATTTCTATCTAAAATGCTATTAAAATATTTAAAATGTTTTACATTTTCAAACTGATGACCATCTGAAGTAAAAGTAATTGAAGATTTATCTACCATTGTTGCATTACTAGAAAACATAAGATTATTCCACATTAATTGTAAACCAAAGTTTGTAGATAGTACTTATATACTAAGATCATCCTATAAATTATAAACTAAAATAGTAAGAATAGCTAGACGCTGTCTAGTACTTCTAGATTTTCAAAACCATAGAGTCTTCTGGTAATCATTCATCTAAGATTAGAAACAAACTTTCATATTTTGATAAATTAAAACAATAGAAGTATTCTTAATATCAGGTGATACAATATCACAGGCTATTATCCTAGAACATTGCAATAGTATTTCCAACAGAATTCCTTATGGATCTGAAGTCATGTTATTCTTAAAATGACTGTGTGAATTAACTTCATCAAGCTGAATGCCTCTATTGGATGGACGGTTGAAGAGTTAGAGTTTGGAGTAGATTGAAGCCTGTCCATTAAAGTATGACGATTGACTATCTTAATATATATCTGAGCACTTATAGCATATATGTGTAGAGATAGTAATCTGGACCAACTGATGATTGCTGGTTTAGCATGAAATATGGATATTGGTGATTATTTATCTTTTCAACATATATGTGTTCAAGTGTATCAGTGTTATGAGATGGTGTGGAGAGTGGTGGGTTGTGTGAAAGTCTGTACTCATGTACCCTATATATTACATATAAAGACAAAAGTATATAATAAGCTTGTGTGCTCAGTTATAATTGAATTAGTAGAAATATTTGAAAGTCAATCATCTGAATTCTTATAGCCCTATTCAAAATGGTGATTAAATACTCTTTATTTAATAAAAAATATAATTATCACTATACAAAACAATGCTTTCCAATGTCTTATTAAGGTAATTTCATTTTTCAGAACCATATATATTCGTTTAGAGTTTAAATCAATTATCATCATTAAATCTTTGTATTAGTTAGTAAATTTCTACCCTTTCAATTTTTATATTGCTTAGGAAACAGAGAATGTCATATTCTTCTCATTATTTAATAATAAAATCATTGTAAGTGAACTGATCAGAATTATTTTTTATTAACTCAAGAACAGACTGGTTTATATAAATCGCACTAAACTTGAAAATGCAAATTGACAATTTTAATGTTAGTCAACTTTTTAAAATTCATCATAGGTAATAGTTTGTTTTTAAATAATTAATATCATATTTCCACTAAATAAATAAATCAATCAAATAGTTTATTGCTTGAGAATTCATAAGAAATTTAAAAACCAGGAGTTACAGAGATGGACCTATGATTCATGAATTTTGAATTTCACATCTGCTTTTCTATCACTGTACTCAGTTATGCAGGGCTAAATTTCCACTAATATGTTTAAAGTAGAAACTTAAATACAACCATTATTTTAATCTTATAACATACTATTCTATATATGTCGAGGAAGTGCATTAATAAATGATTATGCAATATATATATTTTTTAATTTCTACCTCTATTTATGTAATATAAACCATAAGCTACTATTGTTTTGAGTATGAATGTATCAAAGTTCTTTTACATTAAGCAATTTTTTGCCTTAAAAAATACTGTTATGTTCAATGTTTGTGCTGTGAACAGATCATTAGAGTTTATAAGACCAATATCATTATTTTCAATAATTTTAAACCATGATTCACTGTTTCTAATGAGGCTACATTAAGAGTCTAAGAAAAAGATGTATTTGTACAATAACTATGGCATTAAAAAATAAAAACTTTATTTTCCTGAAATTCCTAAATCTCCCATAGGGGAAAAACAGAAATAGATACCATTGTAAGACTTTTTTAAATGACAGTAGTCTTTCATAGATTCATCTAAAATTTCTAAAAAAAGTAGATACAAGTTGGCCTTCATAGCAAATCCAATACCATCCATTTTTATTTCACTTGATATTTTCTTATATACAAATATGATTCTATTTGTTCAAGTGAACTTTTTTCTTATAAGAAATTAATTTTACTAGAAGCACATGTATCAGTCAGACTTTGTTAGCAATTCCACCATTTTCAATGGATTTTTAAAAAAAAAATTGTTTTTTTTTACTATCACTACTTCCCAGTTTGTGATTTTTAGCATTACTGATATTACAAATATTCACAATGCTTTAATGAAAAACATTCCAAGAATGATGACCTAGACAGATTTTGTTAGACGAAACAATTTAGCTCATTTTTTAGGCCCTTTCACATTGGTGTTAGGTAGGATAAAGGCAACTCATACAAATGTTATTGATCATAATAGTAACATGAAAGGCTAAAACCTTCAACAAAGCACCTTAAAATGCTTATGTGACAGCCAATCAGATGTAATAATGACTGCACATGGAACTTTCAATTCAAGAACACAAGCCAGAACACGAGAATGTTCTTGAATTGAGAGTTCTATGTGCAGTCATTATTACATCTGATTGGCTGTCACATAAGCATTTTAAAGTGCTTCTGTTGAAGGTTTTAGCCTTTCACATTATTATTAGATCCTCTGCTAGCGCTTAATAAATTTAATATACTTATTGATCATGTAAAAATGCTTGTCTTAAATCCAATTTCAAATTGATTTATTAAAGATTGCTTTGCTAAGATTATATGTAGGAACTTCAGTAAAACTATTTTTATCATTGTTTTCTTAAATTCAAAGTTTGAGCATGTTTGCTTAATCATACATGCTTGCGTACATGCACACAAAAGATTGGAATAAAAATACTGTAGTATAATTAAAGAATAGAAATGTAATTGTACAAATAATTTCATTCTGCACAGTGCATGAGAAGCTTAAGATAATTATTTCTATAGATTACTAATTGAAGACAGTAATAAAGAAAAAATTGAAAAAAGGGTGAAAGGAATCACAAAGAGATAACACAAAAAAGTGTTTATGTTGGAAACAGTATCTAAACTTTGATAAACCAATATTCTTTTTTTTACAAAGCAACAGGATATAGTTTGATGTTTAGGTGCTTATTATTTATCACAACTAACAATCAAATCTGAAAATTATTTTAGTATTTTCATATAGATACTATCAAGGGCTGAAGTTAACATATGGTGACACTTAACAATTCTATATATACAGAGTTGAGAATATATTAATATTAATAATTTACTAATTACTTGAGAATTTACTTTCTTGTATAATATAGATCCTACTTCTAACAAGAACTACTATCTCCAACTTACTTTACTGTAAATATGAGTAATCAAGAAATATCAGATGGTATAGTGCTATAAATTTTTTATCTTCAGACCAGCCATTTTCTGGCTTTTGCCTTTGTCAGTAAAGGCTAAGCTGGAACTAGTGTTATTTTACATTCAACATACATCTTTTACTCTGTTACATTATTCAAGACATTAAACTATAGTTTATGAGAGGTCATGTGATGTTGCTGCTATTAACTTTTTTTAGAAAAAGATAAAAAGGTCCTATCATTGCTACCAAACTGAGTCCTCAAAAATATTTAGAAACACACCTGGTATTAGATTTGGATAGCTACAAAAGTGATTTAGCATGTGTATGAAACCTTAAAGTTTTTTCCACTTTAGATAATTAGCTTGAATATTATAAAGAAGTAAACTGTGACTTCTATTCATATAAGTGCATTAGTTCAAGTTTTGAATCCTGGTCTTTGTTAATGAAAGCAAAAAAGTCATCAACTATTTATTCTGGAATTTAAGGATTTATAGCAGTATATCATCTGGTATCAATTGATTATTCAAGCTTACAATAAATGATTTTAGAATAGGATGAAAACAACTGCTTTTAAATTCATATGTATAAGGAAGGATATATAAAATCATATACTCTGGTTAACAAATCATATCTGCCAAGAGGAAATTATGTTTGATCTAATTTAGCTACCATAAATCATCTGATATTGTATGTTCTGAGTAAGCATGTTATAAAAATAAGAATGTAAATAAATAACCATATGTTCAATTTTTCAGGAGTTCATATAGCATTTATGAATCAAATAGCAGGATAAGTATAACAATTCCAGACAATTGGCAAAACTAAGTTTTTAAAAAATTTTCTTGGGTAGTAATGAAATTAAGAAGCTTTCTACATATTCTGACATTGTAGTAAGGATTTTCCCAAGTAATGTCTTTATCAATAAAATAAAGGAACCGAAAGAAGCATTTTTGATATAGAAGCCATTGGTAAAAACCATCATGTCTCCTGAAAATTTTTTTTCGGCATTACAATTTGGAAAACAATAAATGTGCGTATATATATGTATGTGTGTAGACATGATGATGGATTGAAACATATTAGGCAACTGTCATTATATATTAGCATGGTTATAATAAGTCAATCACAAGAAATAATCTTCTTGATTTAGTCACATTGTTTTTATAAGATCTGGCTAATAACTACTCTAATTGATATTAATTACCACGTGAAACTTTGTTTTTTGGCGTGCAAAATCAAAATATCACAGGGCATTTTATTTCAATGCCCTGTGAGAATTAAAATAATATACTGATGATGAAAACGCAAGACAGCTGTTCCTTAAATAAAATCAGATATTCCTATACGTAGACTTTATGCCCAGAAATTGTATTAGCTAAACCAAACCTTTTCAACTTTTGAAAAGATTACACAAAAATAAATATTGCTCCCTCCCTGGTAGTTTGAAGCTAAGACTTTTTTAACGAAGTCCAATATCTAATAAATACAGAAGCAAAAGATATATATAAACCTATATATTTGAATGAATGATTTCACAGACTATATATATAATCATTAATTTTCTTAAGTGAAATTGAGTAACTGACAAAGGAGATTATTAAGAAAAAGATTTTATGAATAAAAATATAGAAACATTACATATTGATATTTTATGCTTCGGCAACAAAATAGATATTGGATTGTTCATTCGGGTTAACGAAGCGTTAACTTTCTCAATACCTATCTGTTTAAATAATCTATGCTTTTCAATTCTGCAATTTTAAATCTAACAATATAATAATATTACACTTTATTTATACCTTTGAGATATTTTGTCAACAGTTAAAAAATAATAAATAAGGGTAAAATAGATTTTCCAAAAAAAAAAAAAAAGATAATAAACTTACAGTAATATGAGTGAAAAAGAGTTGTCTACGTAATATTTTATTTTGAAAAAAGACGTTTTATTTAACACAAACACATTTACAAATATATGTGGAACTACCTAGGAGAGATTTTTTTATTGTTGTTTTTTTTAGAATGAAACATCACGTTACAAAGGTTTTACTTAATGATTTTTCGGATTCTCTTCACTGAAATCAGTCCATTTAAAGCTTTGGTGATGCGATGTGATATGGCTTCTCCTTTATAGAAGTCCGGAATCTCTCAGTCACTATGCCCATAGAAATCTGTTAGCCACCTTCCCTTTTCATTCCCTACCCTAAATTTTTCCCATATTCTTTTCTATCCTGCTTCATCTGATTTTTACAACATTATCTTTGTCCACTCTATGGCCTTTATATCTAGATCCCCCCCCCTTTTTTTTTTCTCCAAACCCAGTATGAAAATCAAGAACCCAATATCTGTATAATCATTTTATTTATATTTATCCTTCCACACTTTATAACTTTCCCTTACTGCTTGTAAGAATTTACATTCAATTAGCAGCCTAATATTTTCCATGCCTTTCTTACATAACTTGCAGAATAAATCACCCACACCTCTCCATTCATGTGTATGTTCCCTTGTTTCTAAAGATCCTGTTCAAGTCTTAAACTGTAAACTATTTTCCTTGATATTATCATAAATTAACTCACACCTAATATTCTGTTTACTTCTGTGTATATTTAAACTCTTTTTGCTCACCATATTAGTTCTCCATCTCTCCAACTCCCTATTTTTTATTAATACATCAATCTCCCAGTCGATCCTTTGCCACTATAACACTCAACAATTCTCATAACAACAATCATCCCACCTTTTATATAAGTATACTGACATAAAGTCTTTATCCAAATCTGTGTATACTGTACTACCTTCTCACCCATCTTATTGCCTGTCCTTTGCTCATAACACAATTAAATACTATTTTGGGAATTCTCTTACTATACATAAATTGCTTTCTACTAAACATTTTCATTTTCCTTTTTGCATTTCTCATATAAAAACTTGACCATCCCATTTCTGCTTGAACAACCTCCTTTGCCATTCACATATCTGCAACTAATCCATATCTTTCTACTTCTCTTTGTACTTTTTCTAAGTAATCTAACACCCCTTTACTAACACATAATACATCATTACCATACATTATCTCTGCTACTGCCACTCCCATACAATTCTTGTTACATCATATTTATTATATGAAAACACTGTTAATTTTTTATCAGTCTCATTTTTTTTTTTGCTTCATTTATCAATTTTTTCTCCCATTCATGCAAGCAATTTTTTCTAATTACTTAAAACAATTCCCAAATAATTATACCTATTCACCACATTTAAGTTTATATCCCCCAATAAAAATTCTTTCTCTTCTCTTTTCATCATTACTTTTAATTTTTCCCCACTAAATTTAATCCCCATCTCTTTACTTACCCTTGCACATATCTTCAGCATAACTACCATATATCCCCTATTTTCTGTGAACAAGAAGATATCAGCAAATAAAAGACGTAATAACATATACACTCCCTTTCTATATATTATTGGTATTTCTACACCTCTTCCTAGTCTTTCTATTGTTCTTTTCATTTTTCTCAAATATAATAACAAAATAAGTGACAAAAGGCATCCTTGCTTAAGACCAACCCCATATTTAACTTTAATTCTATATTTCATAATTGGTACATATAGTAATTATTTCTATACAAATCACTTAATAAGATCCACTAAAGCTCCATTCATTCCCAAATTTACTAAACTTATCCATAATCTATTTCTATTTACTCTATCATATGCCTTCTCTATATCTATAAAGACCATATATATCTGTCTATCTGTATTCCTACTCGTATCTATAAGTTGTGTGACTACAAATAAACTATCTCCTATATTCCTATCAATTCTAAAATCTCCTTGCATTTCTCCTGCTATATTATTTTTTTCCATTTGTTTTGCCACTCTTCCATCCATCATATATGCAAAACCTTATGTAACACTGATGTTACTTCTATTGGTCCATAATTGTTTATTTTCTATGGTCCTTATCTTTTTCTTTAAATAATAGCTTTACTCTTGCATTATTCCAGCTATCTGGAAATTCTGTCTTTTGTCCCAAATTCATCACAATCACTGCTGATCATCCATCTAAACTTCTTGCCTTACCACTTTTCATTTTCTTCCCTGTCTCATTCTCTTCATTTTCTGTGAAACTAATATTTCCATTGCTATGTCCTCTTATGTTTATCACTCTGTCCTTCACTTATAACATTTTTTCTATATCCATTACATACTTATTTAAGATTGTCTCTAATTCTTCCCTACAACTACATTATTTTCCCTCATCATTTAGTAATACTATTTCTCTCTCCCATACATTCCTTTTTTTAATATATTTCTAAAACTTTTTACTCCCATCTCTTCCACTTTTATCAATATCTTCCAGTAATTTGCTATTTAATTTAATTTTCTCTATATATTTATCTATTTTAGCCAACTTCTTTTTTTAAAAGTTTTCCTATGTAATATTAACATCTTTTTCACTTTCTTTGTTTTTAATAACACATTTATATTCTCTGCATGCTTTCTCCTTCTCTTTTACACTTTTACTAATTCTCACTTTTCTATTCCTTTTATTCTTCTGAATATTCTCACCTAAAACCCTATTTGCCACTTTTTCTATTTCATAACACCAGTCCTTATATTCATCTCCAACAAACTCTTCTATGATTGATTTATTGCAGTGGTAGAGTGGTGACCTCTAGGCCTTAAGGTTCATAGATCACAACTCTAGCTCTGTTACTTGCACTGCTCGAACTTCTTATGAACTCATGGGCAATAAATCATTTGACATGTAAAGTACTGAAAAATACAAAAATATAATTTTCAGGTCAAGGAGCTATATGGAATAAAATGAATCATTTATTCAGTAATGTTAATAAGTACTTACCCCACTGACATCCAATAAGGTTTTAAAATTAGAATTTACTCCATAATTTATTTATTTTTAAAAAATTGAAAGTTCGTTTTACAACTAATTAATTATTTGATTAATTTTTCAATTATCATTTGTATAATTTGATATACTCTTCTGAAAAATAAAAAAATGCTAATTGTGCATTTTATTGGACATTAAAATAATCGTTATCAAATTCTGCTGGTAGTGACACCTGGACATTTCTCAGTTAAAGGGTCTCCATTTCTGTTTGTTACACTATAGTAAAGTTCTTGTAGATACCTTCATTATTTCTTTTATTCCATATAGAAGTCATCTAAAAAAATAAATTATAAAACAAAATTAAAATAATTCAGATTTAAAAGTAGTGAATCAATTGACTTATGTTTTAATCATATCCCACTCTCCCTTCACAGCAAGTTTTGCATTCTACTGACTGTTAGGAATATATTTTAATATTTACTGATAATAATTGATCTTCTAACTCCTTGGTATAATATTGTATTTTTAAACCAAGGAATTGGGATTTAATAATTGGCTGAATAGAAACGAAACTTTTATGTAACTTACAAAAAAACTCATTTATTAATGTTACACCAACTTAGTATAAAATTATTTTTTTAAAAAAAACCCCACAATGTTCCAAAAAAATCATATTTCAATTCATTCTTTACTTTGAAATCTATGCTATCATAAGGTATTTTTCATTGTAAAATCATTCAGACCCTTCTTTTTCATTACACATGTATCCCAAGAGGAACCTACAATCATCAGGTGAGCTAGAAGCTCAAAACTGTTTAATCTTTTCACCAGAAATAATTCATTCAATTTATATATATTAGAGTTACCATACTCATGACATGTAAAGAACAATGTAGATCTGTA
This sequence comes from Epiperipatus broadwayi, assembly GCA_028023455.1. Lineage (NCBI taxonomy): Eukaryota > Metazoa > Onychophora > Udeonychophora > Euonychophora > Peripatidae > Epiperipatus > Epiperipatus broadwayi. The sequence goes on along the minus strand of JAQFVV010000044.1, from coordinate 3,831,350 downwards.
TTTAAGTATGTACATAAGTTAAATAAAATATAGGAGATTAGAAAGATAAATTTATGAAAATATACATCTGTATGTGTGTATTCAATATGGATAGAATTTGTGAGGGGATGAGAAGAGGAGTTAAATTTTATCAAAAGTCCTTTATAATAGAAAAGGTTTCAAAAAGTTGATTTATTAAGGGGAAAAGAACTAGTTGAAATATATTGTGGCTTTCTGATAGGTTAAGTATATCTAAGGGAATGTTTGAGGTATGACATGTGAGTGTGTGTGTAGGAAGGGACTCACACATCAAGCATATGAGAAATGTTATTTTTAACACTCTTGTATAATTTAAAATAATAGACTTTAACCCAAAAATGTATTCCTCACATATATTAAAAAGAGTAAAGGTGTGAGAGAAAGCATTATTTTGCCATGACATATGCTAAACTTGAAAAATATTAAAAATAAATATTCTAATTACTAAATTGTATTAAAATTCATTTAAAGTTCAACTCCTTCTATTTTTAATTTCAGTTATATATATGTATTGGATCATAATATTGTCTATTCCTAAAAATTATTGAACAAAATATTTCTTATTGAAATCTCATTTTTAAAATAGAAATGAATTTTAGTTGAGCAATGTAAAAAAATGAAAATATGCCCTAAAATTCAAAATAAACTTATTATGGTTAAAAATTTTCGCAAAGGTTTATGAAGGTAATTCTTGTTAGCCAGTAAAAACAGCTTCAGCTTTAATTTAACTACATTATTCTGACTTATCTTTTTAAAAACAAAGATTTTTAAACAAAATTTAATTGTACTTATGTGTTGTTGTTTTTTTTGGTTTAAAATAAATATTTTACAAATATGTTGTATAAATAAGCTTAAATATGTAAATAAACTACTGAAAATTATATTTTTTAGCAGAAATACTAAAACAATAAAACATACTCTGAAATGCTTAGGGGCAAATAATCTATCCAATTGGTTTCTTTGAGCTCTTTGAATATTAAGTAATGAACTAGAGTATTTTTTTTCATATGTCATAGCATCGACTGGGACGCAAACCCACACCCGTCTGCAACCAACTACCTGCTTGCAAGGCGGGTGCGATGACCTCTCGCATTCAAAGCACCAACAGCATTCTGCAAATCATTATCTGAACTGAAAAAATTTAGCATAATCATCAGCATACTTTAAATCTAGAATTCAAGATGACAAACTTGTTGTTTTTACTTTTAATCAGTTCAAATTAAAATACCACCATCAAACTTGTATTGTATCTTGAACCTTGTATGATTAAACTAACTATAAACAATCACAATAACTATTTTAATATATGATTTTTTTTCTACAGTACAGGCTTTTTCTACCTGCACTTAAATATGTAATATATAGGGGGTTTGAACTCAGTCTTTCACAGGACCCTCAACTATCCATTCTATCTCATACTGCTGACACCCTTTTCAACATGTGTGTGATCAACTGTTCAGCAGCATGAGATAGCATGGATAGTTGAGGGTCATGTGAAAGTCTGAATTCAAACCCCCAATAACTATCTTAGTAAAAATTGAAAATGATATTGAAACAAGTATACATCAAATTATTTAACACCAATTTTCATTTCTAATACAAACAAGGTTATAGACCTGCCCTACTAATTCAATAAAATGCCTTGAACAAGTCAGTAAAAGCAATATATGAATTGCTCCTTTATTCTGATACTCTTTGTATTTGTCTGGCAACAAAAACCACATCAATAGTGCTTATGTGATTCCTTGAAATCACATTGAATATCTGGTAGCCATTTCTTTATAATCTGGAAGTAAGCTGTTCAATGAAATTTTAAAGAATAAATTTGCTGTTGTGGATAATAATGATATTCTATAATAATTACTGCAATACTTTCTACTTCCTTTATGTTTAAAAATTAGGACAATAAACACATTCTTAAGATCAGGTGGCGCAACTTCACGGTTTCATATATATTTAAAAAATTTCAATATTTTTTAAACTACAGTCACAATTTAAAACTTCTTCAGGTAATTCATCAGGACCTATGTCCTTTCCATTTTTAAGACTACAAAGAGCTGTTTTGACTTTACTAAGCTGGATATCTTTTTTCAAATTTAAATGGGTAAATAAAATGGAAATATCATGATTCAAATGATGATCAACAAATTCTTTTTCCTTCCAGCTGTTCCAAATATCATTAACATTATATAAGAGAATATCATTACTGAATTGAATAAGATTATCATTGTATTTCTCAGATTTATATGCTACTTTCAGTTCATCAAAAAAAGATCTAGAAAGACCATGATTAGTAAATGTCTGTATTTTCACAGTTTTAATTTAGCAATCATGTCAATTAGTGAACCTTTACCATCACATCTTTTAAGTTCCACATTTCATCTATTATTCTACTAAGCAGAAAATGACACTTTTTTTTTTCTTTCAACTAAATCACTTATAATAGGATCACTGTCAGAAAACAGTCATAAATTCTTTTTAGTGAACCCAAGAATACTTTTACTTGTATCTATAACTCACTTCACAAAAGAATTTCATGCTTCAATAGCATGGCAATCTTGAAAGTTCAAATTAGAAATTGTAGTGTTTATTTGCTGTTGACATTTATTATGCATAGAAGATTCTTGTAATGAATGAATATCAATGTTTTTGTGAATAAGATAGGAATTATATTGATTTTTTAAGGCGACTATGATTTTAATCCTGGATCATACTCTAACATCAAACACAATTCTAACACTGTAATGTAAGCCTAATCATGCCAACAAAGAATAGAACCAATCATAGGCCTGACTATTATGGTGAAAAAAAAAAGATAAAATGAGATAAGTGCCACATGCTATGCTGTATGTTTAGTTTAATAATGAAATGTTTTGGCAATAGGTATGTGTGCAAAAGTTGTCTAAACAAATGATAGACAATAACACTACAGGCGTAAAAATTAGTTTAGGTGTGACTATAAAATATTAAGTAGTAATGAAGAGTTCACCACGTTAAACATTGATGAGCCAAACAGAACACCAAGACTTACAGAAACCTGACCAGAAGATGAGTGCAAGAATTGAATGTAGTTAGTTGTTCACCAGTTTATCTTAAGGCATTCTAAAGATAATGAGTATGTTGTGGATTTGTCTTAAGTTTATTCTCAATAGTCCCTTATGCAAAAGCAATAATGTAAATATATAGTCAATGGCATAAATATCATATATATTACTTTAGTAAATCAAATTATTTATAATCTAGTAAAGAATCTGGCTATAAAACAAATGTCCACTTGAGAGATAGCAAATAGCAAGTCAAAATTACTAGCTCATTTTCATAACAGTAATTGATGGGCTGGAATTACTTTGACAATAATGCACATGTTTTTTTTTTCCAAAATATTTATTAAACAAGTACAATGTTTACAGTGACAATTATGTATACATGGTGAATTAAAAGGAAAACATAAAGACGAATTACATGATTATAATTAAATAAAAGATAGTATTATTTTGGGCCAGAGGTAAACCCGAATACCTGGTCTACTGCACATGTTGTCCACTATTTGTTAGAATGCAACCAGGCATGCTCAGTTAGAGCAAGAAACTGCTAATAACAATTACTATTACACCTTTTAAAAGGTAAGTTAAATGGATAAAAGTGTTTTAAAATTTATGAGAAAGAATCATAGCCTTTTTTTTTTCAACTAGCTAGTTATGCTGTTGACAAATGTACAATTATAAGTCTCCAACTGTAATGAGCAACAAATACTTTTAACTGTTATAAATACTGTAGTAATGAAATATAGATGCATTAAATGTTTAAACATTACTTTTTATTTGTATATTATTTATTTATCGGACGGCAAAGATTCTTTTCTGGCAGCTAAGTATATGCAAGCACAATAAATAATGATTGTATAGATTACATGTTATTAAAAATATCACTGCTATTTCCCTAGCACCCAATCTCAGTGTGTGAGTGTATTTATATAAAATATTGCAAACTTTCACATTCATAAATTGCAATATGAGATCGTTTGGTAAACATATACGTATGAAATAAATTAAATAGGAATCTTGTATACATGAAATAACTTCCTGATAGCAGATATATGTTGAAAAAGTAAAAACATTTATTTATTTTTATAGGATTTAAATTAATTCTGTATCAAAGTTTAAAAACGATATTAAAAAAAAATTCACATACTAGCAACAAAAGATAAAAATTATCAGGAAATCGTGCACTCCTTTATCTTAATGTAAATTTCTGCTTATAAATTTAACAATTGTTTGAACTATTTACATCTATTTATCTCAACTGTTTTAAATATCTGTTTTATTTCAATAATTATCTACATTATTCGAAAGTTTGTTATTTATCTAAACAGTTATAAAACTTGAACATTTTAATCACAAGCCAATAATAACCATATTTTTACACATTTATATCAGCATACATAATCAGATAAATAAGTACGTATATATATATAACACTCTGTACTTCGCTCCTATGTTATATATTCTATTTTGCACACGCTTATATACATTTGATGTTCATGTATATCACATCTATGTTTTTTTTTCCATGTGTCAAAGCGTTGACCGGGACGCGAACCCGGGCCAGCTGCTTGGAAGGCAACTATGCTAACCACAAGGCCACCAGTGCTTGACATCACATCTATGTTTGCTATTAATTTATACAATAATTTACGTTTATAAATAGTCATATTATAACAAGAGTTTTCCAATTTTTAAAACAAAAGCAAGTTAGCACTTTTTTCTTTTACTAATTCTCTAAGCAATTCTTCATTCATATTTAGGTTTCTATTTAATATATCAGGAGTGCAATATATTGTTTTTTTTTAATTTTATGTCATTTCTGGTAATACATTTTTTACAAAAAAAAAAATTATATCATATTCCTGTGCATGCCCCAAAATGTACTGACTAAATAGAGAGACTTGTGGAAAAAATTGATTGTTGATATGATTTAAAAACCTTATACTTTTGATGCTAAATTAATTAAATAAAAACAACTCTAACATAACATCAATTTTGTACAATGTTTTACAGAAGCAAATTCTATTTATTCTTTTTCACAGTGGCCATATATTGTAAACTTGAAAATGCTGAAGTGGTTGATTTGTTCTCCAAGATAAAATAAAGTTTTATATGTTTTTAATATCATCTGAAAAAAATTTTGTTGCCGGAGAATATTTGCCTAGTGAGTGGATGTGAAAAGAAAATTGGAGTGCAGAGATAATTTAATTGGATTTGGAAAAATCGAGAAAATTACTGCTAACGTTTGGAAATGATTTAATGTGCCATTTTAAATATAAAAAGAAAAAATATTTGTGTGTGTGTATTTACTGTAAGGAGGCTTTAAAACTAAGTTATATGTAAGATTAGTTGTTTTTTTAATAGATTTTCTATTAAATAATTTTTTAATTTAAGAAAGAGAGTGATTTATTTGAGAAAGAGGGCAACATTTGAGGTGTAAGGTTAGCAGAACATGTTTGTTGATCACCATTTTTTTTAAAAAAAAGTGTTTTTTTTTTTCTCTTTTGTATAAAGAGGTTTGAAGAGTAGTAGAAAAATCATAAAGGAATTAAAAATAAAAAAATATGGATTACATTTGTATCCCACAATGTATATATAATGGTCAGAAGGAAAATAGCATGCTGTGCTAGAGTGTACCATATGTGATAAGGTTTGTCATTTTTGCTTAAATAAGACTAGGAAGGATGGTTATGTAGGTCATGCATAAATGTGATAAAAGAGGTGAAAAAATGATTTCTAACTATAGATAGTTTTAAAAAAAAATCAGGAGAAATAGAGGAACATGTAGTTAAGAAAAGATAAAATAGAGTATATATTTAGTCAAGTGACAAGAAATGTGGATGACAAAATAAATAGTGCAATGAAGATAATTAGCCAAAGAATAAGTAAGATAGAGGAAGAGATAAAGAGTATAGAAGTAAAATTTAAATCATTAGAGATGAAGTGTGAGCAGATTAAGGAATTAATAAATAGAAACTATAAGGGAGAACTAAATAAGGAAGTCTAGAAGGTGGAAGACAATGTCATGGATGAAATAGAAAAGTAAATTATGAGATGGTATTAAAAGGAACTTTGCTAATTAGAGGATGTTGAGATGTAATTGCAATGGAAAATAGAAACAAGTATGTAAGAATATGTTTGCCTGAAGCTGGATTTAGGATTGTTACAGATAAGGTAAAGAAACAAGGAAATTGAGATGCTTATGTTATGGTAGGGACAAATAATTTGGCAGAGCCATCAGAGAGAGTAATGGTTAAGTACAAAGAAATGATTAGTAATTTGAATAAGATTATATGAAGAGTAAGATTAGATCGAGTTATAACAGTAAAGACTGACTGATTGTATTTAGTAAAACAATGAAGTGAAGCATTGGGGAGCTTGATTTATGAAAAATATTGCATTTTAGGAAACTTATAAGGAGTAGTTTTAAATTATAATATTAGCAAATAAGAAGGTTAAGAATGGATGGGATATAAGAAGTAAACAAAGAGTAACTTATCTAGATATAAATTTAGATGTGGAGAGGGAATGGGTCTGTAAAACTAATGACAAACAAGTTAATTACAAATATAATAGAGGAAAAAAGTCAAAAGAATGTATAAAAGGATAGTAAGAAAATGGAAAATTGTTAAAATTGGATATTTGAATGTGCAAGGTGGTAGGAGACCAGAAAAATGACTGGAAATAAACAAAGTAGTTAAAAACAAAGAACTTGAGGTATTAGTAGTAGTCGAAACACATCTAAAAGAATAAAAATCTATAATGAAAGACTTGGTATGGCAAGGTATAAATAGAAAAAAAAAAGGAGTGGTGATATATGAGTTATGTTAAAAAAATATTTAAATGCTCTCACATGTCAATAACATTTGTGGTTTGAGATAAGGTTAAGAAGACAAGAATGGATGGTGACTATGATATGATGTATATGGCTACTGGAGATAATTAAATTAGAATGGAGTGGAACAGTAACATATATGAATACCTTGTTAAGAATATATAGAGTTTCAAAAAAGGGAGAGGAAAATAATAGTTATAGGGAATGGACATATTGAAGAAATTGATGACATGGATAACAAAAATGGTCAGCTTTTAAAAAGTTTTTGTCAGACAGTGAATTTGATCATTAGAAATTTATCAAACATTTTAAAAAATAATATATTTTACACAATAGATTATGTATTAGTAGGGAAAGAGGAAATGAATAAAGTATGGAAAATTAAAGTGTTTGACAATGAAGAGAGATTATGTAATAGTGATCATAATTTATTTATAATAGAAATAATGTGATGGAAAAAAATAATAAAATTAGAAAGAATAGTGAAAAATGTGGATGGAGAATGAATGATAAGAATAAGTTAGAAGAATATAAAATAAAAACAAAAGAAATCATGGAAGAGATTGATGTGGATGAATATAAGAACTAGGTGATGAAGAAGAAAAGTGGCAAATAGGGTTTTAGGTGAGAATATTCAGAAAAATAAAAGTAATAGAAAAGTGAGAATTAGTAAAAATGTAAAAGAGGGGGGAAAAGCATGCAGAGAATATAAATGTGCTATTAAAAATAAAGAAAGTGAAAAAGATGTTAATATTAAATGGGAAAACTATTTTTAAAAAAAGTTGGCTAAAATAGATAATTATATAGAGAGAATGAAATTAAATAGTAAATTATTGGAGAATATTAATAAAAGTGGAAAATATGGAAGTAAAAAATTTTAGAAATATATTAATAGAAGGAATAAAGGGAAGAGAGAAATAGTATTACTAAATGGTAAGGAAAAAGAGTGTAGCTCTAGAGAAGAATTAGAGACAATCTTAAATAAATATGTAATGGATATAAAAAAAGATGTTAGATATGAAGGATAGAGTGATAACAAACATAAAAGCATATAGTAATGGAAATATTAGGTTTACAGAAAATGAATTGAATGAGGCACGGAAGAAATTGAAAAGTGGAAAGGCAAGAGGTTTAGATGAATGGGGAGCAGAGATGGTGATGAATTTAGGAAATAGGACAAAATGTTTTAATAAGATGGCACAGAAGAGAGAATTTCTAGATAACTGGAATAATACAAGAATAAGGCTATTATTTCAAGGAAATGGTAAGTACCATAGAAAGATAAACAATATATTATAATATGTGTTATATAAAGTGTTTGCATATAAGGCAGCTGGAAGTGTGGCAAAATGGATGGAAAAAAATAATATAGTGGGAGAAATGCAAGGAAGTTTTCAATTGGATAGTGTAAAGGAGATAGATATAAATAGGAATACAGGTAGATAGTTAAATATGGTCTTTATAGAAATAGAGAAGATATATGGTAGAACAAATAGATTATAGGTAAGTTTAGTAAATTTGAAAATGAATGGAGCTCTAAGAGATTGTATAAAATAATTACTATATGTATCAATTATGAAATATAGAATCAGTTAGGGTTAAAAGTGGGGTGGGACTAAGGCAAGGATGCCCTATGTCACCAATTTTGTTTTTGTTGTATTTGAAAGAAATGGAGAGAACAACAGAAAGACTAGGTAGAGGGATAGAGATACCATTAATAGATGCCAAGGGAGTCTATATATTATCTGGTCTTTTATTTGCTGATATGTTCTTGAGCTCAGAAAGTAGTGAAGATATGGCAGTTATGCTGAAGATGTGCACAAGGGTAGGTAAAGAGATGAGGAATTAAATTTAGTAAAGAAAATTCAAAAGTAATGATGATGAATGCTGAGTAAAGAGAAGAGAAAGAATTTTTATTGGGAGATATAAAGTTGAATGTGGTGAATAGGTAGAACTATTTGGAAATTATCTTAAATAATCAGAGAAATTTCTTGGATGAATAGGAGAAAAAATTGATAAATGAAGCAAAGAAAAGATGGGACTGATGAAGAAATTAACAGTGTTTTCATAAAAAAATATGATGTAGCAAGAATTGTATGAAAGGGAATGGCCATAGTGGGATTAACTTATGGTAATGATGTGTTTTATGTTAGTAAAGGGGTGTTAGATTACTTAGAAAAAGTACAAAGAGAAATAGGAAGACATGCATTAAATGAAGATGTGTGAATGGCAAAGGAGGCAATTCAAGCAGAAATGCAGATCAAGTGTTTATATAAGATATAAAATATGATTGCAATTTATAGATAATAAGAGAACAGCCAAAATAATATTTAATTGTGTTATGAGTAAAGGTCAGGCAACAAAGTGGATAAGAAAGGTAGTATTCTATGCAGAAGATTTGGATAAAGAATTTATGTCAGTATACTTATACAAAAGGTGGGGTGGTTGTGTTAGAGGAATTGCTGACTATTATAGTGGCAAAGAATGGGATAGAAGAATAGATGCATTAATAAAGAATAGGGAGTTGGAGAGATGAAGAACTTATATGGAGAGTAAAAGGAGTTTAAATATATAGAGAAGTAAACAGAATATTGGGTATGAGTTAATTTATGATAATATCAAGAAAAATAGTTTACTGTTTGAGGCTTGAACAGGATTGTTAGCAACAAGGGAATGTCACTTAAATGGAGAAAGGTGGGTGATTTAGTCTGCATGTTATGTAAGGAAGTCATACAAAATATTAGGCATCTGTTAATTGTATGTAAATGCTTACAAGCAAAAAGAATGCAAATAATGAAGTTGTGGGAGAATAAATATAAACAAAGTGTTTATACAGAAAGTGGGTTCTTGGTTTTTTTGTTGGGTTTGTAAAAAAATAAGGAAGATTTAGATATAGAGGCCATAGAGTGGACAAAGATAATGTTGCGGAAATAAGATGGAACAGGATAAAAAAGAATATGGGGAAAAGATAAGGTAGGGAGTGGAAAAGGAAGGGAAGTTGGCTAACAGGTTTCTCTGAGTATAATGACTGAGAGATTCCTGACTCCAAGAAAGAAGAAGTCATAGTGCATTGTATCACATTAATGTTATTCTATCCATATCTCCAGACTGGTTTGATGTATTATTCCAACTTCTTACTGATGAAGATTACATATTAGAAAATTGTTTACCAGATAAGGATTGTGTTGCACTACATATATATCTAATAAGCATTATTATATAACTGAGTCTTATAGCAAGTAGTAGCTATGGAGTAGAATAAAATCTGATATTGGAAATTAATTAATTACTTTGTGCACACTAACAAACCTTTTTTTGGTTACTTCAGTTAATACATGTATGATAAATATTTTGTAGAATAGCTGAATAATAAAATCAGAATTAGAAAGAACATTTGCAGGTATCCTGTTTAATATATATTATAACAGTGGCAGTATATGAGTTATTAGTTACAGAAAACGTAAAACAGTAAAATTATGCAATTGAGACAAGAGAGGAGGAAAGGCATGGCAACTGATGTAACAAAATTTACCTAATAATAAATAAAAAGTAAAATGAAAGTTGCAGGCTTGTATAGATAGATATTCATAGTAATAAAATGTAGTGTTGAAAAGTGAAATTTGTAATATTGGCATGCATATTGCATTTAAAAAAATATATGTGTTTTTAATAAATGTGTTTTACCAGTTCTTACTTATGGATCTGAGACTTGGACACTTAATAGAAGAGCAATACAGAGATTTCAGACCACTCAAAGAAGTATAGAAAGATGCATGTTGGGAGTAACAAGAGGAGATCGAAAATGCAATATATGGGTAAGAGAACAAACAGGTGTTACTGACCTCATTGAAAAAAATTATAAGACTGAAGTGGAGTTGGGCTGGACATATTACTAGAAGAGATGTTAATAGATGGACAACTGAGATCTTAAACTGGATTCCAAGAGATTGTAAAAAACCCAGAAAGAGATCACATGTGAGATGGATGGATGAAATAAGAAAGTGTGCAGGGGTGATGTGGAGAAGAGAAGCTAAATATCGGAGGAGATGGATTGAACTTGACATTCATCCTGCAGAGGATTGATAATGGTTGATGATGATGCGTATATGATAATTTTTTTGTAAATGCAAATGTATAGAGAAATGTCATACTACCTAAATAGATACTCCATCAGTCCGAAAATTGTACAGATAGTTTGTTGGATCTATTAAATTTGCTACATTAGTAAAAGTGAGTAAAGATGACTGAAATATTATAAAGCAATAATGATTAATTTTAATATTCATTACGATACAAAGTAAAGAAGAGAAGTCACAAAATATTTTAAATAGAAAGAAATTTTCCAATAAACAAATAAAATTTTATTGTTTATATACTTTTAAATAAATATCTCACAGTTTGTTTTTTTATGTCAAAGCGTTGACCGGGAAGCGAACCCAGGCCAGCTGCTTGGAAGGCAGCTATGCTTGGCAACTAAATATTGGTAATATATAGTTGAAAAATTGCATACTATGTAATAAGTTTTCATTGTGGGGCAAAGAACTTATATGTATTTATTTTAGTAATTAATTTATGTTAAAATAACTTTACAAACTCAAATACTGTATAAAGTAAAAATGTTCATTTAAAATTATAAAAAAAAAATGTAATGGTGATTAGTTTGTTTTTCTTTTATATCAAATTTTATTAATTAAATGAGTCATTGACAAACTCTGACCTAAAAACAAAACATGATATCATCAATTAATCAAAATTTTGATAAAATATGTATCTTTCCTTTTGATTTAACATTATCATAGATTGTTGTCTGTGAAAATTATAGGTATATAAAGAACTAAAAACTAACATCAGTTTAGTTAAAATTAAATTATTTGAACTCAGTCATTAGTTACCAGTGAAGATAGTTGCCAGTGTTTATTAAAAAGGAAAGAGCCCAATATTTGAAAGCATTGAATATATTTTTAACTTCCTAAAGAATCAGACAAAATGAGTGCAAGAAAAGAGAAGATGATAACAAGTTTATTGATAGAATAATGTTAAGTCAGCATTGAAAAAATTCTATTATCATTATTTTTTTTTCAGTTGCCATTATGAGAAAGTTATTAATCACATATATAATATTGATTTTTCCCTAAAGAGCACCTCACTTTAGATTATAAGGACAAAAGAAACCACATTGTTATGCAAATGAACAAATGTATGCAAATTTGAATTATCACATATTTATGATATACATATAAATAATGTGCTAATTCTAAATCTTAGTTTATCTTTTGCTAACTACCTTGAGATAATTGTTAATGAACTAGTGAGAGATGTATATTTTGATTAATATTTGTTTTATAAAATAAAATATGGTCCTGAAATGATAGTTTGTCTACCAATGAAAAGCTATGGATAAATTGAAATTAAGAAATTACTATAAAAGTGATATTATAAAGAAAATTAAAATCATAAAGAACAAAATTCAACAAAGTTATTGATGTAGAAATAACAGTTATGGAAAAAAAAAAACACCATAATTTTGAAGAAAAAAGATTGACCTCATAAAGAAAAAGCATAAATGTTTGTTATAATGTTTTAAAATAAGGCTTTTTTTTTATTATTTGCTTTGTTAAATAAAAATGTATTTAATAAATATGTTGCAATAAATAATTAGACTGAGTAATATTCACACATCCTGCTTTAGGTTATTCAAGACAATCTTCTTTATAACTGAAGAGAACTAGATAAGGAAATGGACCACTGTCTTATTATATGTATTGCTGAATGCTAAGTGAAAGTGTGTGTCATTTCCTATAACAACATTTACTATTTAAATGATTGTATAGAATGTTATATATATATTCACGTTATGATTAATTATATTTATAGTTTAAAATGCTTGTTATAAAGCTTTAAAATAAGAAGGAATTATTTTATCTTGGTAAATAAAAAATCAATCTGCTTAATAAATACCTTACAATAAAAATTTAGATTAATTGCTTTAATCATTTAATACAATCTTTTTTATAACTACAGAAAAGTAGATAAGGAAGTGGTCACTTTCTTATTATAAATATTGTTGAATGCTAAGTAGGAGTGCGTGCGTATCATATATTATAATAGCGTTTATTATTTAAACCAGGGTCCCCAACCTTATGCCCGCGGGCACCATGGCGCCCGCAGACCATTTTATGTGTGCCCGCCGCTATCCGAACACGATAAAAAATTATTTATCTGATACAAATAAATTTAACTTTTAAAATTTCTTATAAATTATTGTATGTTAAAATTATTTTTGAAATAAATATTTTTTTGTACATTATGTGTATTATTAATAATATCCAACTATAAATTTACATTTAAAAAATAAATGGTGCCCGCCATCTGGCCGGTATTATAGAATGTGCTCTTAAGTACAAAAAGGTTGGGGACCGCTGATTTAAGCGATTGTATATATATAATCATGTAACTTATTTGAGAGTTCATGTGAGATTTCAATTGATAGGTTGAATGCAATTCCATTCACCTAGTCAAATTAATTTTTTTTCAGCTAACAATCCACCCAGAAATCATGATCTATTCTACTTGATACTAACAATGCCCTAAACCACGGATAAAAACTGGCAAAAATACTATTAATTTTAACAAAGACAAAACTATGACTAGAAAATAACATCCTAACATCTTACAATTTTGTAAACAAAGGCAAAACTCTCCATACAGTAGTGCCACCCTGTGCCAAACAGAGTAATCAATGGATGCCAGAAGGCTTGTGCATAAAATCCCTATCCAGGCACTAGATTATGTGCTAGTATAGAGAAGGTGATCATGTGATGTTTAGTGATCTTACAATTTTATAAATGTTATCAACTCTCTAAATGGTTTGAATCTGAATATATGTACATCTTTTTAGAATACTATAGGTGGCCTTTATTCAGTATGTATCTCAATGATTATTTTATAAGTGGATGAGATTACTTAGGGGTATGACTTTAATGTGTTTTATGGAGTTATGGATTACCTTTGTCTTCTGATATCAAAATTCCTCAAGTACCTGTTATATTGTCACTCAAGTATTGAACTTTGAAATCTAAGTTGTTTTTATATTGATATATATATATGAGGTATAACAATTTAGAGAGCAAGTATTATGGAATTATTCATTAGAACATTTTCAATGATATTGGATTTGGGGGGGGGGGTGTACTGATTTAAAGACTGCTGTTCTGCAATCTGATAAACTCCTGAAATTGATCTTTAAGGCAGCTATGTTTGTGGTCAACTCCCAAAATAAGTTTTATACTTTTACAATCAGTACGAACTAATTGTTATTACTTATTTATATCACATTATATTAAGTGAAGTAGATATACAAGTTTTTTAATATAAGTATACACTCGCGTGTTATTGATGGTTTATTAAATTACTAATACTAATGATTAGATATATAAATTATAATGACTTATTTGAATTAAAAACTTGATTTATTTTAAGAATCAATATTGATTATTATAAATTAGAAATCTGTTTTACCCGTATACACATATATACAAGGGTGTGTTGTACATATTGTGAATGTGTTATATATATATATATATCAAAGGGTGTTAATAAATTGCCTTTAATAATCACATATGTAGTAATTAGCTTTATGAAATTTTATTCCTAGTCTATAATCCCAAGAACACTAAACTTTCTAAGCACTGATTAGACTAATTCACTGTCTTCTATTGTCAAAATTGCTTTGCAAATAAGAAATGGATTCATTTTCATTTGTTTTTCCTAGTTTATATATGCATATCAGATCCAATAAATAATAGAACATCCAATTTAAACCTGATGGCAATAAATACTCATTCAATATAGATAATTATTTAATTTCACAAGATAGAGTTCATTTCTATTCATTTTAATATTTTTGTAAAGAAACAACTGAATATTAAATATCTAAATACATCACCAGCAATATATAATTATTGAAATAATAAACTTTCCAAGTATTGTTTATATTAAAGCACTGCTCTCTCTTGAATGAGACTTTATTAATTTCAAGGTTGTGTCTGATGTTACTTACATTATTTAATATCACAAAAACTTGTAAAAGCAAATGAAAACATTCATTTTTAGTTGTAGAGTAGATATGACAATAGAAAACAGTATAAGTATAAAATAGTATTTGAAAAGTTTATCACTTTAATAATTGGATATAGTTAAAATCACTATATTAATTAGTATGTACAAATTTATAATATAATCTTCAATAGTTTCTCTTCCTCTTTCCTTCTTTATTTTTGCTTTTCTAATATTACCATAACATATAATAATCACATTCCACTCTTTTTACACTTTAAAGCCAAATATTTATTAATATTACAGTTTTGACTGTTCCTAGCAGTCTTCGTCAGATCTACAAAAATTTAAACATTATATCAATACAATATGGTTGTATTGATATAATGTTTAAATTTTTGTAGATCTGATGAAGACTGCTAGGAAGTTGAAACTGTAATATTAATAAATATTTGGCTTTAAAGTGTAAAAAGAGTGGAATGTGATTATTATATGTTATGTACAAATTTGTAATTTAGTTATTTTGACAAGAGTATTAAAATAAATAGAATAAATTTTGTCTTAGTTTAAATGTTCATCTATTCCAGTGATTATACATTATTAGAACTATATTAATTAGTAAACATTATAACAGAAGAAGCCTAAGCCACATTAAAAACAGCTTACCTATGAGATGCCCACACATTGTTTATTCAAAATGTAATGTGACAATTATATTGATTTTACTAAAAAAATAATGATGATAATAAGAGCAAATCCCATTTTATTTGTAACTGAATTGTATTTTATTACTCTAATAATATAGTTACATTTCCAGATATTTAACTTATCAGTTAAACAATCTCTTTTAGTCAGTCAAAAGGATGTCTGATAAAATACCATTATTTGTGCATAAATAAAATAATATTTATTAAATACAAATACTATTTTACTTTTTTCTTTATGAAGGCCATACTTATAATTCTATGTAGGAATTATTCTATCAAAAATTCACTTTCTTCCTATTACTCTTTCCAGTTATTGATGGAATGCAGAACACAAATGTCCCTGGCATGAATCACATATGTGTCAATATAGTTAACTGCTGGGAAAAGTTTATATTTACATATTTCATTATTTCATCTAATATTGGCAAGCCGTAAATTGAAAAATTTTACCAATGTCAAGTAAACTAATATAAAGTAAGTTGGAATATAGCTTTAAAAAAGTAAATTGCTCAATTTAAGATCTTCATGCATTCATTTCAAAGTGCTTTAGATTTGCCTATATAAATGAATTTAGGTAAAAAGATAAAATGGTTCATTCTTATCTTTTCAAAAGATTTTATCTTGTGCTTTGCATTAAGCGTATTTCATTTGCTCAAAAAACCAGTATTGGAATATTAATCTAGTTATATATATATATATATTGCTAACCTTGACTAATTAAATGAATATCATAAGTTTAAGTATACACATATCTACACAAAAATAATTGAAAGAAAGAAAATAGACATTTTTTTTATTTAATAATAACAATTTTATTAATAACAAATAATATTAATACCATCATATCATGAAATTAAGTACATTTTATAATAATGATATCCAAAGTTTGAATAAATATATGCACTAAGGATTTTTATTTAAAATCAGATGTAAGTACATTATTGAGTAAGTAATTAAAGAATTATATTTGTACTGTTTAAAGTGCATACAATATGTTACTATTTGTTTATATTATTATTTAATCATATATATATATAGTAATTTATTTTTAAATAAATCAATTATTTTATAATTTATTTTTGTAACTACTATTTAATTAAACTTTATTATGTACGTTGTAATAGACAAAAAATAATGTATAAGTATGTGTCTAAATATACATCTTTGCTTTGCTGCAAATAGTTTTTAAGATTATGAATTTAATTTAAGTCATTTAAATAGTTTTGATAATATATTATCAGATGTATTTCACTCTATTAGTATCAATTGGTGGAGGAAGAAAACAGAAAATATGAACAAAAAGGAAACCTAACCCTGCTTTTCTTCAACAGCAATTTAAATTCATTTCAATCATTGCACAGCAAAAAAAAAAAGATATAAAAAAAAACACTTTCTTTTTTAAGTTACATTTTTTATTGAGTATATTCAAAGATTACATATTTTACATATAAGAAAATTTAGAAAATATATTTCTTTACAAATAGATAATACAGGCATGTAAAATGGTTTGGCATGCATTAATATAAAAAAGTACAATTAACACATATAGAAGAAAACAACTGTTTAGGCTCCACATGGCATGTACGATATCTGAAGGAGCTAATGCTCTGTCTCTACTTCTGATTTCAAGTATCTTATTGTAAAACATGGTCTACAATTTACTGGATATGGTATTAAAACTAAAATGGTGTCTCAAGGGTAAACTTAATGAAAACAGTGATCCTAATTGAGGAGGAAAGACCACTTTTCATAGACAATGATAGTGTTAATAGATGGAGCATATGATCTGGTGATTTAGTAATATTTCTATAGACAAGAAGAGCAGGACATTGTAGAAAAATATTATGAATTGTCTTGTGACAGAAGGGACAAGTAGGATCAATGTTAGCATTCATCATTCTTTGTGATAAAAAAATAACAAGTGAACAGAGCTTCTAAATTTATTTTAATAAGGAAATCGAGGTATTTTGGTTCCAGTTGGCAGAATCTGAATTTTTGAAAAATTCTGTTTATTAATGAGATTAAGTCAATATGGCTATTGAGATTGATTATTGCTATGAGTCATGTTATAAGCATGCCAATAAAATATGTTCCAGAAAAGGTGCTCTGACTTGGATCTATATAAGTAGAAATATATTTGATTATATATTGAAAAAACAGACTATTAATGGGTGCTGGTGTATCAGTATGGTTAACCAGGACAAATTTCAGCCCATCTGGGTACTCAAAATCAAATTTAAAGACAGAATTAAATGATCTTTGAAAATTAAATGTAGGGACTGAGTGAAGAGAAAGGTCATTATCTTTGGATATGTTTATGTAAGATTCTAATACTGATCACAACAGCATTTTTATTCCAAATCAACTTGGAACAAAACAAATTTATCTTTTTTCTTTAAGTGCATTAGTATAATTGATAACTGGCATATAGTAGATTATTTTTGGAAAAATCAATATGTTAATAAAAGAGATTTTTGCATGCTGAGAAAGGTATGCTCTGGACCGAGAATTAATTACATTTTCCACAGAGGAGAGAATAAAGTTCTAAATTGATATTCTCATTGCATTTGAACCTGCATCTGCAAAATTGGTTTATACTGAGAGGCATGATGTTAAGCATAAGGTAAAGGAGGCTTACTTCATAGCAGAGGACTCCTTTGCCATTAATCATAAAGAAGCATGTTTTGCTATATCAAAAAGATGGTATAATTGACTCATTTGCATAGAGTTTGCATATTATAGAATGATTTCAACAAACGAGTCAGAAATGACTATGATTATGAGAAGTACAGTTTCTCAAAAGTGCTCAGCCATTTTAATTAATTAATTGATATTAATTATACAGCTTTATATTATAAGTGTGATAGCATTATTTAATATTATCATGATTTGTAAATTGAAAAGTCAAAGAAGTTATGAGGAAATATTCTTACCAGAGAGTATTTTCTATGTGCACAATTTGACAAAGCCAAATTGAGGCTTAAACTGGATAGAATAATCTTCCATAATGGTAATAAGTAAAGAAAGATACTTCTTGAAGGGAAAAAATCTTATTAATCAATGGAATATGAATGCTAGGTAATTTCTCCTCTATTTCAAAAAAAAAAAAATTGGGTTAATATAAATAATAAAGAATAAAGCACTTAAAGGTGAATCTTGTGGGATTGAATTAGCTGGCTTAAATCTCAGAGATAGTTTGCCATTTAGAGTGATAAAAATTTCTGTTTGTTAAAAGATTTGATAATATATATAGAATAGGAACAGTATGTTTAGAGATTTAATAACTCACTGAGAGGGTCAATAGACCCAGAATCAAAAGCAGAAGAGTTATATACGTGAATTGCTGTGTGACTGGCTTTTCTAGAAACTCTGATATGATCAATAACATTTTCACATAACATAATGGCATCAAATGTGCATGTATTTTTTTAGCAAATAGATTGAATCTTATCCTTGATGCAGATTCAATGATTTTGATAAGCAAAGGAGTTATAGAAATAGGATAAAGGTTCTTTAGCGAGATGGGAAGAATATTCAGTTTAAGAAATGGATCTAGTGAAGCTGGATACAGCCCATCAATGTGATGAACTTGCTTAGACAAAACATTGAGCAAGTTCATAATAGAATAGCGAGTATGCAAAAGAAGAAATTTAGTAATTGCATGAGACCCAGGATAAATACTAGCTGGCAGCGATTTCAACTTAAGCATAATGCCAGGCTTAGTAATATCATAATCTGATGACTCCCACCAAAGGCATACAGCAGAAGTTCAGTACCACTGAAAATGTACATATTTATCTTAAAATGATAGTAAATAGGAGGCAGAATATTAAGACCT
Organism: Epiperipatus broadwayi; assembly: GCA_028023455.1. Taxonomy (NCBI): domain Eukaryota; kingdom Metazoa; phylum Onychophora; class Udeonychophora; order Euonychophora; family Peripatidae; genus Epiperipatus; species Epiperipatus broadwayi. Next base: position 3,811,853 of record JAQFVV010000044.1, on the reverse strand, counting down.
GTGCAGAAATTCTGATCATAACAATTGAAGAAGAAACAGATTTTTTGGTTTTATATGATAGAGCCATATTTTATCACTTATGAAGTTCAGCCAAAAAGATTTTGACTTTTTTAGTAGACAGGTATTTAACCAATATAGACTGAGTGTGTCAATATTGCTGCTTAAGGGACATAATCAAGGGAACTAAAGCAGGTCACAAGAACTGGCCTTTAATTTCAAATTAATGACATCAAGTTTCTTAACTAAAGCTTTACATGATTTGTTCCTACTAGTATAATGCTTAATGACAGATTGAATTATATTAATAAAAGAAAAACCAAGCAATAACATATTATAGCAAAATAAAATTAATCTTTATAAAATAAAGGTATATTTCAGAAAATACTGCCTCCAGAGATGTAGCCTTAAGAAATACCTTTAAACATATCATAATAGTAAAGAGAAGGTTGGGTGCAAGTATTGTTATAAATTTGAATGGAGAATGGTAAGTGATCTGAAAAGCAAACTGTTTGCAAAAATGGATTAATTATAAAGTGGAGATCTGGTGAGTAAAATAAAAAGATCAATGAGGATTGAATACTTTAACATATAAAAAGAGAAAACATTACTGTGTAAGAAGCCTTCTCCACTCATCAATCTACATTTAATAAGGTGGAAGTACTAATGAACAAAATCAGCATAAGGCATATTAAAGCCACTGAAAATGAAAGTAGGAAAAGTGTTTGAAAGATGAGATTGATCTGGAAAATAAGATGTTGCATCAGAGTAGATTTTATATATAGGTTCAGGTAAACAATGTTAAATGTAAAAGCATTATGATGAAAGAAAATGATAATCATGTTTTGATCAAGATAAAGGGTGTTAAAAGATTTAAAAAATGTTATATTATAGAATAATACACCCGCCCCAGCAACTGAAGGGTTAGAAATGGAGAACAGTGAATACCCAAACATTCCAAATATCCTACACTATTGATATTAGAATATGTAGAAAACTTGGTCTCAGAGAAATAAGTCATAAGAGAGAGAATTGAGATACCCTTTTGCTGATAGCAAACATCCATTGGCATGAGTTCAAACCAGTAATATTCAAAAGCATAGTAACTCAATGCAAACAACAACTTAAACCACAATTTATGAAACAGGTACCTAGATGAATGATAATTTAGAAGGACCAAGCACCCTAAATAACAAACCAGGACCTTTTAGAAAAAAAGTAATGAATAAAGGTTGTACCCCAATATGTAGCAAATCTAATTTAAAACTCAGATAAAATCTGAGGAGAGATAAATAGTAACAATATATAATTTTAAAAAATTATAATACCCTAACTGGAGAACAAAAAATGTAAATCTGTGTTCATTAAAATAAAAGAGCATGATCAGAATAATGTCATTGCACATCTGCTGATACACTGGCATCATGAGGTAATAATTCACAGTCCATGTTTAAATTAACATCAACTCCGTTCATAAAATCAGATCCAGTTATAATTTCCCATATCCTAGATACATGTCTATGAATGTCCATACCATCAAAGAAAATTTTTTGTTCTAGGGACAAGGGTGTAATTTGAGCTAGTGCTTGCCTGATCCAGTGTTGATCTGTAGATACATTTGGTTTCAGTGCAGATTCAGCCTTAAATAAAGTTATCTGTATCTTGAGAGCAGCTGAATAAGGTGATTGAACTTTTTGTTTTACAGATTTAACTTTGGGAGTGACTACATCAGGTATATTTTGACCCTCTTTTAACATTTTCTTATTTCCAGATTTCTTCTCATTGGAGACTGAACTGGAGTAAATGCATCAGATGATAAAACTTCATTCTCCATCCCATAGTGCTTCATTATTTCAGACCCAGCATCAATAGGGCTAGACTCCGAGTGCTAAGATCAGTAACAGTTTTAAATGATGCTCATAATGTAGTAGAAGTGTATTAATCTTCATGAATAGTAAGTGAATTTTGGTTAGTGATAGACTGTGTCAAAACTTTGGCATGATGATGATTTGGATCATTTTCATCCCACACAGCTGGCAAAATCTAGAAGGGCAATCTTTTACAATGTGAGTTCTTGCTTTGCAAAAAAAAACATTGAAGTGCAACATCCCTAAAGGTAATTATCAATGGGGAAGACATAGTGGCATGAAGAGTTTGGTTGTCTGTTGGCAGAACTCTTTTTTTTAAAAAAAAATAATGTTGAAAATAGCTATATTTGTTAATACTGGAACACTAGTTCTTTTTTCTAGAAAATATTTGAAGTTTAATACAATTCCAAACTTATTAAGCAGAATCTGTAGGTCCTTGTTCTTAAAGTCTATGTATTAGTTTTTTTTTAATTTGCCCCATAAGCATTAGAGGCCTATCCATATAAATGTATTTTATTATTTAAACATAATAAACATCACATGATCACCACTTTTATGCTTGCTTATAACTTTTATTAAACCAGGCAAAACTCTCTATATGTATTGCCACTCAGTTCAAGCTACAGTAATCAATAGATACCAGAAGGCTTGTGCATATAACCACCATCTAGTTCCTATTCAGTACAGTGCTCTCAGATTCAAGGCTCCTCACTGATGAAGGTCATAAGCCAGAAACTGGTATGGGGATATTCGATGAATAGGCACTAGATGGGGATTTTATGCACAAGCCCTCTGGAATCCATTGATTACTCTGTCTTGCACTGAGTGGCAATATGTATAGAGAGTTTTGCCTGTTTTATGTAAACACAAAATTTTTTTTAATCCTTTTGGCTAGAATTGTGAAACTTAACGCATGTGTATCTGTTATTAGAATGTAGCAAAACTTTGTAGACTATATTCCAGAAATCTTTTTTCCATTTAGATTGCATAAAACTCTTCTAGTGAAATTTTAAAAGATTGCATTCTGCATTAGTTACAAGCATTATGGAACTTCTTAAATGATTTTAATAAAGTAGCAGGCATTGTTAAGTTAAACTTGTTACTATGTTCCTGATAAAGTTGTTTATCAATATATATACCATCAAAGTTTAGTCCATTTGTAAATAAAATTTCAGTCACATTATCATTAAGTAACTTAAAACATCATTTTTTTTTCAGTTCACACACACCCAATGTTTACTTGAGCCCTCAAATCGCATTTTTGTAATGCTTTCACATAACTACTTTTTTACACTTTTATTTTGTATTTCATTATGAAATGTACCATTTTTTGACTCAATTTAGTTATTTCCCAACTTATTGGACATGTGATTATTATTAATAATTAAATTGCTATTAACATCATTAATGAATGAATTAACAATAATTTTTTGTTTGTTACTGGTAACTTCTTAATTATAGGAATATTTGAAGGTGAAACAGTTACTCTAGCTAGGTGGTGCTTTTTTGGTCAAAATGGCTGAATTTTTGTATTTATATTTAAAACAATTTTTTTATTGGAAAGATTTTGTGTTAACATTACTAAGATTTGTTTGGCAAGAAATTTGAAGCTCTTCTTTGTCTGCTTAGCTCTAAATTGAGATACATTATTAAATATTCTTACTGATATTTAATTTTTCTAGATAGCTATTAGTTGTAATAGTGGCATTGTGGAAGATTTTTTACTATCACAATCTACTGATGGTGAAAAAAAAAGCACTTTTAAAGTATAAAAATAAAGAAAACTAGTATAATAACAACAATCATAACTTTAGGTCATTTAGAAATTGAATATAAAATAAAGTCTTACCAATCATGTGACATAAAATAAGCACACATCTTCATAGATACCTGATATAACTATATCCTTATGTTGATCATGCAGATCTTGAATATTTGGTTTCGCTTGGACAATAATGTTTATTACAAGCCTACTGTAACTTTTAGGATTATAGGCTTGATGTCTCAAAAATCCATTACTACCCTTGATTCTCAGTTTTACTTTCAGGCCAAGATTTAGAATGGTAAGGTTGTTGTAGGTAACATTAACAACATGTCATGCAGTCAGATAGGTGACAATCATTTAAGGGCTTAATATTGTAGGATTTACCAACATGCCATCCTTTCACCTCTATATAATCTACATAGCATATGGTTATTGGTCAATATCTTTCTAGAAGCCTCTAATTAATAATCCTGTAAACCATAATAGTTTAACTGAAGGAATCCATAATTTTGGTTAAGATGTTTATCACAAAGTACTTTTTAAAATCATCTAATCACTCTCTTATTACTATGTCAGTGTTCCATGTAAGAATCATTCAATAACTTATGCTTACCTTAATCTCACCTGAATTTCAATTCGATAGGATTGATGCCAATGCTCATTAACAATAACAATTCATTAAAAATAACAACTGAAAATTATTTTCCTCTTGATTTATAAAAAAAAAAAAAAACTGCATATTGACCAATGTGTGTGTGTGTGTGTTTCTAAAACTTGCACAAAACATGTTTTTCAAAATTTGTATGCTAGTCTTCCCATCTACCCAGGGCATAAAAATATTATTATTGATAAACATTTTAAAGGTAATTATCAAAAATCAGTTAATTACATCACTTTATTAAAATATTCATTTCAAGCATGCGCACATTAAATATGAATTTTAATAATTGATGACATCTTTTAATAGATTTAATGCAACAAAGATACACTTTAACATAAACCTTGGAAAAAGTGAACTATAACGGATCTTTTGTTATTCACAAAGATGCAGCATCTGCCATCATTAAATTGCTACATTTGTGTTCATGTTTTTGAAAAAAGTAATTTATGGAGATATCATATTTGTTTATTGTTTCATTTTTTTAAAATTAAATTAAATTTTATAGAAGCATGAATGACTTTAATAGTAGTAAACAATTCTCTTGTCTAATAAATACTATCATTTAATATAAATGATACTGAATTAATTTATATATATTGTCTCTCAAACATATTTATGGAATACATACTATTCATAATTTATATTTATTTTATTATTTATTTTATTACACTTTAATCCATTTTAAGCTATGACACAACAATATTTCTACCCTTAATCCTATTTATTTTATTTAAATCATGTTTATTTGCCTACCCTTAAAATTTTATCCCCAGATTGGGAATTGATCAGAGGACCCTCTGAATCAAATATCAGTATAACCATACATTTACATAATATTCAAATATAAATGCTTGATTACATTCAAATGTGGAAAACAAAATTCTTTAAAAAGGCTTAGTTACATTCAAATTTTAGCTTATAAATAGTATGCATGGCTATATTCCACAAACTAAAACTCTATATACATATATATAAGTATGAAGGACTATTTTATAATGGTCAAGTATATTCTAAATATATAGCCTAAAATTTCTAGGATAAGATACTTATTACGACTTTTGACCTTACAAAAATCTATCTATCTATCTACATATACATATGATTATTATATGTAATTATTAAAGTTAGAAATGTATGATTCTAATTAAGATAAACAAAAACAGTATTCTTAAATAATGCATATATATTAAAACTTATAAATATTGCGGTTGGAACAGAAAGCTAATTACTAAATATAATTAGTATATGGAAGAAATAAACACAAACTCATTCTTATTCCATTATACATATTTTAATCATATGAATAAATTATATGTGGTGATAAATATGTATGATGGAATGAGAGTTATAAGAATATTTAACTTATTATATATGCTTTAAAAAAAGGATTTGTAGTGGAATTAATTATTTTATATTATGTTTAATAATCATTACTAGATAGTGTCTTAAATAAAGTGTATATATGAATTAAAAATGATGTGATAATCTTCTATATCTAATAAATGATTGATAATCATCATTAAAGTATTTATTTAAAAAGGATATAAAAAATGTGAGTGCAGAAAATTTAGCATTTATAAATTAAATTAATTCAAATATATTTAAGATGTGTGCTAAAACATTTGAATATATGTAACAAAATTGATTAAACAAACCACATACAAATGTGCAAATGAATTCATATCTAGTCGTTTATGCAGATAAACAATAACTACTAATTCATATACAAATTTGTGCAAAATTTGGTGAACCCATTTTGTTACATTATATGTTAAAATACACTTAAATATAAGTGCATTTTGACATATTTATTGGCTATATTACCTAGAGCACATAAAATAATCACTAATTAATTAGCTTTCTAGAATTCAATTCTTGTCATACTATTTATAAGTTATCATATACAGTTGAGTTATGATATTTACTATATTTTGTTCAAAATCTTCTTTGTGTACATTATATAGCACATAACTTTTTTCAAAACGTCCTTTGTGTACATTATATATCGCATATAACAGCTCATGTTTTGCTGATAGGCTTTCTTTCCAATAAAATATATAATATTAGACTAAAATCTAAGTGTACAGTACTTTTCATATATATAATATTTAAATATATGTTTATTATCTATATTAAATTTAATGTAATTATAAGGGATTTGAACTCAGACTTTCAAACTCCCTACATATATCAAATTCATCTTACACAACCAACAGACATGACCACATAAATGTGAAAAAGATAAATGATCTCTAACATAAATATTTCATGCTGAACCAGTACTCGTCAGTTGATTCAGATCACAATCCCCTCCCCCCACATATATAATCAGTGCTCAGTTTATTTTAAATAGCATATCTTCAAACTAATGGATACTTCAACTCTTCAGCTATCCATTTTATTGAAAATCCAATTATGGAAGAATCAAAGCCCTTGTTGTTTCCAATATTATTGTCATACCCATGTTGACCTTAAGTCAATCTGACACATAGGATCTTAATATGTCCATTTAATTATACAGAAGAGGATTGGGCAGAATATAGGCTGAATACATAATATTTAAATATGTGTATATTGTCCATACTAAATTTAATGTAATTATAAGGGACTTGAACTCAAACTTTCAAGCTCCCTACATTTGTCAAATCCATCTTATACAACTGATACATGACCACATACATGTGAAAAAGATAAATGATCTTCAATATACATATTTTGTGCCTAACCAGAACTCATCAGTTGGTCCAGATCACAATCTCCCACACATATAGACAATCATAGTTGTATTTTTATATTGGACTATGACAATAATATTGGCATCAACAAGGGCTTTGAGCATTCCATCCTTGAATTTTCAATGAAATGGATGGAGAGTTGGAGAATGGAGAAGATTGAAGCTTGTCTATTAAAATTTGAAGATTTGCTATTTTAATACAAAATGATCAGCTGATGAGGGCTGGTTCAGCATGAGATACATATACTGGAGATCATTTATCTTTTTCACATGTATGTGCTCATGTGTGTCAGTTGTATAAGATGGATTTTATATATATTATAACCAATAAAAAGAAGAGGAAGGTGGAGTGAGGAGGTGCACCATTTCTAACTTATAAAAGAGAATTGAATTCTAAGCTAATATAAACTGTCAGAACTCTTAATAGCAATGCCTCCATCATCCTGATGATGATGAAATCCTATGACTAATTTCAGTGAGTTATTAGTTATAATAAAATTTACTACAGAGATATGCATTAAAATACAAGGGAATTTAAACTAATGATAAAAACATATTATTATAATGTAGACAAAGAAATTAAGAAGAGAAGAAACCTCATTCATTCTCATATACTACTTTTCAAATCAAGTAACTTTCCTCATATTAAAATGCATTCCCCAAGAAATATAAGTATTTGCATGTGATATAAATCTTATAATGAATTTCTTTTATTATATCTTCTTGAAATATCTTAAGGAACAAATATTAATCACCAATTTATTTTATTGCCGTGATCTGAGCTAACATATTCTTCTAGAGTAAACGCGAATGTACTTTTCTTATAGTATATTGAATTATAATTATTCTATTAATGCCACACTGTTGACTTTTGCTATAATAAAATTAATTTGAATAATCATGAAATAATATATAATAATCTCAGAGTTCTTTCTTTACTACTTTTGTATATTAATCATCATATCATGTTGTTGAATAAATGAATGACATACTAGTAGATTAAAGCAGACATACACTTCTCTTATAAGCTAACATATCCCAAAACACTATAATAACAACAACAATTAATTAAAGAAATGTTTAATCTAACTTATAATCACATAAAATTAATTTGAATAATCATGAAATAATATTACTAATTTTGAATATTAATCATCATATCATGTTGAATAAATGAATAACATCCTAATAGTCTAAAGGAGATATACACTTCTCTTATAAGCTAATGTATCCCAATATATTATAATAACAACAACAATTAATTAAAGAAATGTTTAATCTAACTAATAATCATATTTTTAAAACAATATATATATTTGGAAAAATCAAAGTGTTTCACCTAGGATGACATTCGAGTATCTAGAAAGAAAGGATATCTTTTATATCATTCTAATATTCAACAACACAATTTAAAATCAATTTCTAAAATAATATACTCTTTGTTTGCAAAATAATAAATAATATGCAGTTTGAAATGTACAGTATAACGAATTCAAAACAAAATCTCATAAATATTTGATTCTTTCAAATGCAACTCCAATCTTTGGAATTATAATATTTATGCAACTTTTGCATTTTTAAGTTTGGATCTGTGTCTTATAAATTGGTTATCTGATTTACCAAGATTTCTGTAACATAATTAAGAATTCAGGACTCAAGAAATCATATATAGAAAACAAAGACTAAATTCTAATAATAATAATAATAATAATAATAATAATAATAATAATAATAATAAATACATTTATTGACATTTAACATCATGTTTACATTTTACAAAATTTATTTGCATTTTTTGCCAAAGAAAGATCATCTGCAAACATGGGCACTGTTTTATTATGCAGGATGCAATAAAAATAATTGATAACATAATCGCCTCCACACTTACAAAAATTCTTGATTACTTATACAAACATTTGGATGATTTATTTTATGACACTCATTTTAAAGTAAGATGACTTCACTATTTTGCTAACGTACTTTTAACATTTTCAGGCTGTGCTATTTTCATAAACTATTTATTTACTAAAGCTTTCAAAATATAATAAAACAAAATATATCTAAGATACACTTTTATACCCAGTAAGCTACTACTGCTTATCATATTAACTTACAATATTCTATTGCTAGCATTTACAAAACACCCTAAAAATTAGAAAAAATTAAATCGTAACTGACCAATGGCTGAATTTTTACCAGCAAAATATTATGATAATATTAATTATCATACAAAACATAAATAAGAAAATTACTGTCTGGCAGTATTTACTTAACAATAAAAATATGAAAAAACACTTCAGAAGGCACACACACAACATACTAGATTTCACTCATGTCCACATAATAAATTATTTTAACTCTTTAATTGTTTTACCAATCCTATTGGCAAACTACTTCTGGATGGTGATAATGATAATATTGCATATGTTCATCTCTTATTATGTTATTTACAGAAATAAACATTAAACTACAAACATATTTGTTGGTTTGCTTGTAACTGATGGCAAGGCACAACAGTACAATACCTACATTACTTCACTTAACTGTACATTATGGATAGAAAAGTGTTCCTGAAGTGACTATACACTTCAAAATTCTACCTTATCATTGTTATGATAACCTTAATACATTCATAACGTCACCTTACATGGTAGAATATAACTAAATATTTTCATGAAAGAGAAAAAGCTCATCAGAGTTAACTACACAACTGGAATGAAACAATGATATATTCCAATACCTTTTCTCAGGTAAATATATGACAAGATTTCAACACATGGAAATGGAATATATACCATGGGAAAGATCTTCCCTAGGGATCAAGCTACAATGGATAAGCATGAAAATAATCATAAAATATCGATATATAATCCTCTCATGAGAAATAAATACTAAACATTGGGGAGAGCATGCTCAAATCCTCCAAAGTACAATATAAGTAAGACAGTATTTAATAAAGCCACATGCATTCCACACTTATTAAAATGGGACTAGCATATATCCTCTGTAAAACCATGGCAAGATAAAAAAATTCATCACTGAAAAAACTAGAAAAATAAATGTTCACTCTCTAAAATACATACATTAAACAATGTATGAAACCAACAAATAAATGCATGTCAAGTGACTATAAAATACATTAAGTAGTATAATAAAAATTTGCAATTAATAAGAAACACATGTATTCAATAAAAACAGCATAAAATTTTATAAATCAAAGTGGACATAAATAACATAGGCAAATACTGCTAAATATAATACTAATAAATACCTTGTCATATTAAAAACTTTATTATGAAATTATTATAATATAATAATTAAAAACTATTACGAACTTCTGATAGACCATTTATTGGCTATTTACTCATAAGAATCATAATGTAAAGATACATGTAATTTTACCTGGATGTATCTCATATAACTTATTTTAAGCCCATAATAATAACAAGTAAATAAAACCACTAAACATCATAAATAAAAATGTATAAGTTTTATCTTCTGAAACATAAGAATAAATGCATAATTTATCATGTAACTAAAGAAAAATACCTTTGCTTAATATTAAAATAAATAACTAATAATAAAAAGAAATAATAAAATTATTATTTTAAAAAAAAACACCCATAGTTCTTTATCCAAGTCCCTCCACAGTGATTATATAATGTGGAAAAACAATGTCCTTTGCTGACGAATTATTTTTAGAATCAATGCATCCATAATTTGTCATATTTTTACAATAACAAAATCACTTATTACCTTCCAGAGACAAATGATACAAAATAGCAACATTTAACAAACAATTTCTGCAAAAAATTTGGATCTATTTATTCACTCATAGATTTATTCAAAAATTAGCTATAGCTTGTTTTAATATTTTTTTACTTCTAGCAGTAAACATTACTAGAAATATTTTCATTAAATTTGTCTCAGGTTATACATTGGAAAATGAACAGTTGCTTCATTTGTAATGAACATTTTAAATATTTCTTTTAAAATAGTATTCTATTCACTCAAGAGCACTTAATGATAGCAATTAAGAAATCACTATTCATTTTAAAAGTCAGCAATTTAAACAGTTCATTTTTATATTCCATAATATTGTTATATATTGAAGTCATATCTTTTTCATAAAACTTCATATTAATATATTCACTTATTTCGTATTTTAAACAATCTCTTGGAAACAATATAGTTATCTCAAAATAAAGTTCATTTTATTTTATCAAATAAATGAGTCAACATTTTAAAATCCTTATCAAGATAATACTTTAAAAATAAAATTATCACTTCAATGGCCAAGAGTTGCATCTTTTTAAATTAACTATTGTCAATTTCCATTGAAACATTTTTTTTCTTTTAACTTTAAATTAAATTTCAAAAGTCTCTCAATGGTTAGTTTGAAAATTACTTTACTAAAAATACAAAATATGAATGGTCTAATACAATGTTTATTATAGCTTCGAAAAATAATGCAAAATATATTACCTTTTCATTCCATAGATTTCTGTTCAGGCATGGTTGGATAAAATAAATTAATAAAAGGAAAACTCAACATCTTATTTTTTTCTAACAATGCATTATTACTTAAAAAATAATAAAAGTTTTAAAAAAATTAACACTTTTAAATTTAGAATTTTAAAAAAATAAATTTTACTGTCTTCTTGAAATGAGAAAAGAGTTCATTGAGAGAAAGTGAGCACATCAACAGCACATACACTGAAAAATCACTTACATTTATACCTTTTATTTTGATGGGCATTTTAATTAGCCACACCTTTTAAAAATCTGACCTTTATTAAAAATATATAAACAACAGCATGGAATTAAATTAAAAATTATATAATATTGATATACTTTTTAATTACCACATGATAATTTAAAACTTTGCATAACTTGAACTTTACTTTTGTTAATTATTTAATCAATAAAAAAATAAAAAAATAAAATAATTAACATATTTATTATTTTAAATTATCACTTTTAATTCATAAAAAGCTCTTAACTTATTTATTTTAAACACTTTCAATGTTAAATTAATCATTCATTTATTTTTAAATAAATCAATAAACTAAAATTAACTTTACTTATAACAAATAACTTTTTAATAAACTACCATATGTGCATATAAATTCATACACACACATATACAGGAACTTACTTTACATACTTTCTAATTTACTTGTTTAATAGTTAATTTGTGCATTTTTAACTAACTTTATTTAAATCTTTTGAACTCTAATGCTATAATAACTTAAATAAGTTATTAATCAACTTGAAAAACTAATTTAATAATGATATTATGCCATAATTAAGCATGAAAATTATCTTTACTCAGTCTTATATTATATCTAACTTTATTTACTTTCATTCTCTATAAAACCAAGCATAAACTAAGCCCCAATTTTTCTCTTAAGAGCATAATATATTTATTAATTATTAGAACTACATATCCTAATAACTTTTAAGTCATTACAAATTTTATATCTAGTGCTTATAATTACTTGAATATTAATTATATCAATTAAACCAAAACTTAAATAACACAGTCCCAACATATGTTATTTTTACAATAAATTTTATCATTTTCTTTTTTATTTTTTTTTTTTAAAAAAGCATGAACACATAAGTTAAGCAGTTGAATAGGATAATGTGCATTAGCACTGGGTCACAATATATAAACCATAGATAATTTTTTATGTATATAACATGAAAATGCATATATAATTTAATATTATAGTACAAACAAAATTAATGATAATGTAATTATTAATAATAAATTGAGGAATCACATTTTCATTATATTTATTAGGTATGTTGATTCATTTATATTCACTCAAAAAATTAAAAAACTTAGTATAATATATATTTATTTTTAAATAAAATGAAGTGTTCGACTTTTTTCACAATTAAAAGTGTCTGCACAATTTTCATTTTCTTCAATAGCTTTTTTTTCTATAGAAAAGTTACAGCAGTCTCTTTATTGGCAGATTATGGTTGCTCTGTTTGTATTGACATTTTTAAGTCCATTTGGAATCTGTATAGTTAACCCTATTTGACAATGTCTGTTTAAAGTTTTTGGTTAAACTCTTTCAACATTAAGCTTTCTGGTGTAATTCAATACCTTTTTACAATTCTTTTTTTTCTAATACTACTAAATCATTTGTATTTATACATTGCATTATTTCTATAATCTATTATAAGTATTGAATGTTTTTAGAACAATTTAATTTTATTTAAATTTTCCAAATACATTCAACTGCTAGTAACAACACATGTTAATATATGCACTAACCTGTGTGCTATTATTAATAGTTGAATGTATTTGGAGTATTTCAATAAAGTTAAATTTTTTCAAAGACATTCAATACTTATATTAGATGATGGAAATAGTCCAATATATAAATATAACTAATATACTATCATCACAAACCTTCAGGAACTCACTAAATCACTTGTTTTCATTTTATCATTTGAGAAAAATACTTGATTTTTTTTTGTTTTAATTTTATAAAACGTTTTATTATACAAAATATTTACATTTGGTACTGCAATTGCCTCCTGCTATATCACTACTGCTGATGTTAACTATTACTAGTCTTATTATTTCTATTCTGAAAGTTCTAATTCACCAGATGTACCAACCTGAATAGACCGTATGAAACAAACTATTTTTAGACCATATTTTTGATGCAGTTTCACTTTCATGGCAGGCAGTTAGATTCCTAAACAAGTCTACCTAAACATACAATCTTTGTCAGACAAAACTCCTACTTCACTGAAATCCAGTTCGAAATCGATTCATTAGCAATTGTACTTCCTAGAGCAATAATCACAACTCAAAATACATCAGATTATCCGAGAGATATGATCTCTCAGTCTCTTCATGCATTGACACAGTGATGTATAATATTTAAATTAGAAATGCGTAATTCTACTTAAAACAAAAAACAAAAAAATTTAAATCCTTGAAAATTGCATATTTAAAAATAATATACCAGGAGCTTACACCACGAATTTATTTATTATATATATTGTGTAAATATGCATGATTCTAATCAAGAGTGACAAAAATTCAACACTTTAGAAAAACGCACATGAGTATGTGTAATATAAAAAATATTATAATAAAATGTATAATATTTATTTTAGTAGAACTCATGTAATTTAAACTTATAAGCATTCTACTCATGGTTGTCAAAATATAATAATTCACTAAATAACATTTTAAAAGTCATTGTTTATTTATTTGAATGTTATTGTCTTCCTGAGCAGGTTGTTAACAAATATTGATAAAGTTCTATGTTTACTAAAATAAAAATTAAAGTACGTATTCTTTTATAATGTTTTCTGTATTATATATAATAACGGTAGAAATTCAGTTTAATTATATATATACACACACAATCAAGAATACTCTACCAATATATTTTGCTTCAATTATATCTCTTTAAAAAAAATTAAACAAAAAAATATAAATAAGTAAAGTTACAATCATAAATTTAAAGTAATATTTTTTTTTTAACATTTGACTCTTCTATTTTCTCTTTTAATTGACTCATGATAATAATGTTGGGTATTGTCAATTCTTTAATGGTCATGAAGATCTAATTGACCATATGAGTAGATCCTACTATACTGCATTAATTCTGTCAAAAAATTGTTTGGTGACTAATAAAAGATATATATAAAAAGTAACATGAATTTTTCCCAAGTTTTGAATGCAAGGATTGTAGACTTTAATTCACCTTTTTCCAGCTATATTTAGATTTTGTTTGTCTAATTTTACATCCACTTGATGAAAAAAACTGGAACCTAAATGACTTGTTTTAAAAAATTTCAAGATATCAATACTGAATAGAGAAATCTAATACATGCCAATTATAACAATTTGGAAAAATAGAGGTTTATAAGATAGAATCTGAGGTTATAATGTCTCATAATTGTCAGCCATTTGTAACAGTACACCATGTTAGGGCTGAATTATGAGGAGATGGGAATCCATCATCATCCCCAAATAAACAAAATATAAAATTAAATATCAAAGAAATGAGCATGACAAATCAGCACAGAACTAACTATAAGTTTACCAGCATTACACAAAATTGATAATAATTCATTATCATGAATAATCAATAATAAAAATAAATCAACAGTCAATCTTGTGACTGGATTTGAAAGTGGTCCACTATAAACCAGGCTAATTATTTAGCCATTGCCAAACCTAACAGGAATACAAACAATAATTATCTAGATGTACATACATAGGTGTTATTCCTAAAATTACAACAATATGTCAAATAATGCTGAGATAATAAAAACATCCTAACCATCATCAATGCTTAGTCACTTAGTACCATTAATATACTGACCAACTATAAACTAAATTTCTAAAGAAGTAATCAATAAAATGAAATATAGTACATGGAGTTTAAAAATATCACTTTGTGCCAATTGGGATTAGAGAAGTAATGAAATCATCACCAACTGTATGTCCATAACACTAAACATAAACTTTTATTCCATATAACTGCTATGCACTAATCTAGCTCAGGAAGCAAGAACTGTATAAACTATTGCAGTGAGAAAAAGATAAATAAATAAATAAAGCAGCTTATTATAAATCACTTCAAATAATTTCATAAGTAAATAGTTTTATTTGGAATCATTTAAAAAAAATCCTAGAACACTAAGCTATCATGAAATAATATCACACATACTGCAATTTATGAAACTGGAATTTGATAGAATGAAGAAATTAAGACTAAAAAATATTTTTAAAACAATTATTTAATAACTAATTGATTAACAATAAACAAAAAAATGACATGATAGTACAAAATTTTAAATGTTCATTTCATCCAAAAAATACATTTTTATAAAAATTACAACCTACCCGTTGATTTCTATTCATAAATTAACTTTTAATTAATTAACTTATTTCTTTAAAATAACTAAGGGTTGGAAAAACAACATTTTCAAAATCAAAGATAATCTTTGATTTAGCTTAATACTTTTATACTCCACTAAGATTCTGACAGATTTCTCTGTCCTCACTACATTTAAGCTTTCAAATTTTACTTTAATATTAAACTATTATTATTTATCAGAATATAATAAATTTGACCTCATTAGACATATTTTTATTTAGAAATTAAATAAAATTTAAAAAATCACATTTAATCAAACCAAAGCTCTATCACATCATCAAATTTCAGGTGGAGCAGATTCAATCTGCAAAATGAATGAAATCTTCTTTGTTTATGTTTGTTCAGATTCAATTTTCAAAATGAATGAAATCTTCTTTGTTTGATGTTTGTTTTAAAAATCTGAACAAATTATTTTTAATATCTAGTAAATCTATCAATTTATGCTTTAAAAGTTTAAAACTATTTCATAATTTTTATGATATTGCTAAATGTTATAACAGTCTGATGAATTACATCATTTCTAGACAATTGTATTTACCATGAACTTAATCTCTATGATAACATTACAAAGAAGAATATATTCTTTTATATTAAAAAATAAAACATTTTGATAAAAAATAAATATATAATAATATATATTTTAATTTCTAGAAATTATTACACAATTACAATACAAAAATAATCATAAACTTTCCAAAAAATCAAGTTTTTAGACCATCGTAATATTTTCTCAATGTAATCTCGCAAAGTTTGAGATCACCAAATATATAAAAGATGCTCTTCATCATGGAGTTTAAGAAACATTGATGACCCAATTCTTCAATTATCTGTCATCTTTTGAATTTTTTTGAAATTAAAATATTAGGCAGAAAATATACATGAATTTTAAAGCTGTAAAATAAAAAAAGCTTCACAAAATTTCTTAACAGAGGATGAAAAATGCAATTACAATTTCTTGACTTCCATCCAAAGAAAGTTCCATAACTAAAACAAAACTGGTTAATTAACCTATTGTTAAGTTTTTAGGAGAGAAAATGAATAAAATGAGGAAAAACATGTTTCCAAAAAAAAAAAAACTGTACAAAAAAATAAATTTTCTAAAAATTATTTCTAAAGGTGGTAAATAGATATAACTGTTTGGGAATTATCTTAAGTAATCAGGGGAATTTCTTAAATGAATGGAAGAAAAATTGATAAATGAAGCAGAAAAAAGAAAGGGATTGATAGATAAATAAATAGTGTTCTCATATAATAAATGTGATGTAGCAGTAATTGTATGGAAGGAAATGGCAGTAGCAGGATTAACTTATGGTAATGATGCATTGTGTTAGTAAATGGTATTAGATTACTTAGAAAAAGTACAAAGAGAAGTAGGAAGACATACATTAGATGCAGAAGTATGGACAGCAAAGGAAGCAAATCAAGGAGAAATGGAATTGTCAAGTATTTATAAGGGAGATGCAAAAATAATAATGAAAATGTTCAGTAGATTGCAATTTATGAATAGTAAGAAAATACCTTACAATAGTATCTGATTTAAAGGACAGGCAACAAGATACGTGGGAAAGTAGTACAATATGCAGAAGATTTGGATAAAGACTTTACGTCAGTATGCTTGTACAAAAGATGGGATGATTGTATTAGGAGGATTGTTAAGTATTATAGAAGCAAAGAATGGGATAGAAGAATAGATGCATTAATAAAAAATAGGGAGCTGGTGAGATGGAGAACTAGTATGAAGAGTAAAAAGAGTCTAAATATATATAGAATTTACCAAAATATTGACTGCTAGTCATTTACAATAATAACAAGGAAAGTAGTATACTGTTTTAAGGCTTGAATACAATTGTTAGCAACAAGGGAATATACACATAAATGGATAAATGTGGGTGATTTGGTCTGCAAGTTAAGTAAGTAAGGCATAGAAAATATTAGGCATCTGCTAATTGAATGTAAATGCTGACAAGCAGAAAAATACAAATAATGAAGTCATGAAAGAATAAATATATACTAAGTGATTATACAAAAAGTGCATTCTTGGTGTTATGCTGGGTTTGGAAAAAGATAAGGGGGATTTAGATATAAAAGCCATGGAGTGGAAAAAGATGATGTTATAAAAATGAGGTAGAGAAGAAGAAAAAAGAATATGAAAAAAACTTAGAGTTGGAAATAGAAAGGGAAAGCAAGGTGGACAATAGGTTTTTCTGGGCATAGTGGCTGAGATTCCTGACTTCAATAATCATATTACATCACAATACAAAGCATCCAAGAACACCATTGTTTGATTGTTCACACGCTCAAAAATATAAATTTTGATATTGCTTATTCTTCTATTTAAATTTTGGAAATGAAAACTTTTCATAGTTTAGTTATATCATTTATTATATTTTGCAAAATATTTGTAGAATATTTATTTTTTTACAAAACTATTTATGATTAAACTCATATTGTAGAAAAAGACAAATTGTAATGTAAAGCAAAAATTTATGATTGAAAAAGAAATATTTCATAATTATTATAGCAGTTATTTTTTTTCATTTTATTCAAATTATAAGTGAAAATTTTAAATTTTAAAACAGAATTTCATAGCTTTATGATGTCTTAACAGTAATTCATTTCAATTTTCAAAATGGAGTTAAATATTATTTCATTGATAAAACATTTTTATCAGCAATTCATTAATTTTATATACTTTTTAGAATTGGAAATATTATTTTTAAAAATGATTTTGTTTGAAAATTTATATTTCTAAAAAATAATTTAAATTGTTTGAAAATATAATAAAGAACAGAGTTGAAAATGTAATTCAACTGGCCACTAGGTAACATTAAAATATTTATTGCATTCATTTATATTATACTTCTGCCTCCGTTAATTTCAAATATCATTACTAGCTTTTTCTTCTGATTTTTTAAAGATGTCTGACTGTATTTTAGCTATACTGATACTGTTAGAATAATTTCAAACCCTGAAATATTGATATAAATGTGATCTAGTAATCCTGTTTTGTTATCTGACCCCTTTCAAATGGATTTCTATTTTTTTAGCCTGAAATTCTACCTAACAGCAAGCAATCAGATTTATTGACATAGTTATGTGATTAGTTTGTTTATACTATTAGTTACCATTTACATTATTGTTACTTCATTTATCAGTTGTATTATATATTGAAATGGATCCAAATAATTCTATAGCTTAGACGGGTTTACTACCAGAAATAATCTTAAGATTCTCATCAAGAACCGTTTGTATTTTATGCATGGCTGAATCATATATTATTTGCATAATATAGAACAAAATGTATTGCTTTTTTTAAAGAAAAGTCCTAAATTCTCTGAAAAATATCAAAATATGTATCTATTTATTACTTATAATTCAAGAATGGCACCCAAGGGCTCAATAATATTCAAATTAGGTGATTAAAAATATGGAAAATGTTTTATAGCATCTTTATATTCTAGATCAATATATGATAGCTTAAATTCTACTTGAAAAGAGCACTTGCAAAATCTGATAACTCTAAATATTTAATTAGCATGAATAGTTACTAAGCAAAGGAATCCATTTCCTATGTAGTTTAGTATAATAATAAAAAATGGATTCTGAAGGTCAAGGTTCATAAATTACAACTACAATTCTGTCACTTTTAATGCCTGAACCTTTTCAAACACCCTAACAATAAACCATGACCCTATCTCTTAAGGTTGTAAGTTATAAAACAATGAGGATTGCCAATTCCCCCACAAGCTTGGTGATAAATGCTTAGCCAGAGCCAGCACTTAAAATATCTTTGTCAGGAACCCCTCCCCAAATCCTGACCATGGTTTCATGCTTCGGCACTCCTCAGAGACATGTCACGGGAGGTTCAGACACTAGATCTAAAAATACCAACCCAAAGCCAGCATTTAACTAAAAGTTATCTATTGAGTGGAAAATCTGAAATTTTCAGACATCTACATGTCTTCAAACCCAGCTATCCAACTCAAATAGCTATATGGGGCTGATAGATCTTCAGCCATACCACATAGTAGTAGTCTTAGCAATATAAAAATTGCATAAGACTTATGGCAGAGACTATAAATAGTCAAAATAAGAGTCATAGATCACATGACCCTATCTCTTAAGCTTGTAAGTTATAAAACAATGAGGATTGCCAATTCCTCCACAAACTTTGTGATAAATGCTTAGACAGAGCCAGCACTTAAAATATCATTGTCAGGAACCCTGCCCCAAACCCCTGACCATGGTTTCATGCTTTGGCACTCCTCAGAGAGGTGTCAGGGTAGGTTCAGACACTAGATCTAAAAATACCAACCCAAAGCCAGCATTTAACTAAAAGTTATCTATTGAGTGGAAAATCTGAAATTTTCAGACATCTACATGTCTTCAAACCCAGCTATCCAACTCAAATAGCTATATGGGGCTGATAGATCTTCAGCCATACCACATAGTAGTAGTCTTAGCAATATAAAAATTGCATAAGACTTATGGCAGAGACTATAAATAGTCAAAATAAGAGTCATAGATCACATGACCCTATCTCTTAAGCTTGTGGAGGAATTGGCAATCCTCATTGTTTTATAACTTACAAGCTTAAGAGATAGGGTCATGTGATCTATGACTCTTATTTTGACTATTTATAGTCTCTGCTATAAGTCTTATGCAATTTTTATATTGCTAAGACTACTACTATGTGGTATGGCTGAAGATCTATCAGCCCCATATATCTATTTGAGTTGGATAGCTGGGTTTGAAGACATGTAGATGTCTGAAAATTTCAGATTTTCCACTCAATAGATAACTTTTAGTTAAATGCTGGCTTTGGGTTGGTATTTTTAGATCTAGTGTCTGAGCCTATCCTGACACCTCTCTGAGGAGTGCCAAAGCATGAAACCATGGTCAGGTGTTTGGGGAGGGGTTCCTGACAAAGATATTTTAAGTACTGGCTCTGGCTAAGCATTTATCACAAAGCTTGTGGAGGAATTGGAAATCCTCATTGTTTTTAACTTAAGCTTAAGAGATATATCA
>JAQFVV010000044.1:3425124-3790373 GCA_028023455.1 Epiperipatus broadwayi | reverse complement strand
TTAAAAAAAAAATGCAAGCATAAACTGAACTAAATAGAAGACCAAATTTAAAAACAAGAAGAAAAAAAAGTATGCAGAAAAGATAAAGACTTATATACTGAAAGTTGTAATTTGTTTTTCATTTGTAAAAAATCAATATATGACTCTGTAACTTTTTAGACTCAATAAAGTTTTGCTTTGAATAATAATAATAATAATAATAATAATAATAATAATAATAATAATAATAATAATAATAATAATAATAATAATAATAATAATAATAATAATAATAATAATAATAATAATAATAATAATAATAATAATAATAATAATAATAATAATAATAATAATAATAATAATAATAATAATAATAATAATAATAATAATAATAATAATAATAATAATAATAATAATAATAATAATAATAATAATAATAATAATAATAATAATAATAATAATAATAATAATAATAATAATAATAATAATAATAATAATAATAATAATAATAATAATAATAATAATAATAATAATAAAATTAAAATATTAATTTTCTCTGAATAAATTTATTTATTTTTCTTAAATATGTATTAAATTTTTTTTAATATTTTTTTGAGTACTAGAGCAAATAAAATAAATAATCAATTTCTTACTCAATGTTTAGTATTTTATATTTATTATAACTTGCATATGTCTATTTATGATTGTTTTATACTTTTGCCAATCTTTATTTGTATTATTAAAATTATAGCTAAATAATAATAATTATATGATTGTTTTATATTATATTTAAACATATCAGAGCTTATAAGTTGAATTCAATCTAATTAAGTGAATTTTCTCTGAATATGAATCATACCCGCCCAAATATATATGTATATTAATGCATTGTATTCATCCCTAAGTATCATATAAGGAGTGTAAATATGGTAAATGCATATTTAAGTCTGGTTTTCTATTTCTCTCTCTCTCTTTCATTTCAAACCTAGTTAAGTATAGTTATTATGCACACCCTATGATGCATTGCCATGCTTTTTCTGAACTAGTAGTAAATGAATGAAGGAGTAACATCTAAAAAGTTAGAGAGGGATTTGACCCCATTCTATATATGTTTTCATTTTAGAGATGGTACCTTAATCTTCAGTATGGCAGATAGGTTATAACTAAATAAATAACATATATGGTTACAATGGTTAGACTCTCTCTCTAGATGGACTTACTTAAGAAGAATATTGGTCAGGAAATGTGGTTGGGTACCCAGTCTGATCATCATTAGTTTGGATATTAATTTCAAAGATATTCATTGTTATTATTTTTAATACCCATCAAACCCAAAGTTTAAGTCCTCATACATTCTGATGTAGAATTGTATAAATCTAAAACAAAAGGAATTAAAACATGGGCTTGTTTTATTTATCATTTTTAAATGTGAGGCAAAAGTTTGAGGGCTATGATAAATGTTTATAAAAACATGAAGTATTGGTCAATTTGCCTCAATAAAAGTTTGAGGGCTATGATAAACATTTTATAACCCTCAAATTTTCATCAATGCAAATATATCATAGCCTCACATTTAAGGACAACAATGGCCTTAAAATTTTTACCCTTCTCTTTTAGATTTATACAATTTTTTTATTAGAATGCATAAGAAGTTAACCCTGGGTTAATAGGTGTTAGGAATAACAACACTATCATTAACCTTAATATCCTAACTAATAATCAAACTGAATATCCAGCTATAATATCAAACATGTCCAAGTACAGAGAGGGTATATTCATTTTTATTATAGATATTATTTATTTTTTAAAACATATCTGCCAGACTGCAGGTTAAAATGCCATCTCTAAAATGAGAAATATCCAGGTTAGCTTCAAATTCCTTCCTGGCTTTTTCGGTGTTAGTTCCTCTATTTATTCACTACCAATTCAGAAAAAGAAAACATGGTAATGCATCACATGGTATGTGTAATAGCTATATTTAACTAAATTTGAAATGAGAGAATATTTTCAGTAATATATTGTGCCGGACGAAAGATTTTAATTTCGTCTATCAATCTATTCTGATACAGAGGGCACCACCAGATCACTACGTATCTGGAAAATTTGTTTACTGTGATCAGAATAGATGATGATGATGGTTTGCACCAACTAGACTCAGGGAGAAACAAGAGATCTTAAATTGTTTAGACAATTGAGACAAAAGCACAAAGACAAACGTCAGCCAAATTAAGTTTAAACATATTTAACAAAATTTTATTCTGAGGAGAATAACTTATAAGAAAAGCTTATAAGTTAACAAATAGGATTAGCTCAGGCATGTACCAGAAAGACTAAATGCAATGCTCTGGCAGATCTACTGATTCTCTAACAAACAAATTAAAAAGGGAGGAAACAAATTTCATTCAGCAGAGGATTCACTCAAACATTGGTTTTCACTTTCAGATATTTAAACAATATGCTCTTGAAATAGATCAAAGAAACCAGTGCCGATGAGCTTTTCGAGGTCCAAAAAATGGTCAGACCCCAAATATCCTTATGTCGATATGAACTGCCCCTATTACTATGCTTAAAATAATGGTGATTGATCCACCTCAAGAACAAATGAAAAATAAGATTGTAATGAAGTAAAACAATTAAAACCGGTGAATCCCAGCCAAATGATTGGTGAAAATTACTTTAAAATTAATAATTAAAGGTCTCAATAAGGGACAAGTAAATAATTAGAAAAACAGTTACGTCTGCCCCAGCATTTAAAGAAAATAAACTTACAAACAAATTATGAGTACACGCTCTGATAAATTTAAAGTACACATAATAAATACAAAAATAAATCTATCGGAGAGTGCACATGAGTACAAAAATATTAAAAGTTTAAATACTTTAGCAGAACGAAAGTATCGCTTCCCTGTAATTTAAAAGGGATAAATTCTATCTTCCTGCTGATGGCTCATAAAATTACAAAGAAAAACACAATTCTAATTTCCGCTTTTAGAGATAGAAGAAGCGAAATCTCACCTGCGGAAAATTAGACAATAAAGTCGTCAGCCAAAAGATTTTTGGAAGTTTGCAAAAGCACAAACACAATGTTTAAAAATTAATTATTGAATAATAAAATAATTACAGATAAGCATTAAAAAAATATATACACGACTGCTAAAGCATTTATAAAAAGCGAGGCATAAAATATAAAACTCATCCGTCACTCTCCAATAAACAAAACTGGAAGCAAATTGGGAATCTTAAAACTAAGATTCCAAAACCCATTACAAAAATACAAGAAAACACAATAAAGATTAAATGTGAATATAAATATTACTTAAGTTTACGAATACAGATTTTTATGATTAGACTGAGTGGAGATTTAATGAGAATTAATTTACCAAGAAGAATAAAAAAGAAAATAGTTACCTTTCAGTAAAAGCAATGTTCATGTAGAGTGCGCACTATTATTTTAGTTCATTTTCAGGTCTTTAGACAGTGGCAAGGTAGAGGTAAAGAGTTTCAGCTTCTTCTAGATGTTTAAGGCATTACTGGAGCAAATTTGGAAGTTAGGGATCCGTCTTTTGTTGAGTTAGCAAGCCATTCGGGTGGTGATAACATGTATATTATTTGTCATCTTGTTGTAAGGAAAAGGATTTAATAACAGCTAATGTCCTTTAAGAATTTAAATGTCCGCACTGATATAAACTTTCACTTGAGAAACAGCTTGTCTAGTTATGAATAATGAATCCTAACTCCAAATTTTCAGGGCTATTTATACGTTGCTCCATTTCCCGCGAAACACTTTCCTTGTTGCTCAATTTCTATGCCTTAGGCAGGGCAAATATTAATCTCCCGCTCAATCTAATCTAGGAATTCTACCCAGGGATTATTGAAACGAAAACAACTACATAAAAATCAAATCTCCACTTTTAGAATTAATTTACACTAATTAAATAAAAGCCACAGGAATGTAATTAGCTAGGTTGCTTGTTTGTTAATTAATTGATTTAAAGTAAAAACAAGCGGTATATGAAAACTATTTTAAAATAAATCAATAAACACTGAAATGATCCGTTTAACATATAAACGCTTGTGTATTTTGATACACGTATTCTTTTTTAAAAAATAATAATAAAATTTAAACATTAAATGTTTAATGAAAATTAAAAGCTTAATAAAATTTTTTTGGTAATAACACCATTGAATCGGATTTCAATTCGGTTCAATATATATATATCAGAAAAAATTCATTTAATTAGATTGAATTCAACATATGATCTCTGACATGCTTACATCCACTATAAAGCATCGTATAATTATTATTATTCGACTATAACTTTAATAAATAATACAAATAAAGAATGATAAAAATATCAATAAATCAATAAACAAACATATACAAGTTATATTTATAAATTGGACTATTCCAAAGTAACCTGTGTGCTATTATTAACAGTTGAATGTATCTGGAATATTTCAATAAAGTTAAATTTTCCTAGACATTCAATACTTAGATTAGATCATTTAAATAGTCCAATATATAAATATAATTAAAATATCATCATCATAAACCTTCAAGAAAACAATATACAAGTTATTATAAATATTAATCATTAAATAAGAAATTTAGAGGTCCCTATCTTCGCATTTTCAACCGCACATGCTTTAGGTTTATTGCCTTAGTAAATATTTTTAAACAATTATAAATAGGTTTGAACTGAGTCGGAAATGGGATCTATAAGACAGTTTTTATTGGGAAGATTTAAAGCTTCATTTAATGTATTTTTCTTGATTTTTCTGAGTGAATTATGTGTTCTTCATGAATAGGTTGACAAAAATCATGTGAAAGATGACAGTTACTGCTTGTTTCTGTTTATTAATGGTTGAAGTAGGCAGGAATGACACACTTTTAAAATTGACATCTGCAGAAGTTTATTCAATCAGTGTACTAGTAAAAGTTTTTCATTCCAGAATAGTGAGAGATTTTCAGCTATTGTATGATTTTCTATAGTAGCTGCAACTAATAATAGTTTGCATATTAGCTGCTTCTTAAATAACTGAAAATGCATTCATTCTAAGCTTTACTTTATAGAATTTTTTCTGGTTGTGGTGATCCAAAAATACTTCTCTATGTTATTATAGCTTTCTTAAAAACCAAGAAAACCCTATCTAAAAGCAAAAACTAAAAAAAAAACCTGATGTTTACCAAATTTTTTCTTCAGCAGTACTACTCAAGATTACGTGCAACAAATCTGGGTCTTTTATCTATTGTTGCAAATTGGGTTTAAGTAATTGTCTTTTAATATATATATATTGTACCAGTCAAAACATGTTTATCCATCTAACATGAGCTGGAACTCACAAAATGTACTTCAAACCCAGTCAAGCCTGAGATTTTGATCAGAGACCAGCCTGGATTCGAACCCACTCTCTAAGCCCCAGATCTAACACCTAATGAATAACATAATAGTGATGGCACATGAGAATTAATCTGAATCCGGCCGACTAGCAAAGCTGAGCAAAACAATGAGACATCTATTAGCTATGACTAAACTAAAATATATATAAGCAGGCTTTACTTTTGGAAGTGGAGAAAAGAAGGAATTGGAACAACTCAAATAAGTTAGCCAATAAAATATATTTTAATATACTGACAAATTATTATACATTTATAAATTAAGTACATTAGGATGTGCGTGAATGAGCAAGCGGTAGATAATTACATAGTGTCATTCACGCTATTATTTCTCATATACTCTTTATTAGCTAAATAATATAGTACAAATAAACACACATCTTTGGTGGGTCCAATATTAAGATGCCAATCGAATATTAGAAAGAATTACATAATACTGCCATTAAAGCTTTGATTTATGGTTCAGAAACATGGTGACTAACATATATTTTCTAGGAGTGTTGCGAAATTCATTATACATATGATATAAACTATTTTCACACCATTGAGGTCATGAAAATAAACAAAATACATTTGAAAACATTTGATTATATTTAAATCTCTGACAAAATATTGAATGAAAAATTATTTTAAGAATAGTAAGACGAACGCTTTATTTTTCCCAAGGCGTATAGATACTCTTAAATATAGAAATAAGTTACGATGGTGGAATTGTAAAAGACTGAAATAAATTTAATTAATAAAACTAGTAATTGGCATTTATATATATATATTTTAAGCAGAGTGCAATTTTAATATTAGAGCATTAAAACTGGGTCATGAAGCAAAAGAAATAAATATACGAAGAAGCTTGCGGTACTGATATTATAACCAAGAAATAACAGGAAAAGTCGTGCTTCTGGACGAAAGATGAAGTGGATGGGCATAGCGTGTGCCAGACTTAGGGATCACCGCCAGAGGCCTTTTTATATGAAGAAATGGATGGACATAGCGTGTGCCAGACATAGTGATCACCACCAGGGGCCTTTTTATACGAAGAAGTAATATGCATAGCATGTGCCAAACTTACGGGATCACCACCAGAGGCATTTTATACAGAATAAATAATGAGAAATCTATGGGTTCGATTTTGTCGCAACCCCCAGATTAAGAAGCACATATATAGAAAACACAAAGATCAGCCAAATGTCAGTAACGCAGTACAAATGATAAATGTCACTAACGATGTTGGAAAAGTTTTACTGCTTTAAAAATAAATGACCCTTGTTTGAATACTATAATTTATATAAATAATATGCTACACCACTATAATATATATAGAGATAAGATTTCATTTAATAAAATATACATGAAGATTTTACTTAGTAAAAGAAACATTAAGATTTACCTAATAATTAAAATAGTAAAATATTAAAATTTACCCCCTTCCTTTTCTGTTATTTAAAATAAATCAATCCCACCTTCGTTGATTTTACAATAAATGGAATATATAAGTACTTTATTTGAGATTTTAAGTATATACTATTTTAAGAGTATAGAAAAAAAATATCTAGAAGTTATATAGAAAACAAATAACCAGTCACCTTTTCAGAAATGAATAAATAAAATTTTAAAATTTCAAAGCGTTAATTAGCTTGAGTTCTGGATTTTCCCCGGGTAGAAAATCCAGAGTTAAACAAATCAATTTTTATATTAAAACGAACCTAAAATGTTGATTCATAAAACAATCTGGCGAACGTATTAATTTACAATTCATTATATATATATATATATATATATATATTAAGGGGACGTTAATAACCTTGATGCATGAAGGTTTACTTAAAAGAAAGAAAAGATTTTAGGAATTCAATTCGTCAGATTGTTTGAGATTGGTAAATTAATAACTAAAATAGACCTATAAATTCAAGTAATAAATAAATGACCACACCAAATTTAAAGAAAGTTAGAGCATATGATATAGGATTAAATTTGTAAAAATCATTTAAGAGCAAATTACATTTACATATTTAAATATCAAAGAAAGGTAAAGTTAAATAACACATTAGAAGAAATCTTCATAGATGAGTTAGGCTAAATTTAGTTTGAGGTGACGGCTTGAAAAGTTACCTGGCAATTTTAAGAATCCAATTTAAAAGATTGCACGTGCATGGCAATTGAAATGCAAGTTCTCCTGTGGCAGCAAGCTTCTATTAGCACACTAAAGTTCTTAGGTTGGGCTTTTACTTCACTCTTCGGCAGCAGGATGGTATGGCCTTGTAAGATGATGACCCAACTGGGCCATGGTGGATTTATTACTACATTATTTAAGTTTCAAGCGATGTGTCATATGTTTACAACCAGTTCTCTCAATAGTAGCTCTTCTATCTGTGACTCAAAATTCAGTCATTTTATACCTTTTCTTTATCAGTTGTTTTTGAAGATGCAACAGTAAGATAATGTCCAAAAATAAATTCAAATCTATTTCCAGATTAGAAATAGCTTTGACAACATGTTTTTAACAAAAGTGTCTCTAATCTTAATCCCATTTTAAGTAAAACTTTAATTAAAAAAATACCTACCCCAGATTAAAACAATAGTGCTTCCAACCCCTTTAATTATTTTTAGACAAGTACTGTAACATCTTCCATATTGGATTTTACAATAGTTTAATAATAAAAAAAACAAGCAATTTAAAAATAAAAAAATAAAAATGATGCACGATAAAATATTTAAAAATCAATCTTTTGTTAGTAAGTTTTGACTCCTATATATATATATATTTGAATCACACCTATAGTACTTTAATAAAAAAGAACTAATAATTAATAACAGAATTAATAATCATAAAATTAATAAAATGTTATTGAAAGTTAAAATTGATAAATTTGGGCGCGCATTTCAAATATATACTTAACATATATATATATGACAAAAGAAGTGGGAGGGTAAATAGGATTTAAATATAGGTTAGTAGGTAGAAATATGAAGCACAATCTTAAGCTAAGATTGACTGCTTCAATATTGCTGGTATGGAGAAAGAATGAAAGAAAGAAATTGCTTGCAATTTTTATAAATAAATAAAAAATTAATTCTGATCTTGGAACTTTTACTCATGTTATTTACTTATTTCTCTTTTATATACCTATTTTAATTTGTGGCTAAAAAGCTTATATGAACAGAACTTATATTGAGAAGATAGAGAGGTCAATTACATAAGTAGTTGTTACTCTAATTATAAGGAATGTCAGGAAAGTTAAAATTATTACAACAGGCAAATCTCTTCATATAGTAGTGCCACTCAGTGCCAACCAGAGTAATCAATGGATGCCAGAATGCTTATACATAAAATCCTCACCTAGTGCCTACTCATCCAATATCCCCAGACTAGTTTCTGGCTTGTGGCCTTCATCAGTGAGGAGCTTTGGATCTGAGAGTACTGCACCTAGATCTTAGGATCTAATGCAACTCTCCAGCAGCCACCTTTTATCTCTACTTAATTACAAAACTATGAGAATAAAATTGATCATATGATGTTTAGTGGTAAAGTTAAATTATTATAGATCCCTCTACTAGTCATCCTAAGAATATTACCAAGATAATTATACACATAGAATCCAAATTATTATTACCCTTAATTGTAGATTTCTCAGATGGCAATTACTTACAATACACCAATTAATTAAAAGATCCAAGAACTGACCATTATACTAAAACATGAACAGTGTATAGAAGTGAGGATAAAGAAATAATAAAAACTTTAAACATTTTAAAACAATCAGTTTAAAAAATAAATTTTAGCTACATGAGATATAAAAATGAGAACTTTTATTTTATAAAAAAAAAGAAGAAATAATCCAATTATTCTTGTGTTAAAATTAAACCAAGCACAAGTTATACAGATATTAATATATATTATATGCCAAATAATTAAATTAGTAGTATAAATAAAATTAGTGATCAAAAAAAAATTACAAATTGGGTTACTGAATAAATATGAATTTTCTTATCTAAGGAGAATTTCAGAATTTGAATTCTACTATTGCTTCTCAAATTTGCTGACTACTTTTAATTTTTGTACAAATATTTGATCTTTGGGTTGATCAAAGTAACAAGGATTGAATGTTCTCAATTGTCCAAATCTGAAAAATTGCCCTAATGCAGATAAATTATTTATCTTCTGCTTTTTTGTTATTTCTTCAGATAATAGCAACAAATTTATTACATCTTCATATTTACATTTTTGCTATTAGCTTCTTAATATTTAGTTAGTCTTGTCATAAGAGAAGCAGATTTAAAAAAACTTAGAAATACACTTTATAAAATCAGGAAGACTATGTCTGCACTGGATTGGTCGAAACTGGTATACCGTGAAAATAAATATATTTGAAGGATATTGCAATGTATTGAAGTTTTATCATGTTGTAATTATACAGCATAAAGTTACTCTTTGCATGGATTACCAAAATCTTCTACTTAAGGACTACCATACTGTCAGATTTTTTGGCTATTGGATCTTCTTCAACAACTCGGCCTACATTTATTTAAATATATAAGTCTAACGTACTGGAATGCTGATGATTTCCATTGATTTTAAATCTAGTTTAAATAGTTTCTCATCTTATGTCAATAAAATCAATATTAAACCATAACTAACCTGAATTAATCAAATAATTGAAATCGTACGAATTAGAAGTATTTATTTTTCTTACTAATAGAAAACACAAGCTTCTATCTACTAGAATTTTTTTTTCTTATTATCAGTTTTTGACCATATTCTAAAAGCAATTTATTATCAAGTTTAATCAGTTTTTAAATAAAAATCTATAAGAATGTAATGTAAATCAAAAATATTTTTTTCATAGTATTCATTACAACCCATTTTTAATTTTATAGATTTAAAGAAAATGTTAGAATTTTTTATATTTTTAACACTAATACAAATTTCGTAATTTATTAATAGTTTGATAAATCTTTTTTTTAAACTCTAACACATTTTTTTTTTCTTTTAGTCATAAAAAAGATTTCTAACTTCTGATTAATCTCTACTTTATTAATGCATATAGATGCCAATCAATCCCTATCAGTGCATCAGTCTAATACCTTTACTACGTAATTTACCCAATAATATTAATGGCTCTAAAGTTAACATATATATCAGTTATATGGATTTAACCAGCATTTATTTGTCTTGGTACCTCATTTTGCTAGCAAGAATCAAACACAAAATAAAATTTCCCTTTTTTGGTTAATCACATTTGTTTTTTATTTCAAACTTACAGAAAACGAAATGTGAATGAATTTTTCTATTGATACACTTTAAAATACACACACACACATATATAATGCAAACTCTTAAAATATATTGTCTTAATAACGGATAGTAATTATATATAAAATAAAATAAACAATAAATATATATAGAAAAGCCCTTATGTGAAATAATAAAATAAATATCTAGAAAAGTGCTTGAAATTGTCTGTTACTTTCTATTATCTAACCTGGATAGTATGTTCCTGTTGGCAATCTACCTAAGTCAGATTTTGAGTAATAACTGCTGTCTTAATAAATGAAGAAGTGATCATTTAGTTTCAGTTGTTTTAAGATGATGTCTGTTTTCAGGCCTGTAATAATTTATGATTATACGATTTAATGAGTACCAAACTCTCCATACAGTAGAGTCATCAAGTGCAAGCCTTCATAATCAATGGATGCAGGAAGGTTTGTCTCACCAAATATACCCAGACCAGTTTCTAGCTTGTGGTTTTCATCAGTGAGAATCCTTGGATTTGAGTGCACTGCACCTAGATCTTAGGAAGTAATGCAACCCTCCAGCACCTATTTGGTCAACTATAAACCTAGGAGTCAAGATAAAAACATTATAATGTTCCCAACCCAAGCTCATTCACTTGTATAGCCATATAGGTCTGAACTCAGTTCAGAATGTATACATTTTGATGTCTTTGGTTTTTCAAAAAACACATTCACCATTATTCTATGGGCAGGATAGGTATGAAGCCACCAAAACATCACATGATCACCATTTCATATGCTTACACATACTGTTAATAAGAGTACTAAACCCTCCATACAGTAGTTTTACCATGTGCAAGTCTTCATAATCAATGAATGTAGGAAAGTTTGTGCATAACTCCCTACTCATTCAATATCCCCAGAATAGTTTCTAGCTTGTGGATTTGAGAGCACAGCACCTATATCTTAGGATCTAATGCAATTCTATAGCAGCAATCTTTTACCTATTTAGTTAACTATAAAGCTGGAACTCAAGATAAAAACACAATAATGTTTCCAACCCATTCATTTGTATATTCATATTGATCTGAACTTAGTTCAACATCTATACATTTTGGTGTCTTTGGTTTTTCAAAAACCACAGTCATCATTATCCTATGGGCAGGATAGGTATAAAACCATCAAAATATCATATGATCACCATTTCATATACTTACATGTGCTGTTAATAACAGTACCAAACTCTCAATACAGTAGTGACACCAAATGCATTTGGTGGCACTACTGTATGAAAAATGGTGGTCATGTGATTATTTTGAAGGTTTTATGCATAGATGGTGAATTGAGTTGATTTATATGATTATACAAGTGAATTAGCTTTTATGGTGTTTTCATCTTGGATTCGTAGCTTTATAGTCAGCCAAATCATTGAAAAGTGGCTGCTGAAGGGTTGCATCAGATTCTAAGATCTAAATACAGTGCTCTCAAATCAAGGCTCTTCACTGATGAAAACCACAAGCTAGAAACCAGCCTGGGTATGTTGAATGAGTAGGCACTAGATAGGGATTTTATGGACAAACCTTTCTGCATCCATTGATTATGATAACTTGCACTTGGTGGCACTAAGTATGAAGAGTTTGATACTCTTTTTAACAGCATGAGTAAGCATATGAAATGGTGATCTTGTGATATTTTAATGGTCTCAAACCTATTCTGCCAATAGAATAATGGTGACTGTGGTTTTTAAAAAAGCAAAGACACCAAAATGTATAGATGCTGAACTAAGTTCATATCTATATGATTATATAACTGAATGAGTTTGTGTTGGAAGCTTTATAGATTTTACATCTTGTGTTCCTAACTTAATAATTAACCAAATAGATAAAAGGTGGCTGCTGGAGGATTTCATTTGATCCTAAGATCTAGGTGCAGTGCTCTCAAATCCAAAGTTCTTCACTGATGAAAGCCACAAGCTAGAAACTGGTATGGGAATGTTTGATGAATAGGCACTAGATAGGGATGTTATACTCAAACCTTCCTGCATTTATTGATTATGAAGGTTTGAATAAGGTAGGACTACTGTGTAGAGAGCTTGGTACTCATATTAACACTATATGTAAGCATATGAAATGGTGATCATGTGATGTTTTGATGATTGTATGATCATATATTTCAGTTATCCATTTATTATAGCAATAAATAATCATTAAATATTTTAAAGAAATGTTTGTATTTATGATCGTAAAAAATATAAAAGTATGTTGAAACTATTCACTTAATGCCTGCCATCCAATATTCATGTTGAAACTGAGACAGGTTTAGAAATATATTGGAAAATGCATGAACATTCCATAAAATTTGATGCATATATAAGGTTTTTCATTCCAAGAAGAATAGAAAGATTCATAATCAGTTTATTCATACTATTTATATTCAAATTAGATGATTTCTAAAAAGGTTTAGCATTCTATAATTCAAAGGTCAATTAAGACAGTGTGAATAATTCATTATCACATTTTTAATTTAGGTATATAATTATGAGCTTATCACTATCAGTCTGGAAATCAGTTCTTTTCATTAATTACCTTAATACAATTGCAATAGATTAACATTAAATTCTAAATTTAATAAAAAAAATTATTTAGACAAAAGAGAACAGGATATGTATAAAATTTACATTTTTAAAACTGTAATTTAAATCAAGATTAATTATTTACTTTTATTTGATCTTTTCCTGAGATTTATCTCTGAGTTGATGTTTAAAATTAATTTTAAGCAAAATAGGTTAACACTCTCATTAATATTTAATATTCAAATTTTATATGTTTCACTGATTTCTTAAATAGAATTTCTTTTACAATTTTAAGTATTTGAGCACATACATAAAACAGGGATTGCATATATCCATAAGGAATAATATTCCAATATATATTAGAGGGCATTCATTTTTGGATGCTATTTGTTCCACTAGCCTGTTCTCTCATCATTAATACTTTTTTGAAGGATTACTTACAAAATACTTTATTTGGAAATTTTTGGAGACACTATTGATAGTATATAAGCTTTTATTCACTCTCGTGTGGTTACCTGTAGTGATATTTTGTCAGTTTTACATTTATTTAATGGTAGAAAGTGAAATTAAAATAATATTGATTTATTATTTAAAAATATCTGAAGAGAGCAATAATTCTTCAGCCATTGGAAACTTAATCTAATCCTGTCTGTGTTGTTATTGACTGCTAGATTCTTTTTTATTTATCTTCAGAATCATTTATAATATTATTTTGACAAGATTTTTAACTAAATGCAGGAAGTGCAAAAAATTGGATTTTTTGCCTAGTTTATTTAAACATTTATGATTATTTTTACACAATATTTGTATAATAATTATTTAAAAATAAAAATGTGCATGATTACTCTTTCATTTTATTTGAATATATTTTATTTTTAAAAATGTAAATTAACAAATTTAGTTGTAATGGTAATGCTTTCTTTAATCACTTTTACAATGTGTGTGATATTTTAAAAATTATAAATGCAATTTTAAATTTTAGAACAGAATTTGATAGCTTTATATTGGCTTCACATTAATTTGCTCACATTTTAAAAATAAAGTTCAATCAATAAATATCTGTTAATTTACTTTCATTAATAGCTATGTAGACTTTTCTTTATACTGTCCAATGAGAAAAAAAAATATTGTTTTCATTAATGAATATAGTCATCATCTTTGTAAATTTTGACACACACACTCTTATCTACAGCTGTCAAACTTTTTGTATTTGTATCTTTGATATTATTCAATTTTTATTACTGCTCATTTATTAGACTAGATACTATTCTGCCTTTTTAAAGCCAAATATAAACCTTAAACTCAGTAACAGATAAATATATATATATATTGTTTTTTAATTAAATAAACACATGGCATCAATATATTTGTTTAAACTTTTATTCTATTATAGATTCTAAATAACATTGTCACTACAAACATTTGCAAAAGCCTAAATGATCCCTAATATGTATTTCTATAGGAGAAGAGCTTTTGATGTACTTGTTAATAATTCATTAAATAATAATTTTGGGACATTTTTTTAGTAGCTGACTCATAATTAAGTAACCCAACCAATAAAATAATTTTCCATTTTTGTTTTTTTAGCTAGAGAATAGCTAGAAAATAAAGATAGAAAAAAGGACTTCTAAAATCGTTACCAATTGCTGTGTAGATGGATTGATATGTAATGTTTTCTTTATTGTTTGTTTTTTTACAAGAATGCCAACAAATCTTTGCTCTGCAGTGTTCCAATTTAGATTATTTTAGTTTTTACTTAGATGTGTGTGTGTGAAAATTATTATTAAAAAATATATTGCTATTTTCCATTACAGAAAAGTATTTTTTATTTATTTTACATTATATTTTTGTTTATGTAAATATAATTTCATATATTCTCTACAATAAATCAGACCGCAATAAAAATAAAAACGAAAGATATTTCAAATGTTCAAAATCCATTTCTGTAAATACTTTTCTTTTTTCATTCAGGAATGAATGATATCTTCATCTTAATATAATCATCTATGAAGCTTTTCCAGCTAGGATCTAAGGACACCGCAAACAGTTATCTTGATAACTGTTCTTGCTGGAAACTTGAAGAAATAATTCTAGATTTTATTTTAAAAAATCTAGATTTTCACGTCTAATAAGACATCGTCTTTCTGTACATTTATTACAAATTGTTCAAACAAGAAAGATTAAATATAAATAAACAAAAAATAGTAAACCTAAATAAATATTTGTAAATATTTAGCTTTATTGATCTTAATTAAGATTAATAAAATATTCTAAATATATTAATTTAAAAAAATATGTTGAGCTAAAAATTAAAAGGTAGTAGTTTAAATAAATAATAATTTGTACTAAATATAAATGTGTTATTGTGTTGAATAATGGTTCAATACATTTGTAATACCGCACTCATTTTTTTAATGCCCAGATTTGAGTATTCACAAAAGAAAAAGCAGGAAAGAAAAGAGTAATGCAAAAAACAATAGAAAAAGAATGCGTGATTTATATTGAAAAGGTGAATTTATATATAAAAACAGAAACAAAAGATTATTTTGCGCTCTTTAGAAATGTTTTAAATTGAATAAAATAACATAATTATAAAAGCACTTTTTAAAAGTTTTATTTTATTTTGCTAAAATATTATAAACTTTTAAGAATGTAAAAAATAGCTATTTCTTGCAAAACTACATTAGAATACTAAAAACAAAAACACAACAAGGAAGTGAAATCTATCAACAGAATTTAAACTTGAATTAAGAATTAACTTTTTTACTTCCAAATTTAACATTGAGAATATAACAAACAAAATATTATAATATCATTTCTAATTACGATAGAATGACAGCCTGTTAAGCTAATTGCGCAGACGCTGTGAGAATGTTATTAATAAATGAATACCTTCGAACAACCACATGATATAGTATTTGTGTAAGAGTAAAAAGGAATCCTCTTACCCTTACGACTCAAATGTTTATATATGAGCAAATCTAAAGTAGTTGTAACGAAGGCGTGACTACATAATAGTCACTTTAAATTACAATATATAATGTCTGTATGAATGACGCCGATGAAATTTTCTAGAATTTCTAGACATTATATATTGTAATTTAAAGTGACTATTATGTAGTCACGCCTTCGTTACAACTACTTTAGATTTGCTCATATATAAACATTTGAGTCGTAAGGGTAAGAGGATTCCTTTTTACTCTTACACAAATACTATATCACGTGGTTGTTTGAAGGTATTCATTTATTAATAACATTCTCACAGCGTCTGGGCAATTAGCTTAACAGGCTGTCATTCTATCGTAATTATAATCGCACGCAAGACGTTATAAAATAAATGCTTATCCATGAATATCATTTCTAAAAAAGTTTTGGTTAAAATTGTAAATATTTATGTATAATAAATACAGATGTTGTTAATATATATGTAACCTATGCATGATATCTATAGTTTTTTAACTGAAATAAATCATCACCATCATCGTCAACCATCATCAATCCACTGCAGGAAGAAGGTCTCTCTAAGTTCAATCCATCTTTTCCGATCTCTAATCTCGCTTCTCCACATCACTCCCGCACACTTCCTTATTTCATCCATCCATCTCTCATATGATCTCTTTCTGGGTCTTTCACAATCTCTTGGAATCTAGTTTAATATTTCAACTGTCATTTCTTCTAGCAATATATCCAGCAACTCCACTTCAGTCTCTTAATTCGAAGATGACAGTAGAATCTATTTGTTCCCTACCCATGTATTGTGTTTTCTGTTTTTTTTCTTGTTACTCCTAACATGCATCTCTCCATACTTTCTTTGAGTAGTCGGAAGTCTGTATTGTTCTTCTGTCAAGTATCCAAGTCTCAGATCCATAAGTAAGAATTGATAAAACACATTTATTATAAATCTTTCTTTTCAATTACATAGGCATATTTTCTTTTAATATTGTTACTTCTACCAAAAGCATTTCAACCAAATTCTATGATTAATTTCATCCATTATGTTTCCGTCTTTAGTAATAATCTGACTAAGATATTTGTAGTTATTAAATTCTTCTAACTCATTATTATTAATCTTTATTTTCAACTTTTGAGAAAATATATTGAACATTATTTTACTCTTTTTAATGTTTATCTTTAGTCTTACTTTAATCTGATAACTCTTGCAACATTTTCTGAAGCTCTGAAGCATCATCTTTAAAATCTAAATGACTTAAATAATCTCCATTTACTTTTATTCCTTTAGCTTCTCATTTTAATCCACAAAATACTTGTTGTAGCACTGCTGTATAAAGTTTTGGAGATAGGAAGCTACTCTGTTTTACATCCTTCTCAATCCATCCTAGTATCATTATGTAATCTAATTGTTGCATTTTTATAAATATTCTTCAGAATATGACAATATCCTGCATCTATATCTTGAAGATCCTATGCTTTAATCACTAAAGAAATGCTTATAGAATCAGATGCCTTTTCATAATCTGCAAATCCAAAGTGTAATGGCAACTCTTATTCATTGATTCTTTCTATAACTTCTCTTAATACTTGGAAAGGATTCATTGTACTAAAACCACTTATAAATCCAGCTTATACTTTTGGTTGATTGAAATCCAAAGTTCTCTGTAAACGAGTTGTAATTATCTTGGTAAACAACTATATAAAATTGATAAAAGACTAATAGGTCTATAATTTCTAATATCTCCTTAATCATCTTTCTTAAATATTAATATTAATACTACATTCTTCCAATCATCTCTTCAATCTTTAGCATCTAGACATTTGGCATATAACTTTAATAAAAAAAAAAATTCCATTTTTTCACCTGCTTCTTTTAAGATATCAATTATAATTCAGTCATTACCTAGAACTTTACCTTTCTTTATAAATTTAATTGCATGTCTCACTTTTTCATTCAAAATCCTGTGTATTCAGAAGATATAATAGTTATAGGAGGTACTTGTTCTTATTACTATATAAATTGCTGATAGAACTCTTTTACCTATTTCATGATATCTTTTTTTTTTACCATAGTTCCATTCTTTTTTCTTATTACAGATATAAGTTTCCTACCAATACCAAAATCTTGTTTTACACTCTTGAGACTTTTATGCTCTTCTATAGTTTTTCTTGCTACTTTACAATCAACTATTTTTTGCACCATTTTACAAAACTCAAAATATTCAAACCTTTTTAATACATCATTTTAATATTTTTTCATATACCTTCTTTTCTTCATAAATTCTCTAATCTCAGTAGAAATTTTATTGGTCAATTGTTGCTTTTTTTTACCAGCTGTATTTGTTGCAGTTTTTAAATGTGTATCAATTATTTTCCTACTAATTTCATTCAAATCTGAATCTTGTTCAAAATTTGCTAATATTTGAAAATGGTTTGCAAGTTTTAATTTAAATTCATTAAAATGTTTTTAAAGATTAGGAATACTGTTAGTGAATATTGTTTTCCTAATAATTTTTGTCTCTCTAGTTTTACATTAACATGAATATTACATCTGACTAATCAACGATTATTTCCTGTGTTGAATTTATTAAGAACATCACAATTTTGAAATATATATTTTCTGTTAGTCAAAATATAATCCAGCCCCACTGGATCCTCATTTGGATGATTCCATGCCCATTTCCTTTTAATATTTTTCTCCAAAAAAAAAAAGAATTCATACTATAAAGTTTTTCTTTTTCTACAAACTCCACAAGTCTTTGTCCTCTCTCAATTTTATCATTTCATCTGTCAATTGTTCACCAATTTTATCTTTAAAATTTCCCATAACAATTTAAAAATGTTGTTTGGTCTGACCAAAAGACTTCTTGTACATCCATATAAAAATTCTCTATTATTTCACCAGTATGAGACCTTGTTGGGGCAAAAACCTGAGTTATTTGCATTTGATATCTGCTATTAAGTTGAATAACTAATCCAACACATCATCAATTTCCACAATGTTATTCTTCCATTTTTTTATGTATAATGAATCCTACACCACTCGTACTTCCAATATTTGTCCCATTGTAGCAGAGTACATGTCCACTTTTTAAATTAATTGTTTCTTTATCTTTTCTTTTTATTTTACTAAGTCCAATAATATCCCATTTAATATGAGACAGTTATTCTTCCAATTCTTGGAATCTTCTTTCACTTGAAAGGGATTTGCAGTTCTAAATATCTAAATAAAATGTCATCATCAAATGATGGCCTGGGTTCAATCAGGGAATTCTTAGCATTTTCCACTTTTGGCCACCAACTGCTACCTTGGATAGTGACTTTAGAGTCTCCTGTGAATAAGGGCCATGATTTATTCTAGTCTGTCATAATTGTAAATATCAATTAGAATTTTTTTTTCCCATTCACAGACATGTTTATTCTGTCTTCAAGACAACTTAACTGATATTTTAGTTAAGAGATATCAGGCAACTGAGAAGAAAGACCATGGTGTTTCTTGATCTTCAACTCAGAAGTAAAAAGCTAATAAATTCATCATACTGGCTAATGCATGTTGATGAGTAACCCATCCATATTTTATATACTATAAGAATAATCACATAGTAATAATATTTGCAACAACAAGAAGGTATGGAGTGGACATTAGGAATTTGCCCTGCTTAGTTCCTTTATGGCCACCAAGAAGTTCAAAGAGTCTCCTATCAGTTTACAGTAAACTCCTTTCTGCAGCCAGCTGAAATAAATATGTAACAATAATATACAGACACTATTGTTAGACAAACTCTTTTCACAACTGAATATTTATTCATAAACTCTTTGATGCTGGTGATGAGCACAGTTACCTCAAGTATAATCAACACTGAGAATTTTGTTCATAGAATCCTTTATTATAAAATTTATCTGAAAACAAAATAAAAATGTTTCCCAATTTTTTTGATAACCAAAAATGTTTTAAAGGTTCAATATTGCTTAAAC
Source organism: Epiperipatus broadwayi (assembly GCA_028023455.1). NCBI lineage: Eukaryota > Metazoa > Onychophora > Udeonychophora > Euonychophora > Peripatidae > Epiperipatus > Epiperipatus broadwayi. The sequence continues at coordinate 3,770,265 of JAQFVV010000044.1, read as the reverse complement.
AAACAATTCATTTCAAATTAAAGGAATGATAAATTTTTACTTATTATTTCAAATATTATTCCTTTTTAAAAACAACAACAAAACATACCTTTTTACAAACTATATCATTTTTGTAATATTTTATCAATTTTGTGCCATATAAACTCCTATGCCCTTAGTTACTATCTACTCTAATATGTAACACCAGTCCTAATAATGAGTTATTTTAATGGTAAAGCAGATTGGGTGTCAAGACATAATATACACTTTTGTGAGTTGGTGGTTATATTTGATATGTATTTGATTTAATTTATAAACTAATCATATATAGTTTATTGTATACATATATATTACAATTTTATTTACAAATTGCAAACTTTCTATACTCATACTTTGACAGAATCTGTTTCAGAATAATACATGATCATTTATTAAGTTAGAGATTGCTATATACATATAATGATAAAAAGAATATTTTATCCTTTACACTAAGACATGCATAAAGAAATAGCAGTTTTTTTCTTGACGTTCTTAGAAATATAAATCTCCAAATTATATCTTATGTAAACTATCAATCACTTAAAGTTATGTTTTGCGAATTATATATATATATGTCAACAGATGGCATTCTACCAAAAATACCATCAAGCATTTGTTTACATAAACGTCAGAGCATGCATTCACTATCTCTAATTTTAATTCCACTTTCAGATCATGATTTCAAGCTATTTGCTATCGTCAGTGAAAGACAGGAATTTTAGAAACTAGATCTAAACACAAACTCTGAGCATTTATGAAACAGTTTCTATTCAGCTTGCAAGCGCGAATCTTTTAGACACGTAATGTCTTCAAACTCAGCATAGCAAGCCAGATAGCTACATGGGTCTGATCTCAGTTCAGCATCACCACATAGTAGAAGCCTCTGCAATATATATCATTGCTAGAAAGACCTCAAAGGTACATTTATGAAAAACAAAAAACAAGTTAAAAACTTGCTAACGCTTGTATTTATGTCAACAGATGGCGTTCTACCAAAAATACCATCAAGCGTTTATTTACATAAATGTCAGAGCATGCATTCACTATCTCTAATTTTAATTCCACTTTCAGATCATGATTTCAAGCTATTTGCTATCGTCAGTGAAAGACAGGAATTTTAGAAACTAGATCTAAACACAAACTCTGAGCATTTATGAAACAGTTTCTATTCAGCTTGCAAGCGCGAATCTTTTAGACACGTAATGTCTTCAAACTCAGCATAGCAAGCCAGATAGCTACATGGGTCTGATCTCAGTTCAGCATCACCACATAGTAGAAGCCTCTGCAATATATATCATTGCTAGAAAGACCTCAAAGGTACATTTATGAAAAACAAAAAACAAGTTAAAAACTTGCTAACGCTTGTATTTATGTCAACAGATGGCGTTCTACCAAAAACACCATCAAGCGTTTGTTTACATAAACGTCAGAGCATGCATTCACAATCTGTAACTTTAATTCCACTTTCAGATCATGATTTCAAGCTAGTTGCTATCGTCAGTGAAAGACAAGAATTTTAGAAACTAGATCTAAACACAAACTCTGAGCATTTATGAAACAGTTTCTATTCAGCTTGCAAGCGTGAATCTTTTAGACATGTAATGTCTTCAAACTCAGCATAGCAAGCCAGATAGCTACATGGGTCTGATCTCAGTTCAGCATCACTACATAGTAGAAGCTTCTGCAATATATATCATTGCTAGAAAGACCTCAAAGATACATTTATGAAAAACAAAATATATATATATATATATATTGTACCTGGAACTTAACCCTCCAATAATTGTGATGAAGTCTCTACTGATGACTCATATATACAGATATATAACATATAGATATCCACTTCTAGCATATAACTAAATTATTTTAAAATCAATAGCTTATCAAAAATCAATTGGAATTGGAATTTCACTTGATTAAATTTAAATACAACAAATATTGCTGGTGAGATCAAACCCTATGTTCTTTATACAATTATTTATAAAAGGTATCCTAAAAATATTTCCTAATCAAAATATATCAAAACACCTTTCAGAGAATTTAACTTAACATTCATATACAGGGTTTGAACTTCAAAAATCCTAATTTAGCCACTATTTTCATCTAAGAAAGAATAACTATGAATATACTAGCCTCTGGCTTTAGGCATCACAATTTTCTTGGTAACTATTCCACTTCACTTCAGATCAGAACATGAACTCTTAGGCTCAATGGAGGATTATTGCATATACATTAAAGATGAGACTATTAAGAGAATAGCACAAACAATTATGTAATTTAAATAACATTATTTATTTTAGATTTTCTCAATTGTTATACTAAATTACCCATAGACATTATTATTTTATGAATAAAGTAGCAAACCAATAAACATAATAAAAAAATAATATTAAAGATTTAAGGATAAATATTAAAATTAAATATACGTTCATGTCTACTTATATATATATATATATAAGTGAAATAATGCATAAAGCTAAATGGGATAATATGTAACCATTAGAAAACAGTCCCCACCTAAACATACCAATATAGATAGTAATCAGAGGTTGCCTTGACACAGTGAGAAATATTGATTACTATCTATATTGGTATGTTTTTAGGTGGTGACTGTTTTCTAATGGTTATATATATATATATCAATTTACACTACATTAGTAATGTTCATCAGTAAAAAATTTGAACAATGTTTACATCCAAAAATACATTTAATAAAATATATCAATAACTTTGTAAATTATGGAGACTTCTTATCTATATGCATATAAATTTAAAAATTCTTACTACAGTTTTTTTAAACAATTCAGTAAGCTTACCAGACATATTTATAAGTCCATGTCATGCCTATGTTATGGAAAATTAAATCAATATCTGTTGGTTGAGTTTAGATTCTTTTTAGTTTTGTTAATATGCTGCTGGATTATATGAAATATATAATTGCAAATGATGAACAACAGTTATTCCATACACAATGGAACATCTTATTCATTCATTATTTTTGTTGCATAGAATTTCATCAGTCTAGCTGTGTTTAATGAAGTACTGAAAATATAAGTGGCCTCATTAGAGGATATTTTTCAAAGCTAAAATTGAAACCTTTCAAAGCTATATATACTATTTTGGCAACATGTAATTCACTTTTCCATAGACACTGTTTTATTCCTGTTCTTCTTTCTCTTTATATAGCCTTTGTGTGAAAATCAACCTTTCTCAAAAACCTCAACTCATTTTTTTTTAATCTGGCTTTACTCTTTTCTAGTGATTTATCACTAATCTTTTGTTTCTTTCTTTCTTTATTCTTAATTGTCTTTAATAAGGTATGTACTTATTGTTTATTAATTTGAATGATTTTAACTTTAGTTTAATTGATATTCTTATATATTTTATAACATAGTATATTGCTCTTAATATATGCATATGTAAAGTTTTACAAATTTTACAAATATGATTGTTTTATTTTATTTAAATTATATATTCATTTAGGTATAAATAATCAATCAAGAAAAAAAAAATCTAAATTATACTTTTTTTATTTCATTATAAAATGTTTGGTTTATTCCTTAATTTAAGTTTAATTCATTTAGGAGACTTGTAAAATATAACAACACTAGAGCTAGCCAACTTTATATCATTACAATACACATCCTAAAATGATGAGGCAATGAAACAGTAGGGCACATTTCATTTCTCATTATTTGAATTTTATCTGATAATATATTACGTAATCATTACCTTGATGATTAATAGCTACAAATACAAAGCAAATCACAAGGTTTTTTCTAGTGTCTCTATTAGGTAGGTAGGTAGGTAGGTAGGTAGGTAGGTAGGTAAGTAGATAGGTAGGTGGGTGGATAGGTAGATATGTGGGTGGGTGGGTAGGTGGGTAGGTAGGCAGGTAGGTAGGTAGGCAGGTAGGCAGGCAGGTAGGTAGATAGATAGATAGATAGATAGATAGATAGATAGATAGATAGATAGATAGATAGATAGATAGATAGATAGATAGATAGATAGATAGATAGATAGATAGATAGATAGATAGATAGATAGATAGATAGATAGATAGATAGATAGATAATGTACCCTATATTTGGTTCAAACAGGATTAAAACATTTTATAATGCTTTAAAAAAAAATTTATTAACATAAAGTAAAGACATCTCTTTTCTAAATAAACATTATTTTAAACTATGTAAAATCTTAATTATGCATTTTAAATTATATTAATAAAAAATAATCATGTTAAAATGTATTAAATTTTATTAAAAGATAGTTAGTTTATTTAACAGCTGTTAATGCTACAATTTAATAAGTAAAACTTGAGTAAAGTTAGTTTAAAATGGATAATATCTTAAATAAATTGCAATAAATAAGTTTTGTTTTTGTTATTTTTTATTTATTAGCCTGTAATAAGTCTCATAATTTCTTTAATTGCTTTCCAATACGTCATGTGTGTGTGATTCTATAAATGTAAGTCTTAAGAGAGAAAATTTTAAATGAATTATTTTAAATGTTAAATTATCCTTAAATATATTAATTATCTTTAATAAAAAGTAATAATATTTTATAGGTAATATTATAAATTGGTTTAATCATAGTTCTTTAAGAACTCTTAAATGAAAATCAAAAATATTATTTCAAATAATATAAAGAATTTTTTGGTTAATAATTAAGATAAACTTAATTATATTTTACTTATTTTAATTAGGGTCTAGGCAGATCAAAATATCGTAATTAATAAAAGGTGGAGGTCATGTTAATCAATTTTAAAAACCCTGTCCCAATATCAACAGTTGATTGATTTAATAATACCACATGAAAAATTTTGCTGTTTTTTCTCCCAAGCATGTACACATTAAAAAAAAAAACAACTAAAAGATAAACTACTATTTTTTCAACTTTTTCAAATTACTTTTCAACTTACTTTTAAATATTTTTTGTTCAATTAAATAATATACTGCTAGAAACTTTGAAGTAATTTAGCAAACTACATCAGCCTGCACAAGCTCTTCTGCCCATGAACAATATTTTTCATTGGAAAATACAAGTTCTATTGTTACAAAAGAATTTCCAGAGCATCATAAATATGAAATACTACTCTAGACTACTAAGCTAGAAAATTCATATATAGGATTATTTTACCACTTCTGTGAACTTTTAGCTAATTCTGAACTTTTTATTAAAAAATCAGTTTATCAACATTTTGTTCTTTAAAACTTTAATTAGTAATATAAACTAATTACAAAGATTAATGTTGTTTTTTAAATTCTACTAAGTGCTCTGCTTAAAAATAAGTCACTGTATATGTGGACAATTTAAAATGTTTAGGTTAAAGCATTAATGCCTGAAATACAATTATTATTATTATTATTATTATTATTATTATTATTATTAATTATTATTATTATTATTATTATTATTATTATTATTATTATTATTATTATTATTATTATTATTATTATTATTATTATTATTATTATTATTATTATTATTATTATTATTATTATTATTATTATTATTATTATTATTATTATTATTATTATTATTAATTATTATTATTATTATTATTATTATTATTATTATTATTATTATTATTATTATTATTATTATTATTATTATTATTATTATTTTCAAAAGGACTTTATTGAATATAACAGAAAAATGTTACATTTATAACTATTTTACCACATGCAGATGAATTGAAGTTAGTATAAATAAGTTGAAAATTGTAATTTGGGGGAGGGGGGCAACAAAGACAAAGGATATGCATGTGGTTTACAAATTTGAGTTTACATTTTTTTTTAAATATATATATATCCAATTAGTTTTGTGCAATGGTAAGGCTGTTGGTTCTGTTTTTAATTAGTCTGTTTTCCATCTATAATTTTGAGCGCTGTTGTAATATAGACCAGGTGGCTGTGTACATCTTTTGGGATACAATTTTTTTCATCCCTTAAGCGGAGTTGTTCCATTTTGTTCCAGAATGTGTTTGGGTGTCTACGTGGATTATTGTTGTACATGAAGGAGCATCCTGTGCACCATAGTATAAATAATATAAAAGTACTTGCTCGAATATGCGGGTAGCTACCCTTAACAAATGATTGTAAAAGTTTTTGAATGTCACAATTTCTTTGTTTGCACAATGATGGGATGGATGAGCTAATATTATCAAATGCGGGGCAGGTAAAAAGAAAATGTTCTTGTGTCTCAGTCTCTCTATGACATAACCAGCATATGTCTTCTGTATTTATGTAATGCCTTCTATATCTACAAAAGTGTAATGTTGGCAGTGCTTCAAGATTTAATTTGAGTAGAAAATCATAATATTTGGGTTCTAATGACCATATTTTAAATTTTCGGGTTAGTTGTCTATTGTAAACATTTAAAATTGGTCCTTTATCATTTAGGGGAAAGCAAGTTATCTGGTATACATCCCAATATTTAAACTTATCTTGAGGTGGTGAATAAGTAATGTTTGGAATGTTAAGAATTAGTGTAAGCAAGGTTTTCCAATTATTATTATTATTATTATTATTATTATTATTATCGTCATCATCATCATCATCATCATCACTATTCTTATTACTACTACTACTACTACTACCAGGAACTGTCTTGAAAATTATTATATATTGTCAATTATTAAAATCAACGTGATAATTTATTTTAAACTATCACAAATCTAAAAGATAAAATAAAATATCATTTTAAAATGATCCATTTAATTAAATAAAGGAAAATGTTATCCATACTGATATTTTCAATACCTTGGGAAAGACATTATATAAATGTATTTCATCCAATACAAATGAATAATATCTCAGAATTCATCTATTGAAAATATGTTTTATTATTCTGCTGAAAAAAAAAAATTTGAACTTGATTTATGTGTTAATCCTGTCTAACTATTATTTCAACTTTTATTATTGAAGCGTTTATTACCTGCTCATTGAAAAGTCTACCTGTATTATTTGTTCGGCTCATCGATCCTCTTCGTTTTAAAAATGAAAAATATGGACAATATTATAAGAAACTCCAGTTCTGATATTTCATTCATTTATTTGTCTCCTCTGCATTTAATAAAAACCAAGGTATATTTTTTATATGAAAAACAAAAGGACTCCTTAGTTAAGAGAGTTATTTTTATTTTTAATTTAAATGAAAGGACTCATAAATCCTCTAGCTTGATTTAAATGGCGTAATATAATATAATAATATCATATAAGTGCAGTATGTTATTAAGAAATTGATGTTTATTATTATTGTTTTATTATAAAATATTATTTATGCATTAGTAATTTATATTATTATGATGGTATATTTATAATAATATATATGTTTAAATTGGAACTAGTACGAGTACATAATCAGATAAAAGAGTGTTAATTATAAATTATTAAGAGTTCTTGGAATTTATATTCCTGTATTATTAAAATGTATTAACGTGTTCATGGTAAAACAGTTTTTATATGTTTAGAATGAGAAAGAATGTATTGTTTGAAGTTGATGTGTGGGTTAAAATAGTTTTAAATTCTTAGTATATAATATTGCCTCGAAATTATTTTTATATTGTTTTATTTATTTCGCGAATAAAAATAAGTATATATGTGTGTGCATGAGTTTATGTGTGGGTTAAACTTCCACGTATGATTAATAATCTACGCTTTGCTTATTTATTTATTGATATTCTGCATGTAGTCAAGTATCAATTGCAGCATTTATATTGATGTTTTTCGTTGCTCTTGATATTTTTTATTAAACCCCTCTAGAGATGAGATTGCAGCTTCTTCAGCACTCACAGGTCAAGTAACTGATTGTCAATTTGTTTATCACCATCATCGCCATTTTACCTTTTCTAGTGTGAATTTTAGAGAAGCTTATTTAAAACATGTATATGTATGAAATTGTTTAGCTCCACCTTAAGTTATTTTAAGTATATTAATTCATTGAGAGTACTGAGCTTTTTATTATTACCCCCCCTCCTCTTATATGCATAAGCATGTAAAGGCTTTATAAAATTTTGTTTGATATTCATCTATATTAGCAATATCACAAGAATTTTATTTATGCAATGATTTTAAATAAAGCTAGTATTATAATTTAATTACTATCATCTTTTAATGGCCTGTATGAAGGCATATGCTTGCTATTCTGTATACATAAATGCTAACTGGTTAGTTTTTCAAACTAAGTGTGAAAACTTCTTAAATACATGGTAAATTTAATTATTGTGATTTTCCAAGGATTTACTCGAGAAATATATTTATTTTATGCAAACACTGATGTCAGCAGTAGTTTGTACTGCTATGTTTATTGTTTAATTCATTATTGTATTATTAAATATTTGTCATTTTGTGAATAAATATTTTATTAATCATCAAATATGTTTATGTGTTCATTGTCATCATCCCACCAATTATCCAGAAAATTTAATTAATAAAATTATACTAAACATTGTTGTATATGAGAGTACATTTCGTAAGTCAAATTAAAATTATTTATTCAATTTTTTTTTTTTTTTTATACGTGCATTATTTAAAATAAGATATTATGTCATTTTGTATTTTATTACAAGTATGATTAATGTTGTAGTGGGTAGCATAAAAGTATCCTTTCTGGTACTAGGTTAAACATTGAGATATTTCAATATAAAGATTTACCCATAGATTTTATATTTGTAAGAGAAGAACTTTAAATATTTATGAGAGTATTTTACTGCTAGCCAAAGGTCATCGGAAATATTCAGTTTCTTAAGGAAACATTTTCACTGTCTCATTCATTTTAAAAATAAGATATAAGATTATAAAATTATAAGAAGAAGATAAGAATATCTTATGTATAAGAACATAAGTTGTTATTTCATTTAATGATATTTAAGTGTTAAGCAAAGTAGTTATTTCTTGTATCAGATATGAATGAAACTCTTAGACGTGAATAAAATAAGAACCCAATATTTATAGAAAATAGGAATATAGTATATGAAAGATAAGAACTTAAAATTTCAACAAGAACCTAAGATTAAATAAAAACATAAGATTTAAATATAATAAAAACCTGAGATTTTATTATTTGTGTTTGTATTATAGTATATTTTGTCTATAAGAGTCTCATTTTCTGAGGTACAAAAATTCATTGTCATTATAATGCTGGCCTCGAGTTACAGGTTGCATGGTTCTTTGGCACCTCCATGTAGTTTCCCATGTTGTACAACTGTATCTATCATGCCAATATATGTATTTATATATCTTGTGGTTGATTTAGCTGTTGCTATTATTGCTATCATTGTATCACCCTGAGATCATAGTTAATTACATGCACAACTATGATATACTTTCATACAAGTAAGCATGTCATGCACAAAAACTGAGGAAGTGTTACAATATCTAGACATACATTTAATTTGAAGATTCAAAATAAATCACACTGTATTATATATACTACCATCTTTTGCAACAGTGTATTTTTTTAATTACCAAAAAAACAATACCAAGAGTCAAGCATTGGTGGCCGAGTGGTCAGCACAGCTGCCTTACAAGCAGTTGTCCTGGGTTTGTGGGTTCATTTCCTGGTCGATGCTTTGACACATGAAAAAAAAAGGAAAAAAACAATACCAAGAATGCTTGACTGGTATACATATAGACCCAGAAAATCTAACTAAAATTGTATCCAACAGATGGTTGGTCATCCCTCAATACTTAGAATTAATAAATATATGAAAAAATAATAGTAAACATATTCATACGATTTCTCAATCCACATAAACTCATGCTAGAGAAATTAATCATGACATCATTTAGACTAATCGCACAGACAACTATAGAGATTGACACAGAAATCAATTGCACTACTAATTTAATTTGTATTTTGCTAAAAAAGTTTTGTACTCATTATGTTTTTTATTATTTATTTGGAGTAAAATTGTGGCATTTAAGCATACCTCACATCCCTAATATACATGGAAATTCCTTTCCTTTAGATGATTTTTTATATTAATTTCTGAAACACAGTCTTTGTTTGATGCTTCTTAGATACTTCTATTTTGTTATATTGTATTTGAGATAAAGTTTATTTTACCTTCATTACAATATTCTCTTATCTTTTAATAAATACTAAGTAATCAAAAGGTAGAGACATATAAATAATTATGCATATGGATTTATTTATTTAAATTTAATTAATAAAATTGAAAAAAAAAAAAAAATCATTTTATGGTGATTTATTTATAGCATATAAACATTTGCAGGAAGACTTAAATTTAAGTAGTTTGGTTAACCTTAAATACAATGATTTAAAATAAACTAATAAATAATATTCATTATAGTCGGATAGAAATGGCAGTGATTAAGGTCTTAAAAAATCTTCACAAAATATGTCCCATAATCATATATCAAATTCTGTTTCAAATAACAGCTTCATACCAAATGAATTTGGAACCATCATGTAAGTAAAATTAAAGGGGAAACTTTTTATAACTTGTTTGAAAAATATGTAACATTTAAACTTTTAGATCAAAAGTATTTCTGTTCTATACATAAATTTAAAAGGGAAAGTAACAAACAGTATTAAAATATTTAATCGGCATAATGCAATATTATTGCTACATGCTCTAAAAATCACGTGATCAATAAGGTGTGAAATGATTTTTGACAAAAATATAATCAGTTAAAAAAACTTGATCAGATACATCCCCTCCCTCCCCAAAATAAAGGAAATAATTTGGTCCAACCACGGATCTATCCCGAGTGAATTATGGAAATAATATAAAACTCAAACAATTTTATTTAATTAAAGAAGAAATTTATATAAATAAGTATGAAGATTTGTAATTTAAAATTTATATGTAAAAGACTTTATTAAAACAGGCAAAACTCACTATACATATATTGCCACACACAGCAAGCTAGAGTAGTTACTCTAGCTTGCGAGTGTGGCAATATATATATAGTGAATTACACAAGCATAAGAGGAGGTGGTCATGTGATGTTTATTGGCTAGACTTTATCTTATTTGGAAGTGAGATTATTCATTTATAGTTAAAAATCCACGACGCGCATGTGCATTAGCTTAATGGCTGATTATTACTATTACAGTTTATAAAAACATCGCGCTATATAAAATAAATATCTCATGTAAATAATTATTATAAAATTTGAAATAAAAAACATAGTCTTAAATGCTGATAATTACACTGATGCTAATTAGTATTGATGTGAGCAAGAACTTATACGTCTTGAATACAAACCCTTTTAAAATCATAAAATTTGTTTTCCAGCTTATTTCTTAATATATTAGAAAATATAAGTATATAAGTTCAACAACTTTTAACATTTGGATGCTAAAATGATCATGTAAACAGAAATTGTAAAATAAAAAAATCCTAAAACAAAATGAATAATTTTGTCAAGCACTGGTGTCGAGAGGTCAGCGATAGCTGCTTTACAAGCAGTTCTTAAAAAATGTTTCTAATTGAATGGGGGGAGGGGATGAATATACATTTTAAATTTCATTATCAGTGCATATTTTTTCTTTTATGCTGTAACATAATACAAAATAAAAATAACTATCAAATATTCATTCTTTCACTAGATAACAAAGACATACACCTAATTGATAAAAACTTAAAATTTTGTTAAAATGATAACTTCAGATATGGCAACTATAAAAAAAATCTGCCTGAGGCACGCTGTTTGATTTATCATTCAATGCGGCGTTTACTCTATAAAAGTGGGAATGTTGATTGTTCAAAAATAAAAAATAAATTTTCTAAAAACATCTCTTAAAATGACAAATAACTTTTATCTAAGTTTCTTTCCATGAGCCTTCTTCTTGCAATCAAGAGAAATTGAAATGTAGTTAATATAATAAACAATGCAATAAAAATAGGTTCGAACTTGGGCGTTTAAAGTTAGACCAAATACACATATCCTGAGTAATTAAAATTGATTTTTGTAAAGTCACATTTTTATTGCTGGAAATGAGTACAAATTAGCTGAATCGAGTCCTTTATATCTTCAGTCATATTTCATTACCAAACATGTTTTTTTTTTTATAAATCTTTTTCCATTCTTTTTATTCTTCTCTCTGATTTTTTCTGAATCTAAATGGTTATTATTAATAATGATGGCAAACAGTAATTTCCTAATAGTCACAAAATCTTTAAATTATTTTATTAAACTGTGCTAGTAATAAAAATACTATATTATCATCTATATGCAATTATATCAATGCTTTTTTACTATTATTTATAAAAGCAGTAATAAAAATTGCATATAGATGATTACATTATAGGGGTTTTCATAGTTTAATGCTACATTATAAAAATCATATTATTTCAGCTATGCAAAAGACACAACCAATCGGAATATAATTAAACCACTAAACATTACATGATCACCATTTTTTTATACTTGCTCATAACTGTTATTAATACAGGCAAAATTCTCCATACAGTAATCAATGAAAATCACTAGCTAGAAACTAGTCTGGGAATATTGGATGAGTAGGCACTAGATAGGGATTTTATGCACAAGCCTTCTGGCATCCATTGAATACTCTGGCTTTCATGGAGTGGCACTACTGTATGGAGAGTTTTGCCTGTTTTAATAACAGAACATAATTATTATAATGCTATCTGTTATAAATTGACATCAACTTCTGAGAGTCATATTAAAGGTATTTTCATTGACAAATCTATCAAGTGTTTGTTTTTCATTTCATTTAATAACAAATTTAGTAATATGATGGACATAATATGATCAAAATAAAAATTTTAAATCTTATTGTTGGGCTTACTTTCAACATAGAGCATGAAAACAGCCACAAATAAGTTAAATACCTAGACATACACATTCAGCAAGAGCCCACACATCTTAATAATAAGATGCTCATCAAACCCCTTGAAGTTAGAGGACTCTCCCACCCCTCTCCAATTCACCAACTAACCATCAACTTTCTGGCTTAACTTCCTTTTTATATAGAAATATGCACTTTTGTAAATTCAAGGCAGATAAAAAAACTAACCTAGCACCATACAGGAATGACCTAATAAAAGTTGGTTTTAATCAGAATTTAATTGACAAGAAAATAAAACAATTTTGCTCTAAAATAAATAATCAGGGCTCTAACACAGACAAGCAAAGACTTCTACTCCCTTATCTGCCTAATGTGCATAAAAGTTTTTACAATATATTCAATAATAACTATCATTTATGCTTTCACACATCTCCCAACTCCAATAAACTAATCAATAACACTAAAAACAGCCTACCACCCTCGCTGACATATCAGGTGGTCTATAATATTGCCTGCCCTGAAAAACATTGTAAATCATCATATTATGGTGAGACCAGGGCCTCTCTGTCTACTAGGCTATCCCAACATACATACTCCTATAATAATGCACTAGTGGACACTTCTTATAGTTCAGTTTTTGCACAGCACCGCACTTCAGCCGGTCACGATTGCCAACCTAGAGATCCAGTGTGGTTTGCAAAGAGTGACATGATCTCAAAAGGCAGATAAAAGAGGCTTACTTTATTACTAGAGATAGCGACACCATAAATAGAAAAGACTCTTGCTACAAAATATCCAGGAAGTGGAATATGTAACTATCGCATTTGCATAAATTTACATCTGTCTTAATCAATTTCTTGTCTATTTACAAGATAACTATGAATATGAGAGCTCTGATCCTTGACTGCATTTAGCCACATAACTAATTAAATATTTATATTAAAAAAATTTCTTTATTTGTCTTCAGCTTTGTGTGCTTGTGTGTGTTAGCGCATTTTATATTTTGCACTTTAGAACAATTAGCCACAAAGTTTAAATTGTTTGCTTATTTCAAAATATGTTATTATATATGAAAATATTTCCCAAGATTTTTATTAAAATTTTTCCCAATATTTATTTTTTGATTAATGGACTATTTTGACTGATAAATGCTCAATCAAAGAGTACAAAAAACTTTGCTGTCTACAGTGTCTTTATCAGTTTTAAAATCACCTGTTATCAATTTTATTATAATCTTCTTTATATTTGTCTATAATCCCATCTTTTCACACTTCTTTTTTTCTCTTTTGAAATAAATGCCTTCTGAATGTCTGAATTTTCAATCAAAAATATACTACCATCATAATATCTAAACTTATTAAATTTTTTCCACAAATTTGAATTCACATTTATCTTATGCAAAATATAAGTTGAATAGATAGATAGAATGATAATTTTCGTATCTGTCCCATTGTTTTGCTACTGTGAAACTAATATGTTTTTACTATGGCTTATAAGAATATGATGCTCTGATGTAATCATATGTATATTTACATGAAAATTTCTTTAATAATAAAACTCACAACATAATCAATGAAGCCTATATGAACTTATTATTATTATTATTATATTAGTGATGATGATTCAGATTTCTTGATCTTTCCTGAAGCAAACTTATATGTCTAACAGTTCTCTTTTAATAAAAGCCTATAGTCTATAGTGAATAAATTTTTTTAAAGTAATTGTACTTTCTTATAAAATAAGACATATTGATCAATAGTTCATCCAATTGGTATACCACTGAGTAAATTTTCAGATTAATTGGTATAATTCTTTTATGACTTTTGTTGATTATTCTTCAGTTACATAAAAATAATTTAGATGTACCATTTTATTTTTAATTATGATCTTAATGCTAATATTACCTATATCAGTGACCTTTAAATATGGTCTAGTTCAGAGGTGGTCAACTTTTGTGTTCATAAGACCTACTTTTTATTTTAAAAATGTGTTGCGATCGACTTGTTGTCATAGGTGATCGACTTATTGCCATAGGTGTAGTCTAAGTGGAGGGAGGTGTGAAATACATACTATTTTTATATATCTACCTAGTAAAAAATAATTATTTAATGGGAGAAAAAACTCATGTCCAGGGGAATTAAAGCAGCATGAGTAATTATTAACAATATTTATTAATTCAAATTAGCTACATTAAATCAGTATTAAAAATATTACTTTCAATAATGATACATACAGCTTAGTGGACTTCACCTATCTAGAATTAAAAAAAAAATTAGCCAAGCATTGGTGGTCGAGAGGTCAGTGACAGCTGCTTTACAAATAGTTGTCCCAGGTTAGTGGGTTTGCTTCCCGGCTGATGCTATGACACATGAGAAAAAAAAATTTAGAACAAAAACAAAAATAAAAAAAAACTTGATAATCTTGACTTAATTTGTTTCATTCGTTACCCGACAGCTCTTGCCAGATTGGCCTTGCGATCGACCAAAAATGGCTTTGCGATCGACCAGTGGATCACGATGGACTTGTTGGACACCCCTGGTGTAGTTGATATCTTTATGGTATAATTTTTTTTATTTATTCCTTTGACCACTTTTTCATCTCTGTTACTTGGATAATAATCTATTCATTTAATAAAGTCCACTTGAAGCTAAACTTTCCTTTAGATCTCACAATTTTTTTTTAAAATAGTTTTTGCTTATTCAAGCATGTTTCTATTTTTAATTCCTTTTTTAATGTGTTCTTTGTAGCATTAAAATTGATGTGCTTGCTAATCTTTTCTCTGCTCTACTGCTATTTTTATTTCCATATTACTCAATGATCCTAATCTTTTTTTCACACATCCAAGTCATCAATCAACAGAAGCTCACTATATGTAAAATTTTCTATTCCCTATCTGAGTTTGATCATGATATAAACAGTAATATTAATACTACATTGCATAGAAAAATACTTGCTCTACTAGTACTGTGGAAAGCTTGGAATGACATGCCACTGTTATACTGCTACTTTTAAATTAAACATGCAGCATGCTAAACTCTGAAATTATATGTTTATAAACAGGATTAATTCTAATACTAATGAGATGTGTGTAACACATGTATAGAAGAAGTGAGTAGATATCTAGATAGTTGTAAGGCATAGGAATTTAAATAATTATAGCATCAATAATTTGAAAATTATCATCCATTACATACCTAGCACTATACAAACAATTGTTAGTGGGTTTTTTATGTTATAAACTGAGATTTGACTATTGAATCTAGAAGAAATTGTTTCACTATCTTGTATAGGAGTTTTTAAAACCATTTTCTAATAGTTACTGCATTAAGCCATGACAATTGAATTTTAGATACTACACAGGATAGAAGCTCTAGGCTAGTCTGGTTAGTCAGAAGAGTGTCTGGGAGGTGACTGTAAAAATATAATTTAGTATAATAAGGCTGTACCACTGATGGAGAAAAGTATTGTACTCTTATAGGTGATGAACTTATGTTTATCTTTGCATTATCATAGAGATTTTTGAAACAAATTTAGCAAGTTGTTTTATATGCTTAGAATTAAAATATACTTGAAATAATGTTCAATAGAAAATCCTCTATCATTCATATTATTTAGTGTAATCTTGAGAAGTTAATAGATACTAGATGGTGGCTTACTGGATAGAGATTTATTAAGTACTACCATATAGCATCTACTGATTACTCAAGCTTTCACTGTATGGTATAACTGAAATGAAAGAAAAAGATTTTCTATTGAAGAATATTACATGAACTAGGATTATGTGATGTTTTGTTGGTTTTAACTTCAGTTTTTTTTAATGGATTAGGCAATATTTTTATTGCATTCATAAATTCAAATTTAAAATTATAATATTTTTTAATAAAGCATCAAAATATGTACTTAAAAAGTCATAAACATTAATATTTTAACACTAAAATTTACTAAAAGTGTCTTCATGCATCATTAGCAATAACCTTCATTTTAAAATTATCTCCTTCTTACATATCCTTTATATTTTGATAAAATCTTTTTGTTGTTGTTTATTAATTTTCTTTTACTCACTCATGTTATAGTTCAATTTTTTAAATGTTAATTAAAATTTCTACATAATGTGAATCTTTGTTCCCCCCCCCCAAAAAAAAAAAAACATTGAAGTTATCTTTTTTAAATAAAATTAAAAATCTCAGATCTCGTTTTAACAGCTTCAACTTTCAACACCACCATTATTCCTCTGACCACAAACCTGGTCAATAATTTCTTTTTTAAATTTTTTTGAAGGAAACTTCATCTACCTAAAACATTAATAATATGTCTTAATATATAAAGCAATAGTAGCAGAATATACTTTAACTCTACAGAAAGGGGGTGTTTCTGACAATCCTTTTTATTTCACATTTAATTGATGCTATTTTTGATCCAATGCAAATCTTAGCTCTTGCTATTTTACTTTTTTTTAAATAATATATCCATTTTATTTATCCATTTAGTTTTGGACAAAGAAGTCCAGTTTAGTGAGGTTTAACAGTTTTTTGTCATTTTAAAAATGGAATAACTGTAGGTTTCATGAAGAAGTTTTAAAATGTGATGTCAATATGTTAATTTTCAAAAATGTTGGTACTTTTTAGGAATATATCCTGATCTAAGAATGTTTATTAAAAACAGGTTTATTCAACTATGTATACAACAAAAGAAAAAAAAATAGCAACATTAACAAGATTCCATGTGGAATTCACCACAAAGTGAGGAGCTAACTTCAAATCTCTTTCTTTGATTTCTTTTAATTTTTGTAGAAAAATTAATTTTTGATCAGGCAAAACTGACTTGAAGATTAGAATGCATCTGACAAACCATAGACAAAAAGTAATGAAAGTGGCACTTCTTATAGTTGCAAAATCCCCAGAGGCAATACTTTCTATGAGTGTGTTGATAATTGGATATTTTGGTATATAAATTTGATTAATCAATATTCTACAGTCCTGAAGAGATGAACAATTGTTGAAAATGTTAAATATGGTATCATCCTCCCTATGGCAGAGTGAGCACACAGGGTCCAAAGATGAAAAACCTCTACATCACAAGAAAATGTCTTGTGGGAAGGGCATTGATATTTAACTTTAGAAGGAAGTCCAAATATTTTGGCTCTAGATTCCATCTTTTATATTTCTTTATAATGGCAAAGTTTGTACAGGTGAGAATGTTAGGATCTGGGATAATTGGTGAAAACAAAAGAAGATAGGCATCCCAATAACGAAGTTTCATTGGTTTTATTTGAGTTAAAGGTGTGAGAATTTTTGCAATGTCAATTAAGACTTGTGTCAGCCAACCATCATTAATTGGAGGTGGTGTATCTGTAGGATGAATATATAGAAAAGGTGAGTCATCAGGAAAAATCCCATTAAGTCTTATAATGAGGTTATTTGATTTCTGTAGATAAAGAACCTGAAGTGAGTGCATTGATAAACCATTAAGTTTTGTTGGTCTCTGAACTCTTCTTAAGCTAATAGAAACAGTTTTACCCTTCCACATTAGTCTAGAACAAAGAGAGTTTATATTCTTGATAAATTTTGATGAGAATTTAATGAATGGCATATAGTAAGAAATTCTGGGGAACAATAACATGTTGAGAAGGACTGCTTTTGCAAATAATGAAGTATAAACTTTTGAAAGAGAATCAATTATTTTCCTTGCAGAATTCATGATGGTGTCTTCTATTAATTTCCTCATTGCTGCATGAGATAGACTCATTGGTAAGCTATTTTACTTATATGGAAAACAAAAACATTTTCTAAAAATAATTAACTTGCTATAAATTTCAGTTCACTAAAATAAAATAATTTTATCTTACTCCCTCCTCCTCTAAAACTCATAACAAAGATATTCATTTTTAGTACTATACAAAAATACTCACCTAAAACTTTTTTTAATGCCTTTAAACTTCTTTTTCTCTTTTATGATTAGTTACAATGTTTTGTTTGTTTAATTTTGAACAATGATCCATCAGGATGCTAACTAAAAAACCCTTTGCTAAAATAAGAATTATATTATTTTACACAATTTTATATCAAGCAAAAATTATTCCAAGGTAGATGAATGTTTAGAGTCTCAATCTAATCTCCTATAAATCAGTTATCTCACTAAATTATTGACCTCATTTTATAGAAATTCTTGCAGATCACTGTTTGAAGAATGTACATTTCATCATCATTATTATCATTTCCTTTGAATCATCTGGAGCAGTTTTGAGCATGCTGAAACCGCCGGAGGGCGTTATTTCTATGATAGCGCATAGAAATATGCCATTTAGGCAGCCTCCGCCACTATCGAACGTTCTATTTCTAATGTGTAAGCCTAGAAATAGTCCATTGATATGGGGGGGGTGGCTGCTGTGTTTATTTCTATGCTAATGCACACAGAAACATGACATTTAATCTGCCGCAGAAGCTATCGTGTCAGCTTACAGCTCAGATTTGGGCTAAGCATTTTGGATGTGCGATCACATTTCACTTTTGGCTACAGTATTGTCTGAGGGTGGCTGGAATTCCGATTATCAAAACTATTTTAATATTCATTAAGACCACCTCCCCCTCTATCTCCCATGTTTTAGGAAGGACTACTAACAATTATGAGCAGAGTCTCATGCTTCCCTAGCCCCCATTTCCTGCTGAAAAAATTGGGCAAGTGTAGGTGCAAGCGCGATTCCTATCAAATCACGCTGTAAGTCATGTTTTATGTGAGAACAACTGCAAGCTGAATCAAATGGTTGAAATAGGAAACTTTACGAATGTCAAAGAAAGAATTGTTCTCTGACTGCTGGAACCGGGTTATCAAACAAAACAGCTTGAAGCTGCATGCGTGCTGTTTTTTCCTGAAGAGCCCAAAAAGTTGGTTTTAATTGCCGTATATATTTATGTTTTTGGGAATTACCATCAAAACTTTGTCAACCTTCGAGTTTTTTGTGTTCCGTTCTGTTAGCAATTGGAAACACACACCCCCTTTCCCTCCTTTCCCAAAGTTTGACTTTGGCTTGTAAATGTTACTGTTAAATGGAAATAGATTTATTTATAATTTATAAAAATAAAACAAACAAACAGAAAAAAGAAGAATCGGCTGATTTTTTTGTCGTACAAATACCGAACCGAAAATATAAGGGTTTAATGAGAAGAATAAAAAAAAAGTGGTAACTACTTTTTAAAATTCATTTTTAATTGATGTATTTTTTTTTTTTTTGGGTTGCCAAAATTGATTTGATAGCCGCCGTACTTTTTAAATGTGATAAACAACAACAACAAAAAAAAAAAAAAACAAATAAATACATAGACCGAAAAAAAAAACTCGACCCCCGAAAATATAAATAATGAAAAGAATAAAAAAAATTAAGTACTTTTACATGTAAATTCATTTTTTTAAATTTTTTTATGCATTTTTTTTTTTTTGGTTGTGTTTAAAAAATTGATTTGATATTACTTTTATAAATGTGATAAACAAAAAACCAAAGCCAAAAAAAAAGAAACCCGACCCCGGAAACATTATATTTATCTTTGTTTACAAACAAACCACACCCTCCGACGGTTTCAACATGCTATTATAAAACAACCAAACTTTTAAGTAAAATCTATAATATATATAATTTTTAATAGAAAATTGTTTTTTCCTATTATATTATTGGTTGTTGTAAAAGCAAAAATAAGTCAGCATTTTGATTTTAAAATTTTCCTATACTACAGAAATTTCTTGCAGAAATTGTCGTTATTTATTATTCTTTAAGAAGCCGTTGATTTTTATTCTGATCACAAAATTCTTTTGAGTCAAAACAGTCAAAATTTGTACTTATTTACCAGTTATGTGTTATTAGAGTTACACAACCTGTTAATTAATAATAACATATTCAATTTGTGATCACTTATGCATTCCGCTAATGAGATTCAACAGAATTATTTTAATATTTAAGTCTTCAATATTTGGTAATATCATAAGATTTAAAAAATTATTTAAATTAGTAATGAAGTATGAAATTAAAGTAAGATTTCATAATATTAATTAAGTGCTTAATATATATATTGGTCAGAGGGTATTCATTTATTATTTAACACTCGCAAAGCGTTTGCATAATTGGCTTGAAAGGCCGATATGAATGTAATATATCTTTTTAGTTTTTTATTTTATATTTTATATGTCAAAGCGTCGGCGGGAAGCGAATCCCATGCCAACTGCTTAGAAAGCAGCTATGCTAGCAACTAGGCCTCCAACGCTTGACATGTGTTTTTTTTAGTTAAATTATTATCGCAGTAGAAAATCATCGAATTTTATTTTATATTTACGATTTTTTTTCCTACTGATTGAAAATAGTGTAATAACAATAGTAGAGACAAACATTATGCCAGCTTTGTTTAAAAATTATATTTGTGTAGAATGATAATATCTTTGCAGAAGAATTTACACAAATTCATTTTTATTGGTTAAATTGTGTATTAATAAAATAAATAAAAATGAAAAGAAAAAGTTATAGCAAATATTGATAAAATGAATAAAATAAATAATGTTTTGTAGTAGTTTTTTTTTATTATTATAAATAAGATTTTAAAATTTTTCAATAGTATACTTTTGTTATGTGATGAAAATTATAAATATAAAATAATGTAAATAAAAAAACTAAATGCTATTTATTAAAAACATTTTATTATTGATAAACATCTAAACTGTCAATATGTACTAAAGTTAGACATAAACTTGAATATCTAAATTATATTATTGAATAACTTTATCTATAAAATCAATAATCACTAGGCCAAGTATCTTCTTTATTTTCTTTTTTATTTTTTGGTAATAAAAAAAATATTAATAAAAAAAAACAATCCGAAAAATAAAAATTGTTGGTGGATTATTTAAAAAATTTTTAATACTGTTTGGGGATATGAATTAGAAACAAACCAGTTTTCTTTATTTTTCATTGTGTCTTTTCTGATTGACACCTCTAATGTTATTAGGATTAAGTACAGGTCCTGTCTTCCTTTCACCACTTAAAAAGATCGAATTGCAGTTGAAATCAGTTTCTGAATAATTATATTGCTGGATGAGATGTTTGATTCTTATATTTAAATTTGCTCTAGTCTCACTATCACCAATTGTACTTCTGTTATTTTAAATAAGTAAACGCTGTAAGTGAATAAAAAAGAGACTATTAGAAAATAGCATGGTTAATTTCTACTTCAAACAGCATGCCAATACTATTCAGATAAAGCCAAAATTGGAATTTTACCTACAATGCTAATTTTGTTTTTATTTAATATTATTGTAATACTAGCTATGAGTGAGTTGAAAGCAAATCTAACTCTGTGTCAAATATTTTAAATGTTTATTGATTAGGGTTGGAATTATTTCTTATTTATTTTAAGGTAATAAAAATTAAGAGATGTACTTTCATATAAAAAATAGAGTGGTATTAAATAAGTCAATTTTAGAGAAAACAAAGTTATGATCTTTAGAAATATTAAGAATGGTTATCAAGATCTGTTAAAAAATTAGCTTTCAAGTAATATGCAAATAGTTTCTACTAATTTGTTACAAAAATTCCTTAATTCTTTAATGTACATATGTGTGTATACTTTATAAAGTCATTTTTATTTTTCGTAACTTAGCTGAGTGAGCTTTCAGTGATCATCACCAGATGACTCATTATGTAGCCTCCTCTTATGACTCTAGTTCTATTAATTCCTGAACTATAACAGATTTGTTTATTTCTAACATTCTGTGCTCTTTTTGTTGCTTTCATATATAAATTGTTCAATTTTTATTAAGTTAAATGTAAATCTTGTGCTTAGTAATCATAGAAATATGATAGTTACTCTACCAGAAAGGTTGGCCATATTGAAATGTGAATTGTAAATTTGATTATACAGTTTTCAAGTTAACCTAAGACTTTTGAAAAAGTTAATATTACTTAGATTCACAATTTCTGATCAATAATTGATTACTAGCTATGTTGGATATGGCCTACTACCATAAAATAATCTAAGCCTATATATGATTTGAAAAAATTTACCAAGTTCACCTAACTGGATTTAAATATAAAATTATGGTTTGGCAAGGGTGCTAAACTTTTAACATAGCCCTTTTTTAAAACTATTACTGCAATAGAGTAGGGTCTACCAAAAATACATATTTATATTTTAAACTTAAGAGTTTAAAATGAGCCCGGCTTTTCAATCAGTTATAATCTAAGCTTAGATCAATAAAAGTAGTATTAATAATTTGTATATGTTGAAAATTTTCAAATGAATGTAATTAAAGTTGAACTTGTTCTCAACAATTTCATATTGGTCTGAAACCAGCTTATTGCAATGGCTTAATTCTTATTAAGTTTATGGTTTGCGGAAAGCAGATAATCTATCAAAAGCTTAGATTGACTAGAATAATATATTGGGTTAGAAGAAATAATATAAGTTTTTGCTGATTTAAATTTCATAAATTAACTTAAGGATGTGACAAATTCAGCTGGCTATGAATCAATATATTGAGATTGTTATGTGCCTCATGGCATACAACAATGTAGTAGTTGTGTGTGCATATATATTGTAACCAAAAAGAAAGAGAGGGAGAGAGAGGAGAGGGGTGGAAGGAAAGTGAAATGAAAAAAAAATGGAAACGAAGAAGAGAATGAAATGAGAGAGAGAGAAGAAAAGAAGAAAAGATCTAGCAATGGAATTATGGAGAGAAAGATGATAATAATGAAAGAGAGAGAAAAGAAAAGAGGAAAAGAAATGAAAGAAATAAGAAAAGATTAGAAATGGAATTAAAGGGAAATATAATAATTGGAAGAAAGAGAAAAGAAAAGAAAAGATGAAAAGAACTGAAAGAAACAAGAAATGATACATGGTGGAGGAAGAGATGGAAAGAGAAGAAGAAATGACATAAATGATTTGAAATGGATGATGAAATGGATGAGATGATAGAAGAAATGTGAAATAGAGATGAAAAATGATATGAAAAGAAACAAAATGAGAGACTCTTAACGACTCAGCTTAGTGGAGTTACAATAAAATTTAAGAAAAGAGATGATGATTCAGAGATGTATAATCAGATAGAGACCAAATCCAATACTAATGCAACTATAACTATTATGGCATATTAATAATCTACTACTAAACCATACAAAAGATAAATTTAAAATCCCTAATTAATAGTTACCATATTAGTCTTACCAATAGATAACACACTCTCTGAATAAGAATAATCATACTTTGATTGGAAAATATTATCTTTCTAAATTATATTTAATAAGACAACAAGAGTAACTAACCTCAGGGATTTCTAAACTAAAAACTCTTGTGCAAAATTAAAAGTTTAAGTTGCCTATAAAATAATTGCTGGGATTAATAAGCAAATAAGTAATATCTTGGCTGACCACAAAATAACAACCTTATAGTGCAATCTTAGAATAATAAACAGAACAAATATTAATTTAAAGTTTTAATGAATTAATTTTAAATTTAAACTAATAATGACCTATCATCAAAGATATTAATCGAGCAAAGAAAAGAGCAAGGGTACTTTTTATGCCTTCCCATACTCACAGACAACCTACTAAAGACCTCAAATGCAGATGGATTAAAATTCTTTGGACATACAAGATTTAAGATAATGATAAACAATGTGCATTTAATATAAGATAATGTGCAGCTTTTAAAATAATAGTAAATAAAATATTCTTCTGAAGTACTGATATTGTTAATCTGATATTGCATAATCTTTAGTCTGAGAAGATATACTGAAAATTTAAAATAAACTTTTAACTAAACATTTAACTAAGTATCTGCTATAATACAATTATCTGTTATTGTGATTCAATATGAGAATCACTTACTTTAACATAGTTTTCTAATTTTCAAACCAATATCAAATATATTTAATTAACTTTATGATATATTTGTGAACTTATGAATTGAAGATTTAATAAACCTTAGAAACTTAAGATTTTGTGACCAGGAACCCAAGACAATAATATTTTCATATAAAAGTAAAACAAACAAAACAAAACTTTTGAAATAATACTAATTTGGTTTATTAAGAATAATAAGAAATGCTTACAAATTAAATGGATTATAAACATTGCCAATATCGCACTGGGACTTAATACAAATATTTTGATTTTTAACAATTTTATTCGGTTTACTATAATATACAACTTCTTTAACTATCATTTTTGATTATCCCTCTTAAAACTTTTTAACCTTGTTTATTCTGATAAATAAATAAATCAAATAATAGTTATACATAATAGCAGGCAAAGGCTATTCAATTTTAATCTCTTTTAACAATTAGAGATTTTTTAAGAAGAAAAACTTTAGACTTTAATTATAATGTCTGTATCTAATAAGCACACTACTATTTTTTTTTAATTAGAATAATTTATAACATTAGGGTGTCATCTAGTAATCAGAATAACACCCACAACTAGGTTTGTATTTGAACCCCTAAGCTTAACTTTATAATTCTGAGCTTAACAAACGCTAAGCTGTAATAAGCATATTCAGCATATTTTTGAAAAATATCACTATTAGTTACACTGACATAACTAATATTATAGCTAATGATATATTTAAATCAAACTAAGCTAATTTTAAAATTAAACTAAATTAAATGTATGGGACATTCACTCATCATAGATCAGTTATACTCTTAAATAAATTTAGTCCACATAAAACTATTACCCTCAATGTTTTAAAATTAAAGATGTAACAGATTTACAAATCCAGCGGCAAAACTCTGGATGAAAATATTAAAATTAGTATGTGTGAATTGCCACTTATACCATATGCATATTTTAACATACTTAAAATAAATAGAACTTATTGTTGGTTAATTTGTGGATGATAAAATTATCATATCAACACAATTCAAACATTGATATACCTATGAGCCTTAAAATAGCTACCACTACCTGAAGAAACAAAGTTCCTCAAACACACATATCTTGTCATCATTAATCTAAAACAAATGCAACATCACCTATTGTGGTGGAATTAGCATTAAGTCATCATGAATGATAGGCTAAAATATAAAAGTAATAAGCTCCTCAGAGCTGGAAAAGAATATGGTGGCTTTCAAAAATACCTAACTTTGAGGCAAAAACTAAGATGTCTGGAACTTGTCTACAGCACATCTGGGAACAGGAAAACGCACCAAGAAAGCATGAACCTCTCTCATGGGATTTCCAATGCTTATAAATGTGATCATCGTCACTAAAAATACAATACAATAACCCTCTTTTGGGGACAAGCACTATCAAATCATGGAAATACAATAAGGATGGAGGACTTTGTCTACTCCATAAAGCATACTCAAAATTATTAACTAAGCCTAACTCTATGAGGCTAACAAATACTAACTAATAGCAAGATATATACTTCATCTGAATTAACTAAGTTATTCCTAAGAAGGCTAAAAATACAAAATGTATATTCAATGTTCGAACCAACAAAACACACTGTCAAGTGACTACTATGAGAAATACATTAAAATTAAATGCATATAAAATTCTAGACAAGGCACAATGCACACATAATAAAATATTCAATACTAAAATATAATGAATAGTGGACTTTTAAAAAAAAATTGCAAATCAAATGCGAGAATATTTATTTCTCGATGCATATATAAAAAAAAAAATTTGTAGTTACTATTACTATAACACTCATAAAACAAATGAATGGAAATTCTCTGATAAACTTCTTTGGCTGATTTAAAATAAAACTGAGTGAAACATCCCATTTATAATAAATTAAGACTGTGATATTTAAATCTCCGTAAATGAAATGATCAAATAGAAACTAACTTGTGAAATGCTTAATAAATAAAATAAAATCTACTTGAGAATGGCAAAACATTTTCTCATTCTAATAAACCCATTAAGTTTTAAAATTATAACCCTAGTTTATCTATATATTTATGCAAAAAGTGTTACACAAAATATATAGCATAAATATTTTTATGGTTTCATTTTTTAAAAAAAAAAAACAATAAAACAGACAATAAAAAAAATAATAATACAGTATCTTAAGTTCATCTTTCAACTCTGTAATGATTTTTTCATTTACAATATGTAGATAATTTATTCAGGCTAATTTATTTATCCGAGTTCGAAGCTTCAGTCAAAATATTTATAACATGGCAATGATTTCCAAAATAAAAATATTCAATAGTTTTTTAAATAAACACTTTCACTTTCTTTTATCTTTAAAGATAATTTTAAATATTAAAATAATAAAATAGCATAAGCATAAGCTGACATTGGAAAATAAATTCTTCAGCTGAGTACATTTTTTTTTATATTTATAATCCCGGGTTTAAATGCAGAATAATTATAATATATAGTTTTAGTTAACTTTCACTGTTCTCCTTCAGATAAACACATTTTTTAAAATAGAGCTCTTTTTTTAAAACATAATTTTTTAATATTTCAAAATGTATTTTTTTAAACACATTTCCTTTTACTTTTAAACATAAGAGTAGACTTTGATTGTAATTAAGAACGTTTCTCGGTTTATGAACTAAGATCAACCGTCATAAAATTACTTACAAGTAATGACAAATATAACAATTTATTATATATTTGATAGACATGAGTTCATCATTAATATTTATAGATTCTTTTAAAGTTTTACTTCCAAATAAATTCTTTTCATACTACTGGGCATAAACGAGAATTATTCTTCTAGAATACATATCTTCCTCATAAACATTCGGTTTAGAGCATATTTACATGTATATATCCTGTATTAATAATGAAGTATTAAATTTAACATCGATTCTAATTTATGAAGATGCTGATGCATTTTCATTATAATATTTTAAAATTTTGAATGTCTTTTAATTTCTTCTTTACGTATATTTTTACTTTAATAGGATATATAATGAGTATCCTACAGATATAATAATTTATTGCAAGAACATGTTTATCCATATATATAATTAATAATTTAGATTTTAATAATATTTTCATTTTTAAATAAAGAAAAATAAATAAATAAAATGTAGATAGGATAAGAGACGCTAACTTTCCTTCCAACATTATTTACTATGATCTTATGTTTCAACTGGAATTTAAATGTCAGAAAATGATTACCTTTTTAACTTCAGCAGTTCGTGTCTACAAGACGATTTTAAATAATTGTTTTAAAAAAATACTTTTACTTTTAAAAATAAAATATTTAAATAAAATTACAACTTTTATTAAAGAAAAATTTCAACATCCAGGCACATCCCTGTTTTATATCTGATAATCTCTAATACACTCACTTTTGATCAATTCATTTGAAAACCAATAAAAATTATTTTTTTTTACTCTCTAATATTTTTGACAGACCAACTGTGTAATTAATTTTATTGATGTAATCAATCTTATTATATCAAACCACGTGACTCACAGCTGCAAAGTCAAAAATTCATTGTTAACAAATATTATGCAACACTTTAAATGATATTTTATAAACATAATAGCAATAAGTATAAAATTTAAAGTTATAGCTCTCTATTAAACTTTTAAATATTTTATTTTAAATAACTTTATTCATTCATTTGCTTTATTTTTTTTTTCTAAATCAATATTAGAAATAAATTATTTCTTTATTTTATATTTATGTCATTCTTGCATGCACTGACATATTCACACATACGTGGTTACCTCACACCAATTGTTTAAAAGTTATTTTTAAAACTACAACAATAAAATGTTAATGAATATTTAATTCAAAATAATTTTTATAAGTGAAACACTATATTAAATTACATCTAATAAATATTATTACTGTTTTAATAAAAACTTACAGATTATTTCTATACTTATTATTTATACCAATTTATTTGTAATATCTAATCACTATAATTTAACCATTAAAATAAATCACACAATAGTTACTTTAAAATACATTTAATATTATTTATCAATTCACAACTATTTCTGACATTTGCTTTGATTCAAATTATTATTATCTAGCATCCCTTATCAAACTAACTCACATATATCTTTGCAATATTTAGACATAATTCCACAATATACAATAA
Organism: Epiperipatus broadwayi; assembly: GCA_028023455.1. Lineage (NCBI taxonomy): Eukaryota > Metazoa > Onychophora > Udeonychophora > Euonychophora > Peripatidae > Epiperipatus > Epiperipatus broadwayi. The sequence goes on along the minus strand of JAQFVV010000044.1, from coordinate 3,741,399 downwards.
TTATTACAATCAATACAAGATCCCTATTTTAGTCATAAACTAAGTTAATTTCCATTTTATCTTTTTTTTTTAAATCCAAAATTTCAAATAAAAGGTTAAGCTAAGATAACCTTGGGCACTTATTGGAACTAAGTGAAACTTCAGTTAGATACAATATATAAAGTTAAAAGAAAAAGAAATAAACAAACATTTTTTGTAGATATTTTCTATATTACACTGGAATAACAGTTAAGGATTAAATAATTTTGAATTAAAAAATTATTATAAATTAAACATTTAAAAAGGTCTAATTAATATTTTATTAATTCTGATTTTGAAATTAAAACAAACATGTTTTTATGTTACAATGGATATAGTGATATTATAAAATTCCACTATCTATTTTGATTAAAGAATTTTTTACTTAAATCTTGTATAATATATTTTGATAAAAATTCTATAAAATTGTTTTTGAAAGAATTAAGGTGAATTGAAAAGTCATTAACTTCTTTCAATCAAGATAAAAAATACTTACTTTTAATTACTATGCTTTTTTTAAAAAATTTCACCCTGACTATAAGGAAAATGGATTGAGGGAGTTTAGACAGATTATGACAGCATAATGATTATGAAGTTATAACTGAAGGCAAGAGTCAGTGTATCCAGCCACTGCTACTTCACAATAGTAGTTTGAATTCACATGAACACAAGTTCCAGCTTTTATGTGGTTTATCACCATATATGTGTGTATTAGATGGCATAGAGTCTGAAGAGAGCTCACTGCAGGCCAACAATTACTGGATTATACATTTCCCAAAGATGACAGTAAGCCAGTTTATAGTTTTAGAAGGGACCAGCTTTCCAAAGATTATCATGCTATATACACAGTTTTCAATATGCAAAGCACAAAGGTACTATGCCATGTATATAAAGTACTTACAGATATATTTGGTTTTAAAGATAAATTATTCAACTAAAACAAGAATGAAATAAAGTAATAAATGACTGTTTTCAGTTTTATTTATTAAAAGGGAAACTAAGAAGAAACTTTCTATATTAAAAATGATTTTATTTTGAAATTAAAAAAAAGTAAACTCCAAAAATCTTTCTAGATTGGAAAACAAAAGAACTTGCTAGAATATTTTTGAAGACATTTATAATTAATTAAATGTAATCTGAAAAAAATAAATACTTTTATGGACTATCAAAGAAGTGATATTTTTTTAAAAAGTAAAAGATTTTTTTACCATTAAAAATAATGAATTAATTAATAACTTTGAATCACACTATTTATATATATACACACACATACATGTGAATTTTATGTATATTTTTGACATTGAATTGATTGTCTTGTGAAAATATTTTTGGGAATAAGTTTATTAACTAATGGATATCATTAGGATGTAAATGCCTATATGTGCTCACATCTGAATAGATACAATCATTATTTATGTATCATTAAAAGTGAATAAATAATTTTATACAGCATGTCTGTGCTTAATTATAAAGATATGTGTCGTGTAAACATCTAAAAATCTCTGTAAATTATTAAATTAATTATAAAAATGAATTTCATTTAAAGGTTTATGACAATTAAAATATGTTCATAAATAATTATACCACATGTCTGTGTGCTTATATAGGTGTGTTTTATGTAAACATATTGTGACATATATATAAATTACAGTATAATAGTGTATTTTTTGTATTATATTTATAGCATACTCAGCAGCCTTTAATTTTATTTTATTGTTTCTAATTAATAATTCTATATTTCATTGTTTAAATTATTCCAGTGAATTTATTCAATCCCAAAATAGTTTTAGAATATTATGTTTGTATTATATCTCTTGACCACAGTAAGTTATAGAGCTTTTGATCCCTGAACTGGATTTATGTATAATGGTCTGTTATATAAAGGGGTTTATATTTAGTGTTTATGGACATTAGTTGATGATTTCATTATTTCTCTAATGCTGGATGGTGCATAGGGGATATCCTTTAAAGTCCATGCATTATATTTCAATTATTTATTTATAAATTAAGTTTATAACTATCCAATACATTAATAGTACTAAATGGCCAGAGCATTGATGATCGTCAGGATATTTTTAGTATCCCAGCATTAGTTTTTTGTTATATATTCTGGTGGATTTGCACTTTTAAGTATGTGTATCCAAGATGTTGTATTGCTGCTCTAAATTTGGCAAAGGCTAAATAATTAATCTGGTCTATAGTAAATCTGTTTTAAATCCAGTCTGAAGATTGACTGCTAATTTACTTTTATTGTTGATCATTCATGATGATGATTGATTATTAATTTTGTGTAATGCTGGTGAACTTATAGTTAGTTCTGTGATCTCTCAGACTCATTCTTCATTATATTATTTATATTAACTAGGTTGATAATGATGAGTCCATTACCCCAGATTTACCCTTGACTCCATACCATTACAATATCATCATCATTCTCAACCATTATATTGATACACTAATGAATAAGTTTCTCCAAATTTAAACCAGTTTTTCTGATCTTTAGCCTTTCTTCTCCACATTATACCAGCAAACTATCTTATTTCATCAAATTATTTCATATGATCTCTTTCTAGGATTTTTACAATCTCTTGGAATCCTGTTTAACATTTCAATTGTCTTTCTACTATCATCTATTCTAGCAATATATCCAGCCCAATTCCATTTCAGTCTCTCAATTCTTTTAATGTCAGCAAAACATGTATGTTCTCTCACCAATGTGTTATATTTTTTATCCTTTTTGTTACACTTAATGTAAAATCTATCAATACATCATTGGGTCATGTGAAGTCTGTGCATTGCTCTTCTGTTAAGTGTCAAAGTCTCAGATCCATAAATCAAAACTGTTGAAACACATTTATTAAAAACTTTCCTTTTCAAATGCATGGTCATAGTTCTTTTTAATATTAAGTTATTTCAACCAAAAGTACTTGATCCAAGTTTAATTCTATGATTAATTTCATCTATTATATTTACATCTGTATTAATAATCTGTCCAAGGTATTTATAGTTATTAATTTCTCTAATATATATTTGTCAATCCTTATTTTCTTTTAAGAAAATCCATTGAACATTAATTTAGTCTTTTGAGCATTTATCTTTAATTCTTTTTTTTAGTTTAATCTACAAAATGTTTCTTGCAAAACTGTTGTAAAAAGTTTTAGAGATATGGAGTCACCCTCAATTTTAATATTCGTAGTATCATTATGTAATCTAATCATTGCTGTTGCATTTTGATATTTTTAGAATATGACAATATCCTATATTGTCTTGACGATTTAATGCAATGACTTATCATAATTTACAAATCTAAATCATAATGACATCACTTACTCATTCATTCTTTCTATATCTTCTCTCAATATTCAGATATGATCCACAGTGCTAAAACCATTTTAAAATTCAATGTTCTTTTAGTTGGTTAAATCCAAAGTTTGCTGTAGATAAGTTGTAATTATCTTGGTAAAAAATATATATATAGAACTGACAAAAAACTGATAGGCCTAAAATTTCTCATCTCTTCGGTATCAGTTTTCTTAAATATTAAAATTGGTATTACTGTTTTCCAATCATCTGGAACATCTTTATCATATTTACATTTGGTATACAACTTTGCCAATAATTTTTCTATTTTTTCATCTCCTTCTTTTAAGATAAGAATTATAATTCCACCACTGCATGGTATTTTTCTCTTCCTTAATAGATTTAATTGCATGTCTCACTTCATTTAAAATTCTGGTCATTTCAGAACATACAATAATTGTAGGGGATACTTTTTTTTTGTTCTTTATTGCTATGTAATTTTTTTATAGAATTCTTTTCTCATATTTTCTTTCTTTTTAGTAATAGTTCAATTTTGTCTTCTTATTGTACAAATAACTTTCCTGTCAATACCAAGTTGTTGTTTTAAACTTTTGACACATTTATATTTTCTAATTTCATTATAAACTTTTTTTCATATCATTTTACAAAAGTTTTAGATATTCAATCATTCTTAATGGATCATTTTCATTTATTTTCACATTTCTTCATAAACTATCATTTTAGTAAAAAATTTACTGATTAATTGCTACTTTTTTGCACCAGCTGTCTTTGTTGCAATTTTTAATAGTGTATCAGTTATCTTCCTATTTATTTCATTCAAATCTGAGTCATCTTCAAAATCTATTAATATTTTAAAAGGATTTGCAAGTTCTAATTTAAATTCATTGACGTGTTTCTAAAGATTAGGAATATCAACTATTAATACTGCTTTTCTTAATAGTTTTTGTCTTTCTAGATGTGTATTATCATGTATCTTACATCTCACTAATCGATGATCACTTCCTGTGTTGAATTTATTAAAACCATTATTGAAATACATATTTTCTGTTAATCAAAATATAATCCAATTCTGTTGTACCTTCATTTGGATGCTTCTATGTCCATTTTCTTTCATCATTTTCCTCAAAAACATCATAATATATAGTTGATTTTTTTTCTATGACTTTCACAAGTCTGGTTCCTTTCTCTTTTCTAACATCATAGCCAAATTTTCCCACAGTACTAGCATCTTTCAACTGTTTATTAATTTTAGCATTAAAGTCTCCTGTGACAATTTTAAAATGTTTAGTTTGATCAAGTCTTTTATACATCCATATAATTCTCTACTTCATAACAATAAGAACTTGTTGGCATAAACCTGAATTAAGTTTAAAACTAATTTTATCATTCTTTCTGATACATAATAAATCTCCATAAAGTTATTTTTCCATTTTTTATTTGTAATGAATCCTACTCTATTTATGCTTTCAATATTTGTGCATTTGTAGGACATTATATATAGCTTTTTAAATCAATTATCTCTTTTTTCTAATTTCACAAAGTCCAACAACATCCCATTTAAACCACTAAACATCACATGATCACCATTTCTTATGCTTAGTCATAACTGTTATTTAAACAGGCAAAACTCTCCATACAGTAGTGCCACTCAGTGCAAGCCAGATTAATCAATGGATGCCAGAAGGCTTGTACATAAAATCCCTATCTAGTGCCTACTCTGGAGATATTGGATGAGTAGGCACTAGATAGAGATTTTATGTACAAGCCTTCTGGCATCCATTGATTAATCTGGCTTGCATTGAGTGGCACTACTGTATGAAGAGTTTTTGTTTTAACATCCCATTTAATATTAGATAGTGCTTCTTCCAATTCATACAATCTTCTTCACTTGTAAACACCTAAATAAAAGGCCACCATAAAATGATAGCCAGAGTTTATAATCAGGGATTTTCAGCAGCCTCCACCTTCAAGCACCAACTGCTGTCTTGGCTGGTGATTTTAAACCTCTTGAGAATAAAAGCCATAATTTACTTTTGCCCATTGATTGTAAATATCTATTTAAAAATGTTCATTCACACTCATTCACTCTGCCTTTACACACAAAAAAATCAACTGTTATATCAGTTAAGAGCTTCCAGGCAATTGAGAAGACCATGGTAAACTTTGACTTTAAATTGTGATATAAACCAATAAACTTACCATGCTTCCAGACATGTGTTGGGGAGCAACTCATCCATGTTCATATACTATATGAATAATCATATAGTTATAATTGTAATGACAAGAACATATCTAGTTGACATTAAGAATTTGCTTTGATCAATTCCTTTAAGACCTCAAAGAGGAATTGAAGGGTTTTCTTTTACTTAACAGAAAACCCTTTCTGCACTCATCAGTATATTAGTATTATTATAAGCATATTTATTTCTATGTAATTTGATATTTTTAGAATGTGGATTCAGTTTTATTGCTTATTGCAATAGAATCTGAATGATAAAATATCTTTTTTGAAAATGAGTGACATTCTCTTATTTAATTTTTACCTATATTTGGAATATGCATATTAATGTGGCTAATGAATTATTAATCCCGTGTTAACTTGCAAAATCAATTTAGAGATATGTATAATCGGTTGTTGTTTTTTTAGTATTTATCATAATCTTTAGTATTAAATATTTAGGTTATTGATTTTTGTAAATAAATCTTTATTGAACTAATTCAAAACTAACATTTTTGCTAAATTACTAATCCCCATTTTTCAATCATTCACATCTAAAATATGTCAAAACTAAAAGTTTGAGTTTTGAAAACTCTAAGCCAAAGGATAAAAAAGTAATGAAGTTATTAAAAACTAATCCTTTATTTAGAAATTCCATTGGATGAAAAATCATTAGAAGTATATTATTTATTTTTTAAATTTTAAAACTGTCATGTGCTTGAATTTATTTGTTAATATAGTGGAAAAACAAATAACTGCGATTGAAAATTTACTTCTGAAAATGATTTCATCAATTTTTTATTTGTAAATCTACCAGACAATGCTATAATGAATTAGTAGCTAAACTTCAGTATTTTTGGTAGGTGGTCTACAAAAATTGCAATGGAAAAAAATTTATTGAACTAGAAGATAATAAAACTGGAATTAATAAGTTTTTCTCCTTCCATGTATTATCAAAAATTATGGATTTGTGAGATGTTTTTAACTTTGATAGCTATTAGAAAAGTAATATTCTGGGGTTACTGATTTACTTTATATCAAGTTTTCTTTTTACCCAATTATTGATTTGTAATCAGTGATCTTGTTTGTATTATCTTGAATTATTTCGAGTCTAAAAATTTTTGATTTATCAGTGACTGAATAAGGAACATTATAATGTTTCTACTGTGCATAATTATCTATAATAAAGGATTCTACCAAAAGGTAGCTTGATTGACAATAGTTACTTCCCTATTACTGGACCTAATTATTTTTTGGAAGGGGGAGGACCCTGGTCACTATGAACTATTGACTTTTCAGTTCGTGCCAATCTTTTTATTTTTGCTATCACATTGTTCCTCAATATATATTTTTAAATTCTTTTATTATTTTTATTTATACATTCATTTATTGATTCTTTTATTCTTCTGTCATTTCTTTTTGTTAATATTCATTATTCAGGTAATTAGTCTAAAGCCTCAACTATTTTATACATTGAATTCAATAGCTGCAATATTAACAGCTTTTGAGAATAAATATTTTTTATCTTTCTTATATACAAAATTGCTACATAAAAATTTATACATATCATTAATGAGGAAATGCTTAAAATAAAACCCAATATCAATGATATTACCCTTAAAATCATTTATTTATATTATTTAGTATCAGTTAATTATATTAACTTCAAGCTGTAAGATGGGATTTTTTGTTTAATTCACAAAAAATACTTTTATATTGTTAAATATAAATTTGAATAATCAATAGAATTACTGATTTATCAGTTTCAAATTTTAGATGTTTAAAATACAAAGGCCAAAAGTTATTTTTTTTCTTCATTAATTTGTCCAGAATTATTATTACTCTTCCTGTTATAAGAATAACTACAAATCTTTTTTAATTCATTGGAAATTGCTTAATATTTCACTTAACTTCTGAGTTTTTATAATAGTTGTCATTAAGCACATTTTCCTTTAGTCATGTTTTTATTTTGCTGACAGCCATCTATCAAGAACTAATTAGATAATTAACATAAAACTAAAAGATAATCCTTTTTTTGTAATTTATTTCACATCGATTTTTAAAAACAAATCCATAAACTGCAAATCTTTATTAGTTGGAAGATTGCAAATTCATCTGTATCATATCCTTTTTCTTTCACTACAGCTATGCCACCTATTCTCAAGTTTAGTAACTAATAGATGCTAGATGTTAGTTTTTAATAAATTCTATCCAATACTGTGCTGATATATCCAATATCCCCAGATTAGTTTCTAGCTTATAGTTTTTCATCAGGTAGGAGTTTTGGATCTTGGAACAGCAGCAATGATTTATTTTTGTTTCACTAAAACTTATATTAGTTGGCAAATTTGTGACGAAAGTAAAAGGGTATGTTGTTGAAATAGCCATGTGTAAGCTCAAGTCATGTCTCCTATACCATATAATTCATGACAGACATTTCTTATGCTTACACAAGTTGTTAAAACACATAGCAACTCTCTGCATATAGTATTTCCATTAATGGCTTGCACTGAGTGGTAAATAGTGTATGAACTATTTGACAGTCAATATTATTGTTCTGATAGTTTTTTCTTTTGTGCATTTACTTAATATTTCCATATTAATATTTTTGTAAACATTAACACAATAATCAATTAAAGGCAGATTTTACATTTTTTATTAAAACGCTTAAAATAAATATAGTCAAAATTATCATATAAGTAATATTTAAACTTTTATTAGTGAGACAATTTGCAAAAAAATATTGAACATATTGTATGTATTAAGCCAGAATGATTTAAATTTAACAAGTCTTTTTAGTATTCAGATTTCAATAGGAAAACATAACTTGACTATTATTAATAATTTAATAGCTGTATTTAATAATTAAATAAGAGAATTTAATTATTGCTTAAATATTATAGCAATAAGAAAATTTAAGTGATTATTAAATCAATTTAAACAATATTATTAACAATGATTATTTCTCAGGAATTTATAAATTTGAGAACTGGAAGTGATGAAATCGTGCTATGATCCATGGACCTTGAAGTCCAAAATATAACTCTATTACTGCATCAAATCATGCATGGCAGTGGTATAGTTTGAACAGATATAATTTATAAATGAATATTTTAATTTGATAGTTGACTAATTATTAATAAATTATAGTATCCATATATTAATCTGATAAAAAGTTTAAACTTGAATTAATTTGTGTATATTATTCACAGATATATATTTATGTTTTCTATATCAGCAAAGAATTATATTTATGAAATACCCAATAATTTTATTCTTATTCATTTTTTGCTTAAAAATATTTGGCTCAGATTTGTACTACTGAATTAAGTTCTAAATTCTTAAAAAAAACACATACACAACTTATGAAAAATATTCTCATACAAAAAAAGATGTTTTTTATTTTTTTTCTCTCAAGTGTCATAGCATCGGCCGGGAAGTGAACCCGCTAACCTGGGTCAACTGCTTGTAAGGCAGTTGTGCTGACCTTTTGACCACCAATGCTTGTCATGTTTTTTATTTTTATGATTATTTAAAGACATAAGCTATAATGATAAAGTTATAAGAAAAAAATTAATTTTGCAATGAATACTATTGTAACAAAATTTAAAATATATGTGCTGCAGTTAAATAAATAATTAAAGAAAACAATAAATAATTTAATAATAAATACTTTATTTTTCCACTGCATTAATTTAATATGATACTTTGGAATTTACAAATTATATTTATCAATGTTTGTTTTTATTTTTATTTACCATTTATAAAATATAAATTTACAGAAAAATAAAATAAAATTACAGTAAATCAACATTTTATTTAAATGGAAGTGTATTCTTCTACATTGGTCCTTTATATCAATGATTTGATTAATTTACCTTTTAAAACTTGAATTCATGAATTTAAAAAAAAAAAAAACAGAATATAATAAAATGTATGCTAATTTTTAAAAATTTCTATTATATTTTAATTAATACAAAATCACTTAGATAAACATCAGAGAAATTATTTTTTTACACACCTATTACATATAGAGTACACAAGTTGCCATTGGACTGTTTCTTAATTTTAATGCTGCAGCTTTGTGACACAGAATAATTTTACATCAACAGCACTCAAATTGTGAAAAATATTTTTGAAAATAGATGCTATTGTAATAAAATATTTATATTTACAATGAAAATGATGGGTGATATTAAAAGTAATTTGATTAACTTGTTCATTTATATAAAAAATGTTAATTATATATGTTGATGAATGTATGTGTGGATACAAATGGATACGACAGACAGTGAAAATCATGGATAAAATAAGTAATCTTTATATATTTTCATTAATAAATGAAAATTATAATAAAACTTTTTAAATTAAAAATCACATTAGTGATTTTTTCAAAAGAATTTAATTTTTTTTTTTTCCAGAATTGTGAAAATCTTTTTTGGTAATTTACATTTGTAAGATAATTTTGATTGAATATTTTTGCATTTTTTTTTTTTTTAATTTTCATAATTATACCAATTGTTTCTATTTATTTATGTGAATAAAATTTGTAACACTATCTTTTAATATAAAAAAATGAAAAAACAAAACAAAAAATTATGCTTATGTATAATATATATGTGTGTGCAAATATATATATACAGTGGAGCCATGATCATCTGCTATATTTTATTCCAAATGGAATATGTATTGTTTAAAAATTACAAGAATACAGCACATTACAACACTCACATGTAAAATTTTGACTTTCACTACAATTGCATATGCTCTGGATATCTTTTTCCAATATTTTTTTAAATAGAAACATAATAGCAGTTTTATTTTCAGCTGGCTGCACCCTCTCTAGTTAGTTGTCTTGATATTTTTAAATTGGTATCAATTTTACAAATTTCTTAAATTGTATAAAACTTTTAGCATTAAGCTTAGAAAACATTTTATTATGTTAAATACATTAGATTCAGAATGTGGAGAACAAAATTGCATATAGCACTATGAGGCAGAAAAATGAGTGCTTCCATATTGTACAATTTATTAAATTTATTTTAATATTTTTATTTATTTATATATATTTTGGATAGCATATAATTAAAGTAGTGCATATTGATAGAGTGTATCATGGCTTTACTTTATATGATATTTATCGTAGCCTTTGTCACATAAATTAGGCAAAAGTATATATATATAGGATAGAGCATATTAGGATAATAGTGTAATTGTAGCTTTGACATAAACATAAGCACATATATTACATAAAGAAAATAATTTACTAAGATCCAAAGTTATCTTGATTCACAGAATTAATTCCATTGGTGTAAAAATGTTTAACAGAAAGCTATAATGAATAATAATATTCAGACAATTTGGTGTTTAATAGCTTATTACTATTGTTAGAATTTAATAATTTAGCAATAGATGAGTTGTTAAAATAAGCAATATCATATTAATTAAATAATATATATATGTGTGTGTGTGTATGTCTGAAATATTTTAGAAATTAAAAAAAGACAAATTAATAAACAAAGGTGATGCTAAAATCATGAATAAATCTAAAAAAAAATCCCCTCTTTGAAGAATTTTATTTCATTAAATCTACAAGAATTAAACAATATGGTCAGTTGTTAATTATATTAATTAATAGGCCAATGGGTTCTTGATCAGATAATGAATATGTGTGAAAATACAAATTTCTACATTTATTTTTGATAAATTACTTTTCACAATTTTAATTTTCAAAAACCAAACAAATAAACAAAAAATAACTGTTATCTAAACCAAATCTTTGGAATTGCAGGTGTTTAAAATGATCTGCAAAACTCAATAATTGCATTTATTACTTAAAAAGAGCAAACTGCAATTATCCAAATTTTCATGAAAATTTAAAAACTGAAAAATGTTATCATAAATCTGAAATCTATGTAATAAATTAATAAAATGAAAGCATGACAAAGCAATTGAATTTGATAAACAATATCCATAATGTATTCAATTAATTATTGAAAAGCTATTTAGTAGATATTCTTCTGTTGAAAGATAACTGCCTTGAACAAGATGCATTATAAATTATTAAAATGAGTAATGTTATATTAATTAAATATATACTATTAATAGTGATGCCTTGACAATATATTGCTAAAATATTCAAGTTAAGTTTAAACATGAAGACTGTGATTACATATATATGCTTAATTTAGATATATATTTCATCCATACCTGCACTTTCAATATCTGTGGTTTATCCTAAGATTTAAAAAATATTTTTAAAAAAATTAAAAATTAATAAGTAAGCAATTTCAATTTTTTTCTCCCTTTACAGTTCTAGCTGAATTGCAAAATGTCACAAAGAAGTATTACAATTATATTTTTATGACCAATATTTCTATAATCATCAGACTGATTAGACAACTATTCTCTCTTAATGAATAGCTAGATATATTGGTTTCAGTTATCTGAAAAAATCTTCCTACCTAATCATCTATATCTAAATATGAAGCATTACAATAGCTCAGTAACCACAGGATTAGTTTTATTAATATACCACAGTTATTTTTAAAAGTATATATATGTATTGTATTGTTTTTTCAATACAAATGATGTATCTAGTCAACACTAAATCAACATAACTAGAAGTTTCACATTAATTTTATCCCACTACAAATCTGTTTTCTGATTCTTTAAAGTATCCAAAATCTAAATTTAAATAAACATTAATTTCATTATCTATAATTTAGTGTATATATAAGTACTTTTAAAATATTGTATAAATTTATTTAATAACAATATACTATATTTCCTTATTTTCATAAGGGTTCAAAATTTTTGTATATCATTAATTAGAAGAATAATTTACTTTTATTGATTTACCCTCTCTCCCTTTTTTATTTCTTTGTTTAAAATGCTGATCTGATTTTTTTTTATTTAGTGATTCAACATAATCTTTATTTAAACAAATTTAGAAGTTTGAACTATTTTTTTTTAATCCAATGATTTCATTATTTCTTCCACTTGGAGTAAGATAGAAAAAAAAAGAATAGATAATTCATAGCAATTAGATATTAATTTGTAGATATTTATACCTTTACAAAAGTATAAGTATTCATATTTTCATATGATGGAATCTTAAATGATATAAATTTGCTTAGATATTTAGAAACAATTGCCTTAAGACATTTGAAAATGTAATAATGCCTGAGCTTCATGAGACAAATTGTGTTTTTTCAATGTTTTTTAAAGAAAAGATCGCCTACCAAGAAAAGTTAAGATTATAAATTTAGGTTAATGATAATATAGCTTACAGGGATTTACTAAACTTTTTACTTTTATATTATAGTAGGAATGATGAAACATATATAAACAAGAAAAGGGTATTGTAAAAAATTAGAATATATCTCTATAGTACAAGATTAATCAATTTTCAAAGATACTAAAAGTGGATAGAAACTAATCCTGACCTTGTGAAAATGTGATATAACAAAAAGATATTGAATTCTCAACATATATTTGAAAATTCTAGTGTTTGATATCTCTAGCTTATGAGATGAGCTAAAGATCGTCTATGAAATACATGCATAGTGAGAGAAAGTAGTCTGAATTTTTGTATTGGTGAATGATTAAAATGTGGTGGAAGTGAGATGGTATGACAAAAATTACAAATATGTAAAAATATTTTCACTATATATGTGTGTGTGTGTTTAAAAACCGTATTATTTATGGTTTACTACCGTCCATGAATTTCAGTATCCAGCCAAACTTGGGATGAATTACGGTGGATTCTAGAGGCTACTGAATATCTTGTTCTGAAACATTTTTTGAGGAAAAAAAAATATATAAACAAAAAAAAAAGTGTGCTAAATTCCAGAATACAAAAAAAAAATATTAAGTTTTTCTCTTTACTGTTTATTACAACTGGATAGAAATTTATATATATATTAATAAACAGTTGTTATGTATAGCAATTTAACAACAAAAAAGAAATGATTACAATAAATAAATTATAATCGATATTATCTGGCAGCATTTTATAATTTTCTTATTAGCAGTTTCATTTCAGAAAAATTATTCTGTTCTTGAATGAATAACTTAACAATAGCTTAAAGTTTTTTGTGAAATTGCTAGAGTAAATATATTTTAGTAATACTTAAATAGACATTGGATAGAAAAAAATAACAATATGAAAACTTTAATTCTAAAAATAAAAATCATTTTCTAACTAATGCAAAAATTAAACCTAAATAGATTTAACCATCTTTATCTAATATGTCTGTGTTCACATAATTTTCTTGTTTAGATAACTTTATACATTTTACAATATCTTATAACATTTTTAATTTGGGAAGTATGAATTATCTGTTTTATAATGACTGTAATTGTCTGATCTTTCATTTCATTTTTAGATTTGCCTGAACCATATTGGATTTATTTTATAAGATGTATTTTTTTAATAATTTCAAGATTAATATTTTTCTTTAGATAACATAATTTTATTTGTAAATGACTAAATAATATACAGAAATGTTGACAACCTCATTGGTTCTTAAGTTTTTATTTTAAAAAATATAAAAAGAAAAGAAAAATGTTATATTTGGATAACAAATAAAAATATACAGTTAAAAGAGTAGACCCCTCCTCCCAAAAAAAAAACAAAAAACTGCAGATATTACTAATAAGTCACCTTATATTTAAAGTAATAGTTATAGATAAAATGGGGTGACCATATTTATTCAGTGATATCACCATAATCACAATTTTTCTTGATTCTAAGAAAATATCTCTAGATTTCTTATTTTATATTTAAAAAACAATTATGAAAAATATATATCAATATTTTAATTTTTCAGTTTAGATCTGTTCAGAGAATTTTTATAGTGAAAATAATAATAGATTTAATGGGCCACTCTCTTTGTATTATGATGAATATTATATTACAATTGCAGATTCTATGCTCAATGCTTCCATCACTCATATTACTGATCAATCTGGCAGGATTACTATTTCATTCTCCTAATATTAGTAGTTAGATTTACAATAGTTTGACTATCTAAAAAAGTATTGAATTTGTCATTTATGAACCACATTGATCTTTTAAAATAATAATGTACTATTTCATCTAATATATATAAATAATCAAATTTTAGATTTTATTGGAATGAAATGTAAATTATCTCCCAGTATAAACATTTCCAGATTAATCTCTTTATTGTAGATTAGCTAGAGGCTTGAAATATCTGAATCTCTGTATTTCAATCTATCATACACACATATATATGATGTTTAACTTATTAATGCAATATCATATACATATCATATAAGATATATAATAATAATAATAATAATAATAATAATAATAATAATAATAATAATAATAATTATATTCTTTGCCCAAGATAAATAAAGTAACTTGGCAATAGCCAAAGAAAATAAGTGGCATGGCATTTTGCTATTAATATTTTTCCTAATATTTTAATAACAAAAAAAATGTCATATTAAAATTATTTTAAATAATGTGGAAGACATTAATTATAAACAAATGTATTTAAAAACGTTAGAAAAAGTGTATTTAATATTAAAGATAACAAGTGAAAGAGAAAATATTTGCATTACTTCTATTTCTTATCAAGAAAATCATTTTTTTTCTCATCATGCAAAAATAAAAGTTTACTTATATTCAACAATTGTTTACTATCTTGAATTTGAAATGAAATTCTTTACTGGAGAAAAGACAAACGGCTTAAAAGCTTACAATATGACCAATATTCTGAAAAAAAGTATTAAAATAAGTGAATCATATTTATTTAATTAACTTAATAAATAATTTTAAAATTTCAATTATTAAATATAACTGAATCTATTCAATATAAATAATAATTTCAATATTTTTTTACAGCAGACTTATACTAGCAATATTTAATTAAATTCTCCAAATAAGGTGGATTTGTTACAATGTTAATGACAAAAAAGAAATCAAAGAATAAAAATAAAAAACAAAACAAATGTTTTAAATTAAAAACTTATTTATCATTGTTAACAAATACTAATTAAATATGTAATTTTATTGCAAAAACTATTAAGTGAATGGTAAAGCATTTTGAAGCTAGTAAGTCATTTGAAACTGACTTTAAGATCTTGATATAATACTTTATTTGAAATAATAAAAAATACTATATAAAAAATATTTCTGGATCAATTTTACAAAAAAAAAAAAAAAAATTGAATAATGAAAGATTATCTTCTGATTTGATTTTCTTTTTATTTAATTTAAACAAAATATATATTAAAAACTAAAATTATCAAAAATTTTTTTTACTTATTAAGTCATGATAAAAAAAGTTAAAATTAAAGTTTTATCATATTTGTAATGTAATGTTATTTACCAGTCTACAAGTGAATCAGATAAAAGTTAATGTCTGTGACATATCTCAAACACATATAAAGTAATGGAAAATTATTCACATTGCATAGAATTTGAATTAGTCAAGATTTTTTTTTTTTTAAATCTGCAAAATTCAATGAAAAATTGAAAAGACTACAATAGAAGATTATCATAAATGGGATTTATAATGATCAAGAATTTTTAAAACTAGGTGATTAATAGATTATTTATATGCTATATAATTATTTTATTGAAATTATTTATTGAAGATTATTATAAATGGGATTTATAATGATCAAGAATTTTTAAAACTAGGAGTTATATTGTTTATTTTTTTAAGAATGAAAAGGCTTTATTAGCTATATCAATTTTTTTAAAAATTAATAAAGACTTAAATCAGTAAAAAAGAAAAAAAAATAATTCCTTTATTTGGATCAAGCAAAAAAAAAATGTCTGAAAAATATAAAAATTCCAATTACAAGGATACAACAAAAGTGAATGATAAAGAATTATATTATATTTGTATGTGATTTAAAAGAATATATATAATTAAAAAAAGAAATTTAGTCATCAACGTATTATATATATCATATGAGTGTGTGTATAAAGTAAAAAAATAATATTGACAATCTTATACAGTCTTAATAATGATTCATCTATCTTTTGGCTATATTTATCCAAAAGATAGATTAGCTCATAAGGAGACTTTAAACTTAATTAAAAATCAATATATCTATTATTATAAACTTTAATCACATAACATTTTTAATAAAATAATTAAATATAATATATCAATCCCACAGTTCTTCTTTCCAAAATAGTTCATAAATGTCCAATATAGAAATAAAACAAACAAAACTCCTTTTTAAAACTTGTTTTTTATATGACTATAATGTTGAAAAAGAAATCCAACGTTTTGACTATTTCATATAGCCTTTTTCAAGGTACACTAAAATAAAATAATATATATAATAATAAACATCACATATTCCAAAAAAAATAAAAATATTAAATTAAAAATTACAAAATATATTCATAACCAAAAATTTACCTTATCTCCCACTCCCCTTTTTTATTACAAACAATCACAACCTAGATTTAAGCATGGGGATTTTGAAATAAAGCCTTTGGAATGTATTAAGTCATATAATGGAAGGATGATAAAGGAGGGTATATGCATTAATGAAATAAAACCAGAATTAAATAGGATGTTAATAACAAAAGAGAAAAGAAAAGAATAGGTTTTTAATTAAATGTTTTAAAGGATATATATATATAGTTTTTTTTTAAAAAAGAAATAAAATGTTTGTGTTTGGGTTGTGATTGTTTGTAATAAAAAAGGGGAATGGGAGATAAGGTAAATTTTTGGTTATGAATATATTTTGTAATTTTTAATTTAATATTTTTATTTTTTTTGGAATATGTGATGTTTATTATTATATATTATTTTATTTTAGTGTACCTTGAAAAAGACTATATGAAATAGTCGAAACGTTGGATTTCTTTTTCATCATTATATTCATATAAAAAACAAGTTTTAAAAAGAAGTTTTGTTTGTTTTATTTCTATATTGAACATTTTTAATATGTTTTTTCCACCCATGCCTATTACATATTTATAAACTAACTGCTCAATATTACCCAACTTCAAACAAATGACAATAACATCAGAAAAAAGCAAATGATTCCCAAGATGTATTTCTGAATTATCTTTATTAATTGGTTCAGATTACTAAACACTGTCAAATAGTTTCATTAACATCATTATTTACTCTTGAAATTGTACAATATTAATTTAAGATGATAAATAGTATTTTTACAAATGACAATGTTCAAATTGTGATAAAGTCATATTAAAGTACAAATATAAATAAAGAACAATAATAAAGACTTTCAAGGGGGTCTAATAATCTGGGAAAATTGACAAAACTAGTTCAGCAACTTGAGAATCATGTGCCTTTTTTTCTAATGTCTCTAATCATTTGTTTGAAGAAAAGTAATGTTGAACATTAAATTTACAAAAACCTATATAAATATGATATTATTTTATATAGCGCGATGTTTTTAAACTGTAATAATAAAAATCTATATAGTATAATAAAATCTGTAAAAATCTTAATTGAAGAAAACAAATGAATAATTCCTACCTTTATCATTCAATATTAATACCAAGGGACAGAAAAATTGTTTGATGCAAATAAATTTTACTTGCATTGCCAAACTATACAATAACGATAATTTTAACACAATATTCAGCTTTACCTATTTAAATAGAAAGTAGTTTGAAGTAAAGAAGGGTTCCCCTCTCTTCTTCCATAGCATATTATTGAGATTATAGCATCAGTAAATATTAATATTTACATTATAAAAATATAATAAATATAAATGATACATCAATTGCTTTTTTTTTTAACAATCTAGATATAAGATAAGGTAAAACATAAATGAATAATTGTTTAACACTAATGTAGCAGTAACTAAAAACTTACAGATTCATATTCAAACAGAAAATTGTAAATGAAATAAATGAAAGTTTTTGTTAAGTCCTTTTAGCTAACTCTTCATTGGGTTCACATTTCCTTTATTGTCCCTTGTAGTAATCTTTGTACTCCTTCAACATTTAATTTTAGTATTTAAATCTTTATATTAGAATTCAATAAACTGTATTTGATTACAAATATAAGTTTATAAAAAAAAATACATCCTAAAAAGTCATATGTGAACTTATACAAATATAGAAAAAATAATAATAAAATGAAATATGTAATGAGAACAATTATTTTTTTCTTATTGGATAATTACTGCAACACTGATGGTAAAATAAGTTAGCAAAATCTTTCCTTCATTCAACTTCATTTGTAAAATGTGAATGAATTAATGTTAAGTCATCATAAATGAAAGTGTTCTAAAATTTAAAATTATGTTTATAATACCATATTTATTAGACTGTTATCATTCATAGTTTTTATTTCACAATTCTTAATCTATATTTTTAAAAATAAAATATGTTTGAAAAAAACTTAGTAGAATCATAAAAATATTTATTTTTTAATAATTATTATACACATATTTTGTAAAAATAATCATAAATATTTAAATAAATTATGGAAAAAATATAATTTTTTGCTCATCATTAATTAGTCCAATAACTTTTGATCATTTCAGATTTTATTTTTGAACTAATAAATAAACATATTTAGTTCCAATTTCTGTCATTAAAATTAATGTAAAATAGCTCTACAGGTAGCCATTAGGAAAATGAAGAAAAAGCTAAAGGTTTATCAGTGCTGTCTCCAAACAAAGTACTTTGTGTGTACTAATGAGTTAGACAGATTATACATTGTTTTTCTTTATGGTGATGTAAGTAATTTTGTAATTTAAGTTGAATATTTATCCACACTGTCAATTTTTAAATATAGCAAAAAAATCCTTAATAAAAAAAAAAAGTATATACATCTATTCTTAATTAACAATAAGTCATGTTTTTTAATACGAGCCAAATAAATTTTTTCTGCAAATCTGTTCAATAGTGAAATTTAAAATACTTTAAAAAACATTTGAGTAATTTGAAAACTCATATATATCTTTACTTTTATTTTTATTTTGAATATTATCAATAATGTTCTTAATATATAACTAATTATGTTTAAAATTGCTTTTATTATTGGATAAATGCTGCTATGATACAAGGTTGGTGTGAGTGAAATACAATTACATCACATACATAAAACACATATATACATATGCAGATGTGTGATTTTAAAGGAATTTTTTTAGTAGAAGACACTTCCTTAATTAACTAAATAATTTGTTTTGGAGTAACAACACTAGGATTCAGCGCCATATTTACCCGTACAAAAAAAAAAAAGTATATAATAAGTGAAGAAATCTAAAAGATGTAATAATAATAAATATTTTTTTTTAAAATATATATATACACTTTGTATATAATTATTCGAAAGTAAATATAACCAAAACTGAGATCATATTTATAATTATATAAAATGAAGAAGACCTGCTTTTTCAATTAAATTAAATTTTTTAAATCTTTTAGATTTCGACCTTTAAAAAATTTTGTTTTTAAAGTACATCACTGTATTACGCTGTATGGTCAAAAAAAGCTGTTATTATTTTCGTTCTATAAAAAATAATGATGATGACTATTTTCTGATGGCTTACATTTTACAAAATATTAAGTAAATAATAACAGCCTGAATTATATAAATTTAACTCTTTTTAAAGAAAAATAATAACAATAATGATAATAAAATAAGCCATTAGTAATTTTTTTTTTAAAAAAAAATGTTTACATTTTAATTGTAAAATAATAATAATGGGCAATTTGAGTTATATGTACACACACAGAGACACTAATAACATTATTGCATCGAATTTTTTTATATTTTTTCCCCCCTTGCCTTGAATTTTTTTTTTTAATGATAAAATAGGATATTATCCTTTTTAATTTTTAGAGACAATTTTTAAATTTTCAGATGATTGTTTAATTAAATAAGGAAAGACCAAATTTTAGGAAGTTATTTAGAGCTGCATATAACCAAAAATAAATACTTATACTAAAGTATTAAATGCTGCTTCAAAAAAAAAAAACACTTATAATAGCTTTGATATAAGCTTTCATATATATATATTATTAGGTATTACTAAATCAAGTTGACTTTTGTATCAAATAAATTGCATCTTCCTAGTCATAAAGATTTTCAGCAAAATAGGATATTATATATATTCTACCATATGTGGCACATTGTATATTATTTATCCGTCTATAAAATTTTGCATATAAATGTACTGTATGTAGTTTTTAAGACATTATACTAAAATAACAAACTGGACTAAAGGAAATACCATACAAATTAAATTGGAAAAGAATAAATATCTTTACAAATAAAAATTACAAATTAAATATGAAATTACAGTACAAAATATTAATTCCTGAATATTAAATTTATCATAAGTGTAAGTGTGTATACATATGACAATATTTTTATTACATTAAAATCTTTATTTAAAAATAAAATAAACAACAAATATATATAAAATTAGCTCTAAAAACAACAATAACAAAAAAAAAATACTGAATTTTGTAATATATATTATATAAATGTATTTAAATTCCTTTAAGGCCAAAATGGTTATTAAAATATCTGTATTAAATTATATTTTTTCTAATATGTTGCTACTATTATCCTTTGTTAGAATTTTTTCTTGGCCATTTTCCATGGGTACATATACCTGGTCCTCGCCACCAAGCATTAATGTCATCATAATAACGTGAAGGTTGAGGATCATGAAGCATTGCACAAACACGACACCAAAAATATGTATTAATAAATTCTCCAGTACCTTTCCATTGGAAATATTCATTATATAATGTATCATTTTGATCAAGTTTATGCAGATAATCTGCCAGTTCTTTTGGTGAATCAAAATCATCAACGTGAATATAGGAATGATAGGGTGCTACTCTATTGTAGTCTTCAGGTGCTGCTCCCATAACAATTGGTATAACATTGTGACTAGAAAAAAAAAAAAATATATAGTTATTGTATGTGTCTGAACATTTTTTGAAAAAGTTTTATTCATGTAACAAATCAGTACAATAAAGTGCTAGAATTGTAAAATACACATTATATAATACAATGTATATGTTCAAATAGAAAGCAGTTATTAGATTAGAGAATAAAACACTTCAACCAAACAATAACATTCAATTATTGTCATGGTAGTTTGCTGTCACTTGATAACTTTTATTTTAGCATCTTAATACTAGAAAGTCATTATAAATTTTAATCAATCTTATATTGTTAAGATACAGAACATTATATAGAGAGACATCAAAATTCTATGCATATTTAACTAAAAATAATTATTATTAGAAATAAACTAAATACATCTATATTTTTTAAATTTTAGTATGCAATTATGTAATTATATATATTTATATAAACAATTAGAATATTATAAAATAAAAAGATGGATATGGATCTTCCTTATAAATAATTGATTAAAGAAGTAAAGCAAAAGAAAAATAAATATCAAAATCTTATAGCAATGTTATCCTGAATAAATTACTACTGTAATATATTTAGCTTACAGGTTCTATTTTCTAAATAAATTTTTTCTAATATTAGAATAGTTTTAAATATATATTTTTAAAATTGCTTCCTAATATATGATTTTTTAACGATGCTTTTGGTTAATACTGTTTTATATACATAAATGATGAATGATATCTCTAAATTACTACTTTTGATAAAGATTTTTTTTTTACATATATATGCTAATTTGCTTGTCAACTAAGCTTATAATCTGGAGTTTGAATCTCAATAAAATATTTTATCAGGTTCCAAGAAGTTTGTGTTGCTTCTTTTAGATAATAATATTATAGCAAACCTAATTGGCCATATAGTTACTGACTAATAAATGAGTATCAAGTTTACTAGGAAAAGGAAGATGTTAATCTTCACTACCTGTATTTTATAAGCCGGATCTTCTTACTTCTTTTTCAGTAAAAGATTACTGGAGAAATGGTTATTTAAAGACTGGTTTACCTTTGGGTGTTCATACACTACCCATCCATCTACACATATATAAATTGAACATGTATATAAAGTCACAAAGCTATGTAAGAAATATTATCCAAAATATTTTTGCAATTTTTATTTTATATATATTCTATTAAAATATGTAGAATATTAATAACTTTTTTAAAAATATTATTGCAATTAAGAGTTTCACAAAACAACGACATTAATGTGAAATGCTCTTCAATAACAAATCATTTAACGATGTGTACATGTTAATAGTTTTGATTTTGCATTTAGTAGTATCTGAAATAATGATAATTTAAAAAAAAAAAAATTAAGATTAAAAATATATATATTTTTAGAATTATAATTTCCATTCCGAATAATAATTTTAAAATTATTTTTAAATATGAGTGCTAAATCACAAGCTATTGTTTTTCAAAATGACTAGATTTAAATTTTGGGTTTGGAATTAATATTTTTCTTTTCTAATAATAAACATTTGTGAAACTTAAACCAAATTTAAACAGTAGATAATTTTTTATTTTTTTTTTAAAAAAAAAAAGACCAGCATTTTTTTTAATTATATTTTTTAAAAATAAAAATCTCAGACTGGCCAATTGTATTTGATCTCAAGAACAAACAATCATATAATTAAATAAATGAATTTTTTGATTTGTCATTTTAAATTATTAAATAAAATGTATTACAGATGATTTTTGGATGATTATACAAATCAATTTGTCCTAATATTTTAGTTTGATGTTTGACATCTTCTGACACTATTTTTTAATTTCTTTTTCAGTAAACTTTAATTTCAACACTTGGATTAATTGCAATACCCAATCATTTTGTATTCTTAATCCTATTTCTTAATGAAAGCAATCAATACTGCATTTCTTTAAGAGTCTTTCTGAAAATATGTTATATTGTCAATACCAATTCACTTCTTCAATGCTCAAATTCACTATAAATTTTTTTTTTAGGAAGGTTATCTTTCATTCTTTCACATATCCATTTCAATAATATGTAATTACAATAATGTATTTAAAATCTGTATGAATTTTTAGAATATTAAAAAGCAGCATAAAAATGAAAAGTTTAATACCTTTATAATAGATAAATGGGGTTCAAATAAAAAATTGAGAAAAACAAGTGCCCTATATCCAAGTTAAAGTAGCAATATCACAATGATGAAATAGCCATCTTTTAATTTACTATAAGCAGCAGCACATTGGAATCTTGTGTTGCATTTTAATGTAAAAAACACAAATGTATTTAATTTTATTCACATTTTCAAGCTAATTAATAGTATTCTATCATCATTGATTGGTAAACAACTTGAATTTTTAAAATATTAATTAGTTTATACTGTCAATACAATATTAAGAATCCAAGAAATAAATTTATTTTTCTTTTAATGAATTCAAATTAAAAACTTCACCATAAAATCTTAATCCTATTAGGATATCTATTTCATGAAGTTGCATAAAGATAACTATTATAAAAATAAAAAACAAAATAGCAATTTTCATTTCATATATCTCAATTTTTCATCAGAAATAATAACAGCTTCCTCTTATTCCATAACATACAAAGTGAATAATATAAATTTCTGGTAGATAATTCCAGCTATTTCAAATACTATCACAGATGTTAGCCAGATATTTGACTAATTAAAAAAAAAAAGCAATATATATATACTGTCAACACTTTCCTTGCATTTTCCAAGCAAAAGAAACCATACTTATAATGTTTTTTGAATCATATCCATAAAAAAAATTATAATTACAGTGAAGCTCACAAATTATCCTACATTTTAAAACTTCATTGTTATTTCATAAGGATATCTGAAGTTTTCCATTTTTAAGATTAAGCTAGATATTTTTTGTCCAAATGCAATTGAATAGGTCCAAATATATCATTTTAAATATATAATTATTATATTTTTATTCAAAATTGATCAAAATATTCAATTATCTGTTCAAAATATCGTTGACAACATTGATACTATGAATCTAATAAGAATATATTATTTTTAAAATCATTTTAAGATTAGAAAGCACAACTTTATATGCCCATATATTCTTTTTAAAATGCAATAGATTTGAAACGTATATTACCATCACATTTTAAAACTTCTGAGATACATCAGAACTTGAAGCTTTGTCATTTTTAAGATTATAAAAAGTTGTTTTAACTTCATTATGCTAGACATTCTTGTCCAAATCCTAATTGAATAGAAAACAGATATATCAATAAAAGCCATTATCTGAATTTTACTATCTTTAATTGATAAAAATACTCCTTTATCTGATCAAAATATTATTATTACCAAGACTGCCAACTATGGATTTAATAGCATTATACCATTTTGAGATTTAGATGTTATCTTCAATGCATCCAAAAAGAAAAAAAAAGGACAAAACCATCACCTGCAAATGGCTGTATCTTGTTTACATATTTTAATCCATAAATAATTTTTAATTTTTATAAGTTGTTAACTGCTTTAAATCCCAATAATGCTTATGTAGCTTCACATTCAATTTATTATTTTTTTCAAAAATACATATTTTAATCCATAAATAATTTCTAGGCCTTTTTATCAGTTGTTAACTGCTTTTAAATCTCAGTAATGATTATGAAGCTTCACATTCAACTTAGTTTTTCAAGCATACAATGCCACAAGTTTTCCTTTATTTATGTTACTAATAACGGAATCAATATCAGAAATGAAGATTATTCCTTTTATTGAACCCAAGAAAAAAATTATTCATATCAATAATTATGCTTTAAGAGAATTATAGATCTCAACAATATGACAATTTTAAAATTTAAATTGATAACTTTAAGATCAAGAAACATCATTGATAAGACAGAATGAATGCATGTGTGAATGATATTTTTCCAATAGATATATACAATCATGACAGACAAAAATAAATCATGGCCCTTATTACCAAGAGGTTGTAAAGTCACCAACAAAGGCAGCGGTTGGTGGCCAAAGGCGGAGGGTGCTAAGAATCCCCTGATTGTGGACCCAGGCTGCCATTTGATGACAACTTTTTATTTAGGTATTTATAACTGCAGATCACTTTTAAGTTAAGGAAGATTGCAAGAATTAGAAGAAGAACTGTCTTATATTAAATGGGACATTATTGGACTTTGTGAAGTTAGAAAAAAAGGTGAAGAGACAATTGATTTAATAAGTGGACATGTACTCTACTATAAAGGCATAAATATTGGAAATACAAGTGGAGTAGGATTCATTATAAATAAAAAGTGGAATAACAACATTGTTGAGATTGGTGGTGTATAGAACAGAGTGGCAAGATTAGTTATACAACTTAATAGCAGATACCAAATGCAGATGATTCAGGTTTATGCGCCAACAAGTTCTCATAGTGATGAAGTAGTAGAAGATTTTTATATGAATGTACAAAAGGCTTTTGATCAAAGTAAACAACATTTTAAAATTGTTATGGGAGACTTTAATTCTAGAATTGGCAAACAAATGAAAGTGCTGTAGGTAATTTTGGTTATAGTAATATAAATGAGAGAGGTCATAGACTTGTGGAGTTTGCAGAAAAAGAAAAACTTTGTATTATGAATTCTTTTTTTGAGAAAAATGTTAAAAGGAAATGGACACGGAAGAGGTACAGCAGAATTGGATTATATTTTGACTAACAGAAAATACATATTTCAAGATTGTAATGTTCTTAATAAATTTAACACAGGAAGGGATCATCGGTTAGTAAGATGTAAGATACGTGTTAATGCAAAACTAGAGAGACAAAAATTATTAAGAAAAACAATATTTACAGTTGATATTACTAATCTTCAGAAACATTCTAATGAATTTAAATTAGAACTTACAAATTGGTTTCAAGTATTAGTAGATTTTGAACATGATTCAGATTTGAATGAAATTAATAAGAATCTTAACTGATACACTTTTGAAAACTGCAACAAAGATAGCTGGTAGAAAAAAGCAGCAATTGACCAATAAAATTTCTGCTGAGACTAGAGAATTTATGAAGAAAAGACGAAATATGAAGATATACAAAAATGATGCATTAAAAAGGATTGAATACCTCGAATTCTGTAAAATGGTGCAGAAAAGAGTTGAAAATGATACAAGAAAGTATGACTGTGAACTAGCAAAGAAAGCTGTAGAAGAGAATAAAAGTCTCATAAGTGTAAAATAATGTTTTAGTATTGGTAGGAAATTTATATCTGCAATAAGGAAAAAAGATGGAACTATTATTAAAAAGAGAGATGGCATCATGAAATGGATAGAAGACTTCTATCAAGAATTATATAGTAATAAAAAACAAGTACCTCCTATATCTATTATATCTTCCGAATTGCCCAGAATTTTAAATGAAGAAGTGAGACATGCAATTAAATTTATGAAGAAAGAAAAGTCTCCAGGTAATGATGGAATTATAACTGAAATATTGTAAGCAGGTGAAGAAATAAAAAAAATGTTAGCAATGTTATATACCAAATGTCTAAAAGATAAAGATGTACCAGATGATTGGAAGAATACTAATATTTAAAAAAGGTGATTAAGAAGATATTAGAAATTACAGACCTGTCAGCCTTTTATCAGTTTTATACATTTTTTTTAGCAAAATAATTACAACTAGTCTACAGAGATCATTGGATTTCCACTAACCAAAAGAACAAGCTGGATTTAGAAGTGGTTTTAGTACAGTAGATTATATCCAGGTATTGAGAGAAGTTATAGAAAGGGCAAATGAATATGAGTTACCATTATGCTTTGGATTTGTAAAGTATGAAAAGGCATTTGATTCTATAAACATTTCTTCAGTGATTAAAGCAATGGATCATCAAGGTATGGATCCAGGATATTGTCATATTTTAAAAAATATTTATAAAAATGCAACAGCAACAATTAGATTACATAAAAAATCTATAAAGCGCATGTGCATTAGCTGTATGGCTGATTATTAATAATGATACTAGGAAAGTCAACATTGAGAAGGGTGACTCCATATCTCCAAAACTTTTTATAGCAGTGCTGCAAGAAGTATTTTGTTGATTAAAATTGGAATCTAAAAGAGTGAAAGTAAATGGAGATTATTTAAGTTATTTAGATTTTGCAGATGATGTAGTTGTTTTTGCAAATAATGCTTTAGAGCTGCAGAAAATGTTGCAGGAGTTATCAGATGAAAGTATGAAAGTAGGACTAAAGATAAATGTTAAAAAGACTAAAGTAATGTTCAATGGATTTTATAAAAATATGAAAATAAAGATTGATTATGATGAGTTAGAAAAAGTTAACAGCTACAAATATCTTGGTCATATTATTAATACAGATGGAAACATAATGGATGAAATTAATCATAGAATTAAACTTGATTGGAATGCTTTTGGTAGAAATAACTTGATACTAAAAGGAAATGTACCTATGTGTTTGAAAAGAAAGGTTTTTAATAAATGTGTTTTACCAGTTCTTACTTATGGATCTGAGACTTGGACACTTAATAGAGAAGAGTGATACAGAGACTTCAGACCACTCAAAGAAGTATGGAGAGATGCATGTTAGGAGTAACAAGAAGAGATCAAAAATGCAATATATGGGTAATAGAACAAATAGATGTTATTAACTTCATTGAAAAAATTAAGACTGAAGTGGACATATTACTAGAAGAGATGATAATAGATGGACAATTGATTGTAAAAGACCCAGAAAGATACAACATGTGAGATGGATGGATGAAATAACAAAGTGTGCAGGGGTAATATAGAAAAGAGAAGCTAAAGATCGGAGAAGATGGCTAGAACTTTGAGAGACCATCCTGCAGTGGATTAATAATGATTGATAATGATGATGACTATTGCTTTTGAAATTTGGCAAACACCAGTGCTTGTTTCTAGAGAAGGAAAAAAAATTCTATCAATATAATTGAAAAATGGTATTTTTAATGCATCTATCAATATAGCATTCTGAACTTCTAAGTGTTCTTGTAATATGAACAAAATTTTATGACACTTAACTATGATATAATGTATTAGATTTCATTCTTTTGAGCTTGGAAGTATTCAAGTTTCTTTATAGCATTTTTTAACTAATCAAAGTATGTGCGACAATAAGTCTATATAGTTGGCATTCAATAACCACAGATTACTTGAATTCAAAGAATCAATACAATGATTTTCAATAACATTGGATTTCTCCAAAAAAGAATCAATATCCTATGACATCTATAAATATAAAAAAAATGTGGCAGAAGAGAACTCTCAAAATAAAATTCACCAAAAGCCTGGGATCATCTTTCCTCCATTATGTAAAAATGGCATCTTAACATTTTTGGACATTATTTTTATAGTTTTTTTAAATAAAAATTTTATGAATATTTATTACAAATATAATAAAGAAAATAATTAATATAAAAATATATTTAAATATTTCAACCACTTTCAATCTATTTTTTAAACTTGGTATTATAATTTCTAATCCTTATATTTATATACAGTGAAGTCTGGTATAATAAAGGCTTATAGAGCAAAAAAATAGCACACCAAACATTTTTTTTCTCACTAAAGATTTATGAAACAAATACAAATACATACAATAAACACTAGAACAGCAGACATAATTGGTAATGTAAGGCTTAGTTATGAATTTAGTTCATTTGCTTTTTCCTAAGTAGTGATAAAAATATTATATATATATATTCAAAAGTACTTCTTGAGATCTATATTCTATAAAATTTCAGACATGAACATAAATGCATAATTTTAAAGTTGATTAATGTTGATCATCAAAAAAAAAAAATTCTTTTTAAATTGAACTTATGATTAAAAATGACCAAAACTAATCGCTAAATCTTCAGTGGTGAATATTTTATATATACTTTTAAAGTATTCTCCTAAGTCTATATACTAAAGTCATAATTGCAGAATTTCAAAGCTGATTAATGTTGACATTAGTAAAAGAAATAAAATGAATTTATAGTAGAAAATGGAATAAATCTAAATATTTGATTTGGCATCACTAATTTGATGGATGACATTGGTTGATATAACAATTATATGCTTACGAAATTTTTGAATATTTCAGCTTTAAATAAAATATCTGACTTCTTTGTTATCTTTTGCAGCCTAAATTTTATTTAGTTTTTCATTTTTATTTCGCAATTTATTCATTTTTACTATTTTTTAAAATTCTTTTTGTATGGATATAAATATTAATTTTACTAGTAAGCCAAAAATTGATCAGTATTAAAGTGAACAAAAAAAGATTATTTCTAAAATATAAAGCTTTAAAATATGCAATTTAAGTTCCAAATATGATAGTTACATCAATAATTTACATCATTTTTAAAAATAAGGATGAATTAAAAGGTATACAGTTAATAAATGGAGTTTCCAAATAGAGAAGTTTATGTTATAACATCATGCAACAAATGTAAAACTCTTTTGCAAATATGGATTAATTAAAAACAAATGGTAGAAAATAGTTAATGAAAAGGTCATTTGTGAAAAAGCCAAGAAATTTTGAGGATTTTTTTTTTTTTTTTTGCTGAGATTTCTAATATAAAACTGTTATTATGAAGAAATGTATTATCAAAAAATATGGTTTACTAAACTCAGAAAAAGAATTGTTTTGATAGTGTTATATATGTGAGATAAGGTTGCTATTATAGGTATGTTAATTGCTAAGCATTACCCTGAAGAATTTATTAAAGGCTACTAAATATTATCTTGAGAAATATGAAAGAATAATTTCCATATAATAAAATGAAAGCTCTGACATCAACAATCTGTAAATTTTTTTTATTAAGGGTATGGTCAGTTGACTTACATGTTTATTTTATGTTTTTAAAAGTTGAATTTTAGCTTTCATTAAAATTTTATTATAATCTATGTAAAACAATATAGAAATTCAAAAATATGTGTGTATTTTTACATTTATACTTTTGAATTTTTATCATTTTTTTGTGTTTAAATGATTGTTATAAATAGTAACTAAAGTCTAGATCTTCAACTTGGAACAGATTGTCTCTAAATACATGTATTTCAATGTAAAATACAATGATGAATGATATAATAAATGACTTTTTATACTGAATAAATAAATAATGTCAGAAGTTGCTGATTTAACAATTTAACTAAACATTTTTGCTTTAAAACAATATTTTATTGTAGTTAATTTCATCTTTCTTATTACATTGCCAAATCCATATAATATTAAAATCATTTATGGTCTTTATTACTTTTTACAATGCTTTTTTTACAACCCACTATTGACAGTTTCGATTTCCCTAGCAAGTAGTTCTGAAAAAGATTGCAGGGGCAATTGAAACTATCAATAGTGGGTAGTAAAAAGCATTGTAAAAAGTAATAAAGAACATAAATGATATTAATATTATGTAGTTAATTTTATAATATGCATACATCTAAAATCATTAGTTTATAAAATACATGCATCTATTTTTCACTGCAAAATATTGCTACTATCTAATAAGTGGAATGTATTTTGCCTCATTTTATTGTAAATCCCCATTATAATATTTTGAAGCAAAATGGAATAATAAATATTAAATAAAGAAATATTATGTTTGATAAAATAATTCTGCAGTATCTAAAATAGAAGCAGCCATCTCTTCCACTATGCTCATGTAATCCCTTTACAAATATTGTAATGTGAAAAAAATCAAATGAAACGAATAATATCAATATACATAAATATAATAAAGATATTTTATATATAATCTCTTAACAATTTCTTTTATCTTAATATACTACCAAAAAATCATCTCATCACTACAACAATGAATCAAAAGTACAAGTGCATATGAATGCTAATAAAAGTATATTGTTTTTTTTGTTTCTTTGCTGCATTTCTAGTTGCATCTGTTTTCCAATAATACTTGTGTATAATAACAAAAAAAAGTAATAGTAGCTTTTTTCTTTATGAAAATTGAGTTTCCCAGCTGTATATTTTTTTATGTCACAATTCTTTTAGTATTTATTTTATTCATGTAATTAGTAATCTATATCAAGTATTAGAAAGCATCCCAAACTAACAATTAATTAATTATTTTTTACAGATTTATCACACACTCATAGAAAACAACAACACAGTTAATGTATATATTTTAATACAAAAAAAAAAAAATAAATATAGATTTTATACCAGGAGTTAGCAATCTTTTTTGGCTGCAGGTCAAAATCAATCAAAATGTGACTATTAAGAAGAGGTTTTGGGTCAGTAGTATTTTCATTCTAAAACAGTCTTTTAGTAAATAATAAGATAAATTTTATTGAGAAAATAATTACAATATGCTTTTAAACTTTAAACATAAAAATTCAAAATTATAATTCTAATTATCATAAAAAATATAATTGTCAAGTTTTAGTTCATTAATTTATGAACTTTATTTATAAACTTGTTCTCTTCATAATCAATGGCTCCCCTGATACTGTATTTGTAATGTCAATTTAGTCAGTCTGGTTTATACTTAGTCACCTTAAGACAGATACAAAGCATCTGAATTTTCAGTAGATAAGATAATCTTGTTCTTACTTAAAATAAATTTCATATGTGAAAATATTTGCTCACATTTATAAGTAGAACCGAACATGGACAAAATGGCAAAACCATTTTTTTTCAAAGATGAAAACTTCATAGGAAGTGATACCTGACATGTTGATATCATGAGAAAATGATTATCTTACATTTTTTCTAAATCTTTCCACAATGTCTTGAATTTATTCATCCATAATGTTGAACTTTTAAAATCAATCCTTTCTAAACTTATTTGTCAATTTTAAGATACAGCAAATACAAATATTTTCTTCTATTTCCTCAGGCTTTATTATAAATATAAACATTTTGGCGTGCTTCTTAAAACTTTGAAATATACTTTCATATTCACTTTTAATGTTCAAAATCCAACTTTTGAATATATTTTGATTGCTTGCATCAATATTTTCTTTCTCGTGTTGGCGTTTTAACAAGGGAAAGAAAAGAAATATTTTAGCTTTTATGTGAGTTTCAAATAATATTAAGTTCAAAGAAAAACTCTTCCATTCTTTGTACATTTTCAAAATTGTGTGGTTATTTCCTTGGAGTTATATGCAGCAATTATTATAATGGTTCATTATATCTGTTAACAACAAAAGTCTTAAAAACCACTGTTTATCATTGAATTTAAAGTCATTTTCATTGATTTTGTAAAGAAATATTTGTATATCATCAAAACATTTTACAAATCTATTAAGAACATTACTTTGATTTAACCATTGTATTTCAGAATGTAACAGCAAATCTCTATAATTCAATTCAATTTCCTCCAAAAAATCTTTGAAGGACCTGTGTGTTAATGCTGATCATGCTACTATCACTACTATGTTTACAATCTTAACAACCTTTTCCATGACATCCTTAAGTCGAATTTTTTACTTTTGGGAAATATATATGCATAGACGCCTTTGTAAATAAATTTTCTTCATGTATAATACAATGGAATGATAAACTGGGTGGCCAAATTCATTTTCCATTAGTTTCACAAATCCAACATTTTTTCCTCTCGTAGTTGTTATGGAAAACAATTTATTTTTAAATCCAATATTTGCCCACTTTTGAAATTTGCAAATTCTTGTACTTGGTGGAAATGTTTGAACCATTTATTGATGCAAATCTAATAATTTTCAGCCTACCCATGCTATTTACTTCGCTATTTTCATCAAGTGCAATGCTAATTATGTCACAAGATAACAAATCAATTTTGACCTGTTGATCAATTTTTTTGGCTACATCTTCAATGCAACACTAAAATGTTCTGGCTGACAATGGCATTTCTTTAATTACCTCAATTATTTGTTGTTTGTTTGTGAAGTCATTAAATAAGTATCAGAAAGAATTTATGAATGCATTTTTTAAAAATTTGCTATCTGTAAACATTTTTCCATTGGTACCAACACTAAGAGTTACAACAAAGCTGGCACATATAGCGTGACTGTGGCTGGTAATAAAACTAACAATTTATTTTATTTTCCAAAATTTAATACACATTTAATAATGCATTCAGAATTTTCTTCATTTGGCATTTCATTCACATCTTTTATGTTTTGAAAAAAAGTGTCACTCAATATTGTAACTCCTGGTGTTAATTATATCTGTATATAAAGTACTATCAATTTGTCACTATTTTTGATACATCCATACTTTTCAGTCCACACATCTTGAAAAATCTCTTGTTTGCTTTTTGTCTGTTCATGGTAATAATTTTTTTAATAATTAATAAATTATTTCACTTAGATAACTGCCTAATAATTATTTTGTTTAAGTAACTATTCTCATTACTGCAACTTTGCAATCGAACCAAAATCAAAATGTTAATATTATTTTTATATTTTCTCAAAGTGTTCATTTCATGTTTGTGTTTTATAATTTATTTTTATGTATTATACTTTATTTGTGGAATTCAAGTGGTTTACTTGAAATTATCAAATGGGTCACTTAATGACTTGTGGGTTATAGGTTTTATACAATTTAAAATGATAATTAATTTTTTATATAGTTTAAAATGCTTTATATTCTTTTTTTAGACCATTTTTGAAATTAATAAAAAAGATGTTTTCCTTAAGGTTTGTGATGATGGTGTTCTAGTTGTATTTTTACATTGGACTATTTCCATAATCTAATATTGAACTATTTCCATCATCTAACATGTTTCATTAAGACCTATTGTCAGTTCTAGAGATTCACCTTGCCAAAATTTGGCCAGTTTTCTTCTCAAAGTTCTAAATCCTTTGGCATACAAGACCCAGTCCTTTGTCAGGGATTTTAAACACTTTGTAGAATTAATCAAGAACATGAAAATTGAGAATAACTAACTTACTGGTAAACTTTGATGTGGAAAGTTTATTCACAAATGTACCATGTAAAGAAGCATTGTCTATTGTAAGGAAAATATTAAATGGTGATAACAGTTTATAAACCAGAACAGCTCTTACTATTGATAGTATAATGGAACTGTTAACATTCTGCATAAAAACAACCTACTTTCAATATAACACAGAATTTTTCCAAAAAAATCAAGGAATGTCTATGGGCTCACCACAGTCTCCCCTGATTAGCAATATTTACATGGAATAACTTGAAACCACAGTCATAAAAACTACACCATATCCACCTAAAGTTTGACTTCGCTGTGCCACATGGTGAAGCACTGCTACAAACTTTCTGGAAACATAACAATAACATATTCCCTTCAATTAAATTCACAATAGAATCAGAACAAGAACAAAAATCAGCATTCTTAGATGTTCTTGCAACAAGACTCCCTTATAACACTCAAAACTACAGTTTACTGAAAACCTACACATACAGGAAAATACCTATCCTATACATCCAATCACACCAGAAACACAAAACATGGAGTTATACTATCACTATGGAACAGAGCAAACGAAACCAGTGATTTGGAAAAAAAAAAGATCTATATAGAACAAACTCTTATGAAAAATGGTTATCCATCAGCTATTATTAAGAAAACGTTAAATAGACAAAAAAACCATCAAGAGAAAAGACAATTATTGGTACTGTAGTGTACCCATACATTCCAAAAATAGCAGACAAATTAAGAAAAATCTGCAATCAGTATAACAACAGAACAGCTTTCCAGAGCCATACCACACTATGAGGAATTCTAACATCTACAAAACCTAATGCTGAAAAGAAAAAACTGCATTTATGAAATACTATGTGAATATGGAAGAACATATATTGGCGAGACTAGTCATCCCATTGAAAAGTGCTTGCAAGAATATAAACTGATGTTTAGAAGAGAGAAAACAGATGTGTCTAAGGCAGCAGACCATGTATGTACTAATGAACATATGTTCAATTGGGAAAATACAAAAATATTGGATAGAGAAGAAAAGGTACAGAGAAGAAAATTTAAAGAAGCTGCTCACATGACAATGGCAAAAAAACACATAAGCTAATCTAGTGTGACTATACATAATGTATGGAAACCACTAATCAACTTTGTTCTTAGGAAAAAGTGGAGAAATCAGGAGGAACCTCATAGATAAGTATATGAAATTTCTACTGACTGTTGTCTTTGGCAGGATGGCTCAGTTGGTTAGAGCATTACCTTAAAATTCAAAAATCAAGAATCTAAGGAGCCAGGTTCGAATCCCATGCTAGTACTATCACTGGTCATGCTAGCAACACCTGAAGAAGAGCACAGAATAATACAACTAATAAAAAAGATATATATATAATTCTGTAATTTAATATATATAGACACATTAATTATCTTCTCATTTACTAAAGCATACTTCAGTTTTTTTTATCTATTACCCATTAAAGTTTGCATATACAGTATTTATATAATACACATGGCATGCAAGCTGTTACAGAAATGGAATTCTGTTAAATGATATTTGGTGCATAAATAAAATTAATATTTATAAATATATATGTTGACAGCCATATATATAAAGTAAAATTATAAAACTGTCACGACTGCAAAATAAAATTATTTATTATGTTTTTGTTTCAGTAATGAAATGGGGAGAGGGGAGGAATATTTTATTACTGAAAGAACAATAAAAAATAAATTTTATACATTTATAATTAATAACAATTGAATTTTTATGAAATTTGAATAGCATTAACCACTTTTTTTAACATTTAGAAAATTTATTCTTCAACCTTGATTAAAATGTCCAAAATAGTAAAAAAAACTATCATATACACTAGAATTTTCTAATATGTACAACCACAATTCATTTATCTTCAAACTTACTAATATATATATATATTTACAAACTATTACTGAAATAGAGATTATGATTTTTACTTAATACTCTAAATAAATCCATTAAAAAAATCCTTTGATGCTAATAAAAAATTAACTACTGTATACATACATGTTCAAAGACTGATATTTAATAAAATTATACAACTGTCTAGACTGAAATTAAAATTATTTATTACGTTTTGTTGTAGTATTAAAATATATTAACTTGTGAAACGGGGAAAAACATACTTTATTACCAAAGAACAATAAAAATTGATTTTTTTAAAATTATAATTAATAGTAAATGAGTTTTTATACTTTTTAAAAAACAACTGAGGAAATTTATTTTTCAACCTTAACGAAAATGTCTAAAATATAAGTGCTATTCTATAAATATGAACTCAGGTGACCGACTGAGTCCACACTAGGCAAGTACTTAAATGGCTTTCGGATAAAAAAATTAAATGTCAGTAACCCATAAGCTGTGTCAGTAAATAATATGTTTTTATTTCTCCTTGTTATGCTCCCCAATTTTTTTTTCTTTACTGTTTTATTAAAAGACCTTATGTATAGTGTTTTTCACATTCATTTACAATTCCTACAATCCAGAGTTCAAGTCTCACTTGGAAAATCCTTCACATTTTCTCTGGATTACAAAGAGATTTAGGATTTTTCTTTCAGATAACTATCATAGCTAATGGTGTTAGTCATCTAATGATGATTACAAAATGTGTAGCTAGATATTCTTATCCAAGGGATAAAAAATCTCAAACCAATTTGGGTTATTTATATAAGTTTATTATAAGCTGACTATGAAATAAAAAAATATGACTACTGTAATATAATATGACCTTAATTAATTATAGGGAAAGGATATTTCCATGAAAACCCATCCCATGGCCATTCTTAATTTTACTGTCTTTGTCTATTTCCATACTATATATCATCTCTCTAATAAGATTATATATTTGTGGACAAGTATAACAAACCTGAGATGCCATTGGTAAGTGCAATTTTTTTTCATTAGGATTCTAATATTATATTACTACATGTCCATACTGAATTCTACTTGCAAAGATAATTTGCATCTTTTCAACTTAATTTTCATTCTTTTCTTATTTTCATTGTCTTTCTTTTATTTTCTCATTCCTTATATATCTTTAGTTTGGCTGTCTTTCTTAATGTTTATTGATATTTAATGCTGGTCCATAGAAAAATAATTCCACAGAAGGTGGAAGACTGTTAATCTTAATACAGAAATGGCAAATAAATTTTTATCAACTATTTTTATTATATATAATAAATTATATTAATAACCATTCTCCACATCAAGAAGCAGTCTGTTTATAAATTCTTCTAAGACAAAATGGTCAATGAAATAATATGTACTAATCATAAATATTAAAACACAAGTATAACATTCATAAAAATTTCATATCAGTTTGTTTCACTTGCTGTTCAGCATCAAAATTGGATCACCAATTGCTGAAACAATTTAACTGCTAAAGTGTTAGTGCTTCCAAATATTCTACTTTAGAGAAAGTATCCTATAATTTGACTTTCATCTTCCCACTTTTGAATTAAAACAATAAATGTCCTACTTTTACATGCAATTATATGTTGGATTATTTTCATCAACTTTATTAATAATTAAATGGCTTTAAAAAAAATTCAAATGTTAAAGTTTTCAAATACATTAAACATAATAATAACACACAAGTTAATGTGTAATACAATATTTCTCTCTACTTCAATAGTTGCTAGTTTAATTGGTGACAGTACTAATCTGAGAATTGAACCAATGGCTAATTTAGATTTGTGCATACTAAATTTAAAGTGATGTTCTAACCAATTAAGCTATTCTGTAAAATAAAATAATAAAAATTTTACATATTTATTTGGTTCTCCTCATTTCTCCCATTTCTGCTTTAAAGACAATCTTAATGAGTAGTTGTCAAACATTATGAATTATCAAATTTAATTGACTTATAGTATTAGTTGCTATTGTCATGGAAATAGCTTTTTTAAATTTTCTTTCAAATCTTTTCTCATTCAATATTTTTGTTTTTTCCCAATAGGACATATATTCTTTGATATATACATGGTCTAATACTTTAAATACCTGTTTTTTCTTCTCTAACTATCAGTTTGGTGCACTTTTAATTATATTTAAATAAGGTAACTGGTTTCACTGACATCATATACAGTATATTTCATAGATGCAAGTTTTGTTTTTCGGCAGTTCAATTTTAGATTTTAAAGAAGTTAAGATTAACACTAGCATGTTATGGTTTTTAGCAATTTTTTTAAAATAATGACTGACTGAAAATCATTCTTCGTGAGAGTTTATTCTATTCTTTTTCCAAATCATTGTTTTTTGAACAAATTTCTGTTCCATTTTACAATGGTAGCATAGCATATCTTCACATTGTTTCTATCATGGTTATATATATATCAAAATATTTTTCTGTGTAGGACATTTTTTTATAAACCATAGTTTTCATTTTATTATGAAGGAGTCTTACATATATCTAAGATAGCCAATTTTTGTTAGTATTCTAATTCTATTATGAATTTAATTGCACGGGATTTTGAATTTATCAGTTTCATATAAGGAAAACACAGCATTAGTTTAATGAAGTACAAACAATGAAATAAAAATATAATAAAGTTGTCATAAATTAATTTACATGTTTAAAATTGTAATTTAAAAATGAAGTACCAATAATAAATAAAAATCAATATATATTATACAAATAAATATAATGAAGGAAATATGACACAAATATAATTAAACACACATGATTAAAATTGTATTTCAAAAATTTTATTTTATTTTTTAATTTATATTTTCCTTTGTTGATATATTATAAACTCATTAATGCAAGTATGAAGGCAACTAAATTCAAAACAAATCCCTTTGGCATCAGTGTAATAAAAAAAAAATCTCTACATAAAATAGACAGATGATGAGAAAGAACAGATTTACAGGCATCTGAAATAAACTTTTGATGTATTTTATGAAAACATAATTGTCATTGAGTAGATTATAATGGTAAATTTTGAAGTGATAATGAATGATAGTTCAAATTATGAGCAAATACAATTTTGTAAAAAATTAAATGAATGTGGTGAAAAACTTATAATTTTTTTTTAGAATAGGATGTGAAGATTTATAACAAATCATTCAGATAAGAGGATTGCAATAAATATATATGGAGATAAATGATAAAAAAGTAATGAACATGAGACATGGAACTAATAAATAAAAGATAATCAATACCAGCACAGCAGTGATACAATTTTTAGAAGGATAGGTAGTTAAACATTAAGAAATTAAACAAAATTTATTTTCAGAATTTAAAAAATCTAACAACAAAGTATAAATAATGGGAAAATAGTGAATGCTTCAGGTAAAAATCAAAAACATGGATAATTTCAATAAGATTTTGAAGGATACTCTTATGAAGTTATATCAGATTTTTAAAAAATAGAAAAGTTTAATTTTACAAAAATAAAAAACATTGAAAATAATACAGAAAATAACTGAATGTTGTAAAAAGAAAAAAAAAGAACAATTCAAAATTTGCAGAACAGAAATTTAAAACATGTACAGTGAGCCAAAAAAGACAAAAATAATTTTTAAAAAATAATTGAAAACTTAATATAAAGACAAAAAATATTGTGGTATATATAAATCCAGAAATGTACAATATAATAAAAATGCTTTACAACAGCCAAAACAGAGAACTTAAAAAAAACTCCTCAGTAGTAATAAAATAAAATCATGATCAAACTACTATTTAAAATTATGTTAAACAAACTTCAATGAATTAAAAGAAAAACCCTACTATTTCATTAATTCTTTTTTTTTTACTTAATAATAACAAGCTTAATTTTATTTTGTAAGCATTATTTATATATATTAAATTCCAGCCTACTTGCTTCACAAATTCTTAACATTTTCAATCTCCCACGCTCAAACGACCTTTTCTTTTTTTTTAAAGAATATAGACTTTATTTTATATAAAGTGTTACAAATGAATTTTTCTAGACAACAAAAAAAATCTAGTATAAATTTACATTTTTACTAATAACTTCCTGAATTTCTTGTACTAAGAACCAGTCCATGTGGATAGGTAGATTTCTTTGGGTGCAAGAAGCTTATCTTTTTTCCGAATAGAATTAAATGTATCTCTAATAAAAAGTTGTGAGTGCAATGGAGAATTGGTTATAATTATATGATATCTAAGTAACCATATTACGTGGTTAATAAATATGCATCTTCTGATATTGCAGAAATTACCCATTTTAATATTATGAATGATATCAAAGAGTTCTGAATTATGATTATTGAAATAATTTTGACTTATATATTTTGCTTCTCTTAGTCCCGAGCAAGAAACAGTTTCACTATCTTTTTTACACAAAATACATAAGGAATCAATCCTTTTAAATCCTCTATTTGAAACAAGGAAATCGTTGGTAGGAAGTGAAGATAGATTTATTTTAATGATAAAATCAATATATTTAGGCATTAAATACCATT
Organism: Epiperipatus broadwayi; assembly: GCA_028023455.1. NCBI lineage: Eukaryota > Metazoa > Onychophora > Udeonychophora > Euonychophora > Peripatidae > Epiperipatus > Epiperipatus broadwayi. The sequence continues at coordinate 3,700,590 of JAQFVV010000044.1, read as the reverse complement.
TTCTCATTTTATTAAAAAGATTGATATTAGTCACTTCAAAATAACTAGGAGGGCATATCAGCTGAGGATTTATCATTTTAAACGTGTCCCAATATGTGTGCTTATTATTAAAAAGAATTTCATTTAAATCCATTTGTTTATCAATAAGCGAGATGAGAAGTTGTAGCCAATTTTTTTTAATATTCGGGGGAGGCGTATCTGTGGGAATGATTGTGTCAATAATGTTTTGGTAATTGAATTCAATCTTGATGTTGTAGAATAAATTAACTATATTTTTAATTAATAATGTATTAATTGAATGTAAACCTAGGCCATTAAGTATTTTGGATTTTGCATTTTACGTATACTGATACAGACCACTTTTTTTTTCCAAAGGAGGCCAGAGCACAATGAGTTAATTTGCGAAGTAAATTTTTTAGTAGGGTTTAAAATCGGTAAATAATAATTAATTCTGCTGAAAACAAGAGAACTTTATCATATAAAGATAAGTAAATGCTTTTTAGAGAATATTAGTTTTTTTGTTGATATAATCAGTTTGTCTTTTAACATTTTTCTCATTTTGTTTGGTGAAAGGTACAGTGGTATACCTAAAAAGGATTGAGGTTTTGATGAGAAACATGCAGGGACATTTTTCTCCTGAATGAAGTTTCCAAACTGCAGATTTCTCTAGATTAAAATTTAATTTGTATTCCGATGAAAACTTTTTAAGGATTTTTTCAAGTTCTGGTAGGTGTTTAGCTGATGGCAGCATTACAACAATATCATCCATATGTGCAAGATGTTTTATTTCTTTGTTTAGAAAAGGAACAAAAACTCCAGGAAGTTTTGTTTCCATTTCTATGAGAAGGGGGTTAATATAAGCAATGAATAAAAGTGCACTCAAGGGTGAGCCCTGAGGAATAGAAATTGATGGTTTAAAGCCAGGTGCAATTCTACCATTGAGTGTAATGAAAATTTCTCTATTAAATAGAAGATTCTCTATCATAGTAAGATAGACGGAGGGAATTCCATATTGTTGTAGTGTTTTCATTAATATTTCAATTCTTACTGAATCAAATGCTGCTATAATATCTAGTTGTACAGCTATTGGCTTTGATTTTCTCTTAATTCTAATGTATTCTGTTAAAATTTTGAAAAGGCAAATTGCATGCATTGTGGATGAACCTTTCTTTGCATATTGAATAGAAGAAATATTATCTAAAATGTTTTGTTGAATCTTGTCTTTAATCAGCCCTTCTATGATTTTAATAAGAAGAGGAGTCATAGAGATAGGTCTTATATTTGATGTAATAGAGGGAAGGCCTTTCTTTTTAAAAAAGGCACCAATGAAATAGGTTAGAGGCCAGGTATGTCTTGACAACTTGAGGCTATGATGTCAATGACACCTTTTATAATTGGAACAGTAAAGTGAGCCAAATATGATAGTACAAATTTTGGGAGGCCATGAGAGCCGGGATGTGTTTTTTCTGGAAGTGAATTTAATTTGTTTAAAATTAATTGCTCAGTTATTTCATGATCATTTTTTTGACTATTGTTGAATATGGTTCTAATTTGATTGCCGGATGTTGTACAAAGTTTATTGAAAAAAAAATTCCTAATAATCATTAGCATTGAAGAACCAGCATAGTTGGCTCCATTGTCTAAAATGGATAAAGGTGTAATAAGTTTTAGTTTTGATCCTAATGCCCAACGAATATAACTTTTAGTCCAGGCATGTCTACTGGCTAGAAAAACTTTAGATCTCTTAATAGAAATATTTTCAGCTAGTGTCCTTTGTAATTCTTTATATTTAATTTTAATTTGAAGTATTTTATTAATATTAAGTGTCGTAGAGGGCATTGAATTCATTATGGCAGACAGAGAATCCATTTCTTTTAGCATTTTAAATGGTCCATTTTGTTTTCTACAAAAATAATTGGTTATGGCTCTTAGAATTTCAGTAAAAGTAAACCAGGCATCAATCGGTGGCCGAGATAGGATATTTGCTTTGTGAAAATAAATGTAGGCCTCAGAAAAGACAGCCTCGGGAGTTGTAAATTTATTAATTAGTCTTGATGTTCTTGGAAGACCATCAATAATATTAATTGGCCCATTTATGCAAAGCAAAATTTTTAAAGCTAGGTGATCAGAGAAAAAAACGTTTTAGAGATGTTTCAATCTTGAAATGTATGTCAGGAGAGTAATAAATCAAATCTATAAGTGAAGAATACTGTTTTGTGTAGAAAGAATAAGCATTATTATTAAAGAAACCTTGAGCTGACATGAGACCATAATTAATTAAATGTAAATATTTTCTGTCAAATGTGTGATAAGGAAGATTAAAATCGCCCAATAGAATAGTTGATGCTGAACTATGATAAAGAGCCAAGTTAATTATATTTATTACTTTATAAATCGTATTAACTATTATTTTGTAGATAGAGATATATTACATTTAGATTTGTCTGACCAAATACAAAATTAACTATTATAACATTTGAATCTAAATGGATAATATTGAAGGTTGTAAATTTAGAGATGCGATTTACTATGAATGAAACTCCTAGTGAAGATAAAATTTCTGACATTTTGCAGTTGCTGTTTATATATAATTTAGTTTCTGCAAAGAAAATAATATCTGGTGTTTCTTTTAAGAAAAAATCTTTTATAGCATAGACACGTTGTAAAGAGTTTAATCCTCTTACATTTATACCTATTATTTTAATTTTCATTGAGTATTAATTCTTTTTAATAGTTAAAATGATATTTTTCTGATAAAAGTTAAAAGTGTACTGCATAATAAAAAATAATAGGAGGCCTGAAAAAGATGAAATAGCTTCATTAAATTTGCAGATAATTCAATTTTCATAAAAAAAGAAGGAACAGTATCTAAAACATAAAAAAATCTTTGAAGTGTTATTAATAAAAATAAAAGGATAACATTAAAATTATAGAACTACAGCAATGATTTTAGTATTTTGAGTAAAAGAATTCATAATGAACATCGTACATGAAATGTAACCCTTGACAGACTAAACTGAATTTAAAAAAGATAGGATTATTATATAATTGACATTATCAATCTATTTCATTACAGAGAAAGCTAAAACAAAAAAAAAAAAATGTAAAAGATGTATATCTGTGATTTATTTACTTTCACAAAGCATTTGACAACATTAATCAAAAAATGACTTGGAAAGTTTTTAAATGATGTAAAGTAACTAATAAACCAATTAATCTGAATTATATAGATGGCAATTTAAAAGCTGCAGTGAGAAAATATTTTAAAAAATTGAAAGCTAGTTTAAAATGAGAAAAAGCACAAACAAGGATTACCTAATCTTATCAATTATATTCATTACACATCTAGAAAGAATAATGGATAAAATCAAAATAAAGTGGGAAAAAACATTAATACAAGTAATGACACAGTAATCACTGAAAATGAAGAAAAAATAAAATTGATATTAGATATAATAAATAATGAAGTAAAAAATTATAATCAAAATACAAATAGAAGTACTTGGAAAAGAAAACATAAAGAGAAAAATCAAAATGAATGGAACTAAGCTAGGAAGAGTAGAAAATTTTGAATATTGTGGAAGTACCATAATTAATAATTTTGAATACCAAAAAAAATTAAAAATCGAGCAAGAACAAATCTATAAGCCATTGAAGTTGATAACAAAATATTCACTGAGAAGAATTATGGCATTTGAAAAAAATATGTTTCAGAAAATTATTGAGAATTTGCTGGATACAAAAAATTTCAATAAAAAAATTGTCTAAAAAAAATCTGAATTGGAGGAAAAAATTATTTTAAAAAAAGATAAAAAATTACAACTATTTTATGTGATTGTCATAATTTCATTAACTCAGTTTTCTTCCAAGGTAGAGAGAAAACTAAGGAGTTGCAGAAAATCTTTATGCATCTATATATGCTATTTTATTAATGATAATGACAAAATATACTGTTAATTACCCTACAAATTCTATCAACTCTTATTTTATTAAGTTCATTATTCCTATATCTATTGCGTTATTATCAAAAACTCTGAAACAACTTGTTGTCCCTCCTTAATGCAAGAGAGAAGCAAAACATTTTTTTAAAAAATCTCTCATAAACTGCTAAATTATAAACACAGAATTTTTAGCAACTTCCTTAACAATTTTTTATTACATCTGTGCTGAGATAAAAAAAAAAAAAATTTCATCAAAAATTATTAATGCACACTCAGTAGATAAATAGTGAATTTTAAATTTCTTCCATGGAAAAGATGTAATAATTTTAATAGTGTTAACTCCAGTAACTGTAGTCTCCTTTTTTTATAAAATATTTAGTCAAAAGCTGTGCTTCCATCAAAAACAAACAGTAGTAATCCAATTTTAAGTCACTGACATCATTGTTTCTTCTTTAGAAGAATGTGCTAAATACTATGAATTAAGTCAATATAAAAATCATAAAAGTTTTCCATGCTTCATCTAAAATTATTGTTTTATTTATATATACTGTCACAGTTTTTCAATTTGGCTGAAATTTATTTTTCATGATATTATCCTACTTTGAAAAATAAATTCTTTCAACTCAAACATGTAATGAGTAAAGTTAATTCTTACTTTCTAAGATTAAAATAAAAATATAATTCATTTTAAGAATAACTTTATTTCTGGATTTTATCAATGTCTGACCAATCCATAACTCACAAAAGATGCATACACATCAAAAGATTATAATCATCATCATCATCTATATTTAAGTTTGCTATGAATTTTATATGTTTAATGGTTAACATGTAATAAAAAGGCTTGGAATGCTTGTGCCATTATATAGATGTCATTGCATATTATCCCAGGTTAGTTTGGTGTCTCGTATTATACTTGGTAATACATTAAAAAAATAAACATATATTGTTAATATTGGTTTTTGAATTCATTTCCATAAGGCTGGCTTTAGAATTCCAGATAAATAGTAAGAGACACAAAAATTAATTCTGCATTATTTTAAAGAAAATAAAAATATGTTTAACTAATAACACATTAAACACAAAAACAGTATACTGTTTCATTTTATATATATATATTGTGGGGTGTTGGCTGGATGGTTAAAAAAAGAGGGGGGGGGGGGTGAGAAAAAAGTAAATTGGTTATTAAAAATCTTTAAGAAATTTTGTTGAATTAAAAGGTTTAATTAAGAGCTTATCTAAGATAATTCAGACAAGCGATTATCATATTTTTCAGGTATAATAAACTTTAATTAAAAAGCTTATATTTTTAAAATATAATGGTTTTAATTTTGGACAGCAATGTTAATTAAGTATGAGGCATTTTACGAACTACATATGACAGCATTAATGATTTTGATTAGAGAAGATGTTGGTCAATTAATAAATTCCATAGTGGATAGCTAAAAAAAAAAAAGATGTTTAGAGAAAAAGCTAGTGATCTCTTCTAAAAGGATTTGTAAATGGTATAATATTGGAGTATAGTGTGGCTGTACAATTTATTTGTGGTGCTATTTGTTCTTCATAACATGTAATAAAACATTCTAAGTATTTATCTAGTCATTGCTCTATGCTACTCTGGAAAATGTGATGGTCTTCCTCTTTTATATAATACATGCAATGCACTCATTGTATAGCCTGCTGTGTGCCAATACATACACCTGGAAAATAACACTGCCCATTTTAAAAGATTTTGTGCACAAGATTACATCATCTATCAAATTACTAAGGAACCTGGGAATTTACCCAAAGTGGCAGGATTCAAAGTTTTTAAACTTAAGCAATTTTGATGTCATAGATGTTATCATAGAATAACAAACTATATGGATTCAATAAGATATCTATAAGCTTATGAATTATTGCAAAATCCATGACAAGAGATATTACATGGTTAGAAGTTTTTTTTTTTTGTCATTTATTATAATTTATATAAAATTTGTCCTGATTGTTCTACATTATAATGGACATCGGTATATCAATCAACATATTAAACCATTAGACAATATTTGATTATATTTTCCCTCATTTAGATTTATTTGACTGTATTATTTTTTATGTATATGTTTCTCAGAGAAGGAATGCTAATCAGTATATTTGTAATTTTATGATTCTTATTATTTTGTTTCTTTTTTATTAGTTAGTTAGTTAAATAAACTTTATTATTAATATAATAAAAAACATTTAGTTGTGTGCTATTCTTGTTCACTATCTCATTAAAATTCCCAAATTAGTTTAATATTCAAATATATCATCAGCATTACCAGGACTGGGACAAGTACATTCTCTAAATTCCACTACTGCAGTAAAGCTGAGGTCTGCCTTGTTTGTGGCTAGTCATTGTCATGAGTCTCTAAGTTAAGCACCAGTGTGGAGCGAATGTGGAACTGTCAGAAAGGTAGTTGATAGGAAATAGTGATGATCAGGAAATATAGCCTGTGTTTATAGTGAACATATAGGAGGAGTAATAGACAAAATAGAATCTTGCTTGATTATCATCATCATCAATCCTATATGTAGGTCATGTGGGAAATACCAATAATAAGTGAGATGTTGGTCAACATTGGTAGTTCCCTGGATACATATGGCACATTAACAATCAGTTGTAGGTAAATAGCCATTACCATTTATATATATTTTTTAAAAGCACTTTGTATAGTACAGCTACCTTCTTTTAACTTTAAATAAATAAATAAACTGATTATACAATCTGAAATTATTTTCTAAATATATCTCTAATGTAACAAAATTTTTAATAAATAGTCTATTGCAGAGCAAATACTTTTTTCGACAACTCCTCATATAAAATTAATAAAGAAGACAATTCAGAAGACTTACAACTGAAGAATGATGAGATATGAGTGTTTTTGATTCTTGTTTTACTATCTCTACATTACAGAAGCTGAATAATGAGTTTAACATGTTGAATCTGGGTCAAATATATTGACTAAATTGATAAGAGCAATTATATAAATTACATACTTATTCTTAAAACCTTTGTCTCATATCAGGCAATAAAATCTATGACTATAGTGCTTTTTGAATTTTTTAAAGCTGCATTGAATCTCTTGAAATTATTTATTTGTGATTGGAATCCTATTTTTGTTGTATTTGATACAATAATATTTTATAATAATTGTTATAGTCTTTTCTTAAGATCAAATGGCATAACTCTATGGATTTGTATATTTCTAAAAAATTTCACTACATTATCATCATATTTTAAATTTTCAACATAACACTTCTATTTAAATTATTTAGAGAATTTTCATTAGAATGATGAACTGTTATCTTTTATATTAAAAATCCCCAATATTATAATTGTTTTTTTTTTATTTAATTGGTCCTTTATTTATAGAATAACTGAGTTTTCCATAAATGGGAACTTTCTGCTCTTATTCTGATAATTAAAATCAATGATTCAAAAATTCAAATAATCTGAAACTTTTTTCCAGTAGATCATAATTTCTTGCATTAATTGAAAACTAAAATTTTCTGATTAAAAGTTAACTACTATAGATTTTGAAGTTAACTATGTGGAGTATACATTTTTAATTTTCGAACTAGCAACTTTGAATATCAATATAAAATATGTCTAGTGAATTAAAACAGAGCAAATATAATGTTTTCTACTAGAAAATAACTTCTAAAAAAGCTGATCCTAAAACTCTTGCTGCACTGTCATCTAATATCCAATGATTTACTAACTTCCAACATAATTTGAATTAAAAATTAAGTAATAAATGTTATTAAACATTTCAAAATATAATTGTAAAAAGTTCATTTAAACTAAGTAAATTTCTATTTCTACAATATTTCTTTTAGATGTTTATTATTAATAAATTGTATGTCACTATATTTAGTAATAACTCTTTATAATAAAATTAAGTTTTTAAGTATTTCTTTTTTCAGCTTAACATCAAACAGATGACAAACATATAACAACCTATTCAATGTTTTTCAATTCCTTTTCTCTTTTTATGCTCTGGCCTCATTTGGACTAGAAAAGCAATAATTGTTTTTTCCCCTTTGATTAGATACATTGCTTGATATCTTGATCAAGTGGGTAATAAATGACAAGTCCATGTTGTCTTTCTTTTTAAATACTTTGTTCAATTTTTTTCATTTAATTGAGAATCGTTATAAATACAAGTTTTACATGTCATTAAGCGTTGTTAGCCGAGAGGTCATCGCAACCGCCTTGCAAGCAAGTAGTTGGTTGCAGACGGTTGTGGGTTCGCGTCCCGGCCGATGCTATGACATATGAAAAAAAAAGTAAAACAAATATTTACTTCTCATTTGCACATAAAGTTATTTATAATCTAAGAAATTTAGAAAGCATAGATGAATTATCAATGAGATTACTCATGCACATTTATTTACAGATTCTAATTCAACTTTTTTTAACTGTCCTTTACTTGTTAAGATCTAGATATTTAAAGTGTTTAAATCTAGATATCTAGATTTAGGTGATATGATAAAAACATTATTCAATGGTAATTTTTCATTAGATCATCATATGATCAATATAGCAATTTAATGCATGTCTCAAGTAATTGAATATACAATTAATTTTTATAGTCATCTTTTATCTATGATTCTCAACTTCACATTTATTAATAAATTAATAACATTTTTGAAGCCTTCATCTATCTCTTCAAGAATTTGAAATGAATTTATAAAACAATCACTGTATCTAGTTGAGATAATATAAGAACATTTAAATATATTAATCATTAAATAATCTGTCATGGCTTTGCCTTTTACTTTCTGATTTTTCATAATTGTTCTTCTGTGACTGGTATTGTATTATGTCATTCTACAAAATGTGATATCTACATCAAAAATTATAAGTTTCAATATCTTAAAATAGTGATGAAATTATGTAATTACAGTTACTAAATTAATAAAATTTTGATTTTTATTATTACTTCTATGTGTTTACCTAGATCTGCCTCAGTATGCTAATTAAAAATATTAATAAGCAAACATTTTAGATCAACTTTCCTTAATTTCAAATTCAAAGTAAAATATCTTAATAATTACCCATTTATATAATCTGAAATTTAGACAACTTCTATATTAACAAATTATAGACACATTATTATACTGCTTAAATACAAGTTACAACCTCAATTTAATTATATTCATAGTTTGGATTTTTTTAGATAATACTATAATTAATTTTTAATGAATCAATAGCTAATCCTAAAAATTTGAAGAGGTGTTTATTATTAAAGACTGCTTATAGACTGTTCACAATTTACCTCTCTATTTGAAGATCATTATACTACGCATTTATAAGCCGAATTAGTAGTTTAAATGAAGCTTTATAGTATAAATAAATAGATAAGAATTATAAAACTTCAAATCATTTCAAATGTTTTTTTTTTCTTTCCTAGCTGGTTAAAAAAAAAAAATCAAAAAAATTATCTAAAAATTATTTGGGATGAATGATGAAAAAAAAAAAGATTATAATGGAACTGGCAATATTTCTCTAATATATATATATACATGCACATGCAAAAATTAATAATATAAAAAATATTTAAATAAAATTAAAATTTTTAGAAAGAATATATATTTACAAATTTAAATTAATACTGAATTGTAATTGTTTCTAGTTTTAAAATTTTGATTTTTAAAACATCTTTAAGAAAATACTGAAAGTGACCATTTAAAAGTTCATTTCATTTTATCTTTACGAAATGACCTTCAATTCTATATCCAAACATCCTTATTTCAGTTGAATCAACATGAACATAACTCAATAGACAAAGCTTTCGAGGTGAATAAAAGGATAGAAAACTATTTACAAACTCTTTCCACCAATATAAAACTGATTAAGTTAGTGTACTGATTCGAAAGAAAAATATATTCTAGGAAAAACAAATTTTAGTTATTGTTGTCAGAAACCAAATAAATACAGTATTTTTACCAACCAACCAAAAAAAATCTGAGTACAATTTTAAAATATAAATTTGGATTCTCTCTCTCTCTATATATATATATTGCTGTGGTGTTGAATTTAGGCTACTAATAATATCTACAGTGAATAAATAATAAATTGACTAGATATAAGAATTAATTTTAGACAGATAAAAGACCACTGCTTAACAAAAAGTTTTTCCCTAGCTACTCGTAGGTAATATGTTGTATCAATGAATGTTCATATTTCATCAATCTCAAATTTTTTCTTTTCCTTCTTCCGTTACTGTTTTCAGATACCTAAATTAATATAAGGATCAGTAGTCAAGAGCTTCTCATGCATTATTTCTCTGCTTTAACTACAACAATAAGGTTGTCTAAAATTCTGAGGATTGTAGTATTAATGACTTGATTTATATAAAATGTGACATGCATTAATTAATAAAATAATTGTGAATTAAAAAAGAAGTTAAACAACTAACAAAATGATTAAATAAAGGCTATACAAATATTTAATGATTGAAATGACTTTTTGTGCTTTCATTGGTACATAATATAGATAGATATATTGATGAATAAATAGTTAAAAAAATATTTAAAAAATACTACTATTAAGAATGCTTTAGATTTGCCTATATATATAGAAAATAGGTTGAAGATAAAAGTGGGCTGCTCTTATCTTTATAAAGTCGAATCTTGCGTTTAGATTTGTAGAGGTCTCTCTTGTAATAAATTAAGCACTCAAGGTGCATGTACTAAGCTTTTAGCCTTATTTAAGTAGTCACCTCCCATCTAAATTAATTCTTGTTCTTCAGCAAAAATAATGAATTCTTACCACCCAAAAACAAGGACTCTTTATATAAGGATTCATAATATCAGTGATTTTATCAATTTATACACATTATTTTGTAATATATAGGGTATATAAGCACAGACTTTCACATGATCCACCACTCTCCACACAACTTCATATCACTGATACACTCGAACACATATATATAAACCAGCAATCATCTGTTGGTCCAGATTACCATCTCTACACATATATGCTAGAAGTGCTCAGATATATATTAAGATAGCCAATCCTCGTACTTTAATGTTCAGGCTTCAATCTACTCCACACTCCAACTCTTCAACCATCCACCCAATTGAAAATCTGATGATGGAATGCTCAAAGGCCACCCTGGGGCTGAGCTTCTTGTATATGTATTAAATGGATTATGTCCTGTACATGAAGGGTCAGATTGATCTTAGCTCAACATGGGTGTGACAAGAATCTCAGCCTGAGGGTGGCCTTTGAGCATTCCATCATCATATTTTCAATTGGATGGACGGTTGAAGAGTTGGAGTGTGGAGTAGATTGAAGCCTGTCCATTAAAATACGAGGATCGGCTATCTTAATATATATCTGAGCACTTATAGCATATATGTAGAGATGGTAATCTGGACCAATTGATGATTGCTGGTTTAGCATGAAATACATATAGTGGTGATTATTTATCTTTTCAACATATATGTGTTCGAGTGTTTCAGTGATATGAGATAGTGTGGAGAATGGTGGATCGTGTGAAAGTCTGTGCTCATATACCCTATATATAACATATATAGACACAGGTATATAATAAGCTTGTGTATTTCAGTGAACACATTATTTTAATAAATAAGTATATATTTACTATAGGATGCTGACAATATAAGAGCAATGTTTTTTTCACAATATAAACTGATAAAATAAATGCCAACTACTTTTTTGTTTATTAATTATGCATTAATTTTTTTTTTGCTTATTTATAGCAATATAAAACATTAAAATAAATTTTAAAATATGTGCTTTAACCAAAATATGATTCACGTACCTAATTTTATTTAATATCTTCATAATACTGTAATTGTGATTTATCTAAATACCTTTCATCATAAATGTAAATAATTTCATCAAAAATAATTAAATATTTTAAAAAAACTTGATCACATACAAAAATATACTACCCTAAAAATAAATTGAAAAATATCTTCAGTAACTGAAATATGATTTACTTATTAATTTTTATTTAATATTCTTGTACTACTAGAATTATTGGTTCAAATAAATGCTTTTCATTTTTAAATAAAAACAATCTTGAAAAAAAAAATTCACTTACATTATTAATCAAAAATGTTGACACAGATGGTAATCAAAAATAAATAGAAAAACATGTGCTTACATTACCTTTATTAAGATATAATTTTTATTTAATTGAACTGTGTCATCACAATAAATAAAATACTATGTTATATAAACATGATGTCACATTTCATAATAAAAAAATTAACATTGAAGATCTAATACATAAAGTGTATCAAAAATAAATTCGAAAATTTACATTGATTTAAATTTCTTTTGTTACGTGCTTTATTTTAATTTTAAAAATTGATTCAGAAAATGTTAACCTTGATGATATGATTTCAAAATGATAACTACAGTCAATAAAATGTTCAAAATTACTGCTTTTAAAAAAAGCACACTGCAGTTGAATTCACTAATAAACAGTTTAAGCATTACATAACACATAAGTTAATGTTTTGTTATTAATAATATACATAGTGAAATGATTATACATTATATTTTATTTTGTCAATTTTAACCTCATTTTATTGGATATTTAAAATTATAATATATTTTGAATCTCTTATAACAAGTCAATATTTTTAAAATATGAAACTATTATGAATATCTATTTTTATATAAGATTTTTGATTTATAATGAATTTTGTTAAGTCAATTGCCCTTATTATCTGGGGAATATATATAGACAAAATAATATTTCACAATCATATTATATTTCATATGTACAACTGCTCATCAATCATGCACAAATATATGTTAATATAAACAGCCTACTTTGTTAACATGAAACAATACAAATATGGAAACAGATACTCACAACTGAGCATTTATTTAAAAAACATTGAATAGATAAACTTTATTTTGTATAATAAAATTAATATATTTGCAAACAATACTTCTATCCAAAAGCCTACCTGAATTAAGCATTTAATATTATCTAAAACTTATTCTTAAAATGTATTTATATAGGCATGCATGTTAAATTTTCCCTTCAAAGATATAGGTTAAATAACAAGAAAATAGGACAATGTATTCAGGTGACAAAATTTGATTATCATCACAAATAGTTTATCATTGATTAATTTTATTAAAAATTCCTAATGTTAAGATTAATTTAAATCACTTTCTACATACTAAACATTAAATAATTGTTTTTATATGTAGAATTATTTACAAAAATATATATTTGTATGTTTTCTTATATGTGTGTATGTGGAAAAATAAATATCATTTTCAATCTACATTCAATATTTTTATGATACTGTTCATTTTTGTAAAATGTAAATTTTGGTAAACATTGATAATTCATTTATATGATGGACTATTTACATCATCTAGTTTAATTGTTAATGATTTTAGAAAAATTCAAACTTTTATGTTTATATCTTTTTAAATATTTGACTATAAATAATAACATAAAAATTATTATGGAAGACACTTTTTGAGTGATATTCTTCTTGTCTTTTCTTCAGATATTATTGACTCAATCAATGATAACTAGTAAGGGAATTGAATAGTCATCTTTAAATTCTTGAATACTGATTTAAAATTACACTCTAACCAACTAAACTATTTTGTCAATGTCAATAATCAGTAAAAAAAAAAAAAAAGTATATACTTCTCCATGAGAATCCTCCTAATTTCTTTTTTTTTTTTAATGAGTGGTTTTCAAACATTATGGAGTATCACATTGTCTTGATTTATGGGATTATTTGACATTTTCCTGTCAGTAGCTTCATTATATTCCATTCTTTTTACCTTTTTCCTGTCCAATATTATTGTATTTTCTTAATTGAACATATATTCATTGCTACATGAATAGAAAGCTACTTTACATAGATACATCTTTTTCTTTTTAATCATTGCTTTATGTTCTTTTAATTATTTTTCAATGAGCAAAACAGTGAATGTATTAAGAAAGGTATATATAAAGTATGAATTCCTTTTAAAAATCATTAACAATTCAAGTAGATGATGGAATTGGTTGATCATCACAAACTTTCAGAAAATAATTGAGAACAGAGTTTACTAAAATGAAATTTAAAATAAAATTTTACACATTATGTTATATCTACTTGAAAATTTTGTTGCCTAAATTACGATGAGCACAATTTATGAGGCCCATGCCCTTAAAAAATTGGTTCTCAGAAAAATAACATCTTAATGATTAAGCTAAATATAATTTGTATACTTTCATATAAAGAAAATCATTAGGTTATTTTTTAACTTTAATCTATTTATAAATAATAAAATAGTATTTAAGATTTATGGCTAAATTATTTTTTTTATTCTAACATATACAATAAAAAGATGTGCATTTTGCTGCTATCTGAGAAATTGTAGAATGAAAATTGGAGAGATAGGTTGTTTATCACTATCTGGTCTTATTTACAAATGATTGAGTAAATTGTATATTAACAAACAATAATATAAATGAACAAATCGATGATTTACTTATTACAATATCAATAATTCTAAAATAATCACTGCTGACTAAACTATAAAATAAGTTGAAAAGCACATGAAGTATGAGCATTGTTTGTAAAACAAGCAACAAGATTCAATAGATTTATAAATTATTCAGGTAAAAGCCTGAAATCTGGGCACGGCCGCTTGGGGCATTGTTTACGTGTTAAAACACATAAAAATGCCATTTCGGCGGCTGCAGCCTTACAGGCTAATACAACATTTACGTATTGTATTAACCCATTGAGCTAGGCCGCTTTACATGACATCACACAAAAATATTACAGCCTGTTTTGTGCTTCAAAGCTATTTATGCGTATTCGTTCTTTTCATAGCTGATTACCGTATCGCTTGAGGGTGTTTAAATTTCAAGGCGGTACGACTTTTTCAAATCTCCGTAATAGAGTAATGTCATTTCGATTTAAAAAAATGTTGTTAATTATTAATTATTGTCATATGGTCCCCACCTTCCCGAAAAAAAGGTTAATATGTAAAAAAAATGGCAAAGTGTATGTTCAAACAGGCTTCAACAAAGCTCACACACTAAGTCATGTTTCAGCGTGGTGGGGAAAATATTTGAGACCACTAAAAGATCTGAGACGAACGTGCAATTTTGAAACTTTTCTTCAGATAAATTGCCGAGTACAGAAAGTGTGTTGTTGTTTTTTTATTTTGTCAGGCACACATAATGTCCACTTTTTATTACAGCAATAAAATCGAATAAATAATTTTAAAAAGTCCAAAGTTTGTGTCCTTTTTTTTTTTTGTTTTTTATTTCATTAGAAATTGACAAGTATTTGGATTCAATTTTTTGCAGTGGGGTTAAAATAAATGATGACTTTGGTTGACTTTTTGTTAAGAATAACAAATTACGAAATACACCCCACCCCCAAAAGCAGTTTATTGTAGAAGACTAAAAAAAAAAAAAAGGTAATTCGAACGAAATAGAAATCAAAGTAAAAAGTGAGAAAAAGTTGTTTCAAAAAAAGAAAAAAAAGGTTAAATTCTTGACTTTTTGGTTACAATTCTTTTTCCGTGTGTGGGGGTGGGTGTTTGAAAACAATTTTTGAATCGGCAAAAACACAAAAGTAAATTTGGATTTAATATTAAGAAAAACAATTACGTCAACCAAAAAGAAATCAAAATTCGAAACAAGTCCCAAAGTTGATTCTCTTTTTTCAGTGCTGTTAAAATAATTGACTATTTTTGTTGCCTTTTCGTTAATAATAAACAGTACAAAGTCCCCCCTCCCCCGCTCAAAAAGCTGTTTCTTGTAGTAGCCAAAAAAAAAAAAAGGCTAATTCAAACATAATCTAAATCAAAGTGATAACAAGTTGTGTTTAAAAAAAAAAGTAAAATTAATAATAATAATAAGAAAAACCATTTAGTCAAGACAAAAAAAATAAAAGAAAGGTAGAATTAAGTTCTAAACAAGTCGCAAATAATTGTATTTATTTTTTCAGCGGTGGGATTCAAACAAATTTTTTTGACATCGTGAAACGATCCGAAGTTTTAAAATGATAAAAAAAAAAAAAATACAATTAGCAAAATTTGTTGAAAAAAATCAGGTTCCAACAAAAAACCCACAAAAAGTAACGAAAATGAATATAAAAATTTGTTTTATAATAAAGAAATCATGTTGTAAATGAAATAAAAATTATTCGTTTAATCAATATTAGAAAAAAAAAACGTATAAAAAAAGAGAAAAGTTGCGGCGGCCCGGTAACATTATATTTCATTGATTTTGTCTAGCATCAACGCTCCAAGCGACTTTGCCCGGATTTCAGGCTTTTACCATTATTCATTTATAAATGATTAAAAATAATCTATTTATTCACAGATAAATAAACAACCCACACCTCTTTTAATCAAATAACAAATAAAAAGCCTCAAATATTAATTGTTTCAGCAACAAAATATTTGAAATATTTACTTTTCTGACTCATGGCTTTTTATTTTTCTGAATAAATATTTAGTTTTCTAATATCAAAATATTTTATTACTATTATTTTATAATTACATCATTCATATTTATATCTGTTTATTAATAATATATTCAAAGTTAGTGTTTAACTGCAAATCTTTTAAAGTTAATTTTATATGAGATAATTCACAAAGTCTATCTACTACAAGTTAAATCATAAAAGTCAGTCAATAAATTAATCTAAAAATATTATAGTTATTAGAACACATTATAGTTTTGACAAGTGAATATATATATATCTTCTATGTTTAACTTTTTATTTATAACACTATAAAAAAGTTTATAATTATATGACCAAGTAGTAATAAAATAATTAATTATAAATATAATTAATTGCTTTGTCCCAACCTATTCATATCATTTCTTCAAAATGTATTTCTCATTTTTTAATCTAATGATAATTCAGATAAAATAAAGTTTACTCTTGGAAAATTTGTTAACTTCCAATCATCATCATTTACAAATTGTTACCACAATCCTTGCATGTCTCTTGGTGAATTGCATAATTTCTCAGGGTTATAGATATTATTAGAATAAGGATATTAAAATCAGAATCTTTGGATTGAGTTACAAGGACAAACTAAATGGATTAATAAAAAAGTAATTCAATTTATTAACAATGAATAAATAAAAAACTGTTGCATATATACTCACAACTATTAATATAGCAACTGTTAGTGCGTATACAAAATATTAAATATCATAGTATTAAGATATTTTAATTTCAGTTTAAGGCCTTATGATAAGATCTTATCACTTTAAATATTTAAACAGTCACAAAACATGGTTTTTTAAAAGATATTCTAATATATTTATGGTTGTCTTCATTAACTCTTCTGAAGATGATAGTTCTCCTTGGGCACTGGTGATGTTAGAAAGTAAATACAGCAGCATTGAAATTATATAAAATATAATATCCATAAGACTTGGATAGTTCTTATAGCATTGTCCATTTGTTTCTTCATGGCATTATAGAGGTATTGCACTAGCTGTTTTTTCAAACTTCAGCGTGAGTTTCTAGATCTGACTACATTTTTTGGGTATTTTTGCTGGCATGATTTTTCTGTCTAGCCTAGCCACACATTGTAGATAGTCTTCTGCTAGACAAAGTCATTATACTGGCTGTTATAATGAGTATTGAAAAATAAAACAGTCAGAAAATGTCTATCCAAACTATGGTGGAAAACAATATTAATTAGCACTTTCTCTCCTCAGAATTGAATCATCACAACACTGCTTCTTAAGTAGACTTGATAGCCTGGCCTGAAATGCTGGACTTGACTGGAATGTCTAGTTTCTGGTTTCAGGCATATTTATGCTATTTGATATTGTTCAACAACATGTTTTCCAAATAATGAATTTGTCATTGGCTAGTTACAAGATGTGACCCGTTTACATACAATGACATGTTTTTTGAAAAACGTTGTGGAAACACATTTACAAATATCATATCATGATTTGATACATAACTTAATAAATTATTATAATGTGCTACATGAATGAACAAAAGAAAAAAATATTTTTTTCCTCTCTCTTTCTTTATTACATTAGCTAATGGTTTAGAAAGAAAAAAATTATTGCTGACATTAACCCATAATTTGAAATATTTTCAAATCCACCATCAGATTTACTTTAAGAATTGATAAGTGGTTTAAATAAAACTTTCATTTGGAAGCAGATTAAACAGAGTTTGAAATGCTCTATATTTTTATAAATTACAAATTCAAATCTTGCACACATTAAGACTATTTTCCTTTCTTCCTTTACATTGCAATTTACCATTAGGTTTCTCATATATTATAAAATAAATTTATAAAATATGACAAAATGTATAAACTAAATTTTTTTTTTAATTTTTAGACAGTTTACTCAAATGTCACATATATGTGTGCATACACAAATGACAGTTATTGTAACTGTTTTGATAACTTATAAAAATAATAATTATTATTAAAGAATCATTATGTTTGTTTAAAAATTTATAAATTTTGATATATAAATCATTAAAATGTTATCTTTTAATTAAGTAAATATTTGTTAAAATTCCTTAGTATATTTGACTAAAAGTATGTGATGATAGATGAAGGAAATATTTCAACATATCATCACATCCTTAATATATTTTTTATCAGATACATTTGCTTATCTTATAAATAATTTTATAAATTGGCAAATATCATGGAATGTTGCAAACTGAACTTGCTCTTTTAAAAATAATTGATGTAATGCAATAACAATTCTTAATAACATTTATTGTACAAGAATAATAGTAAAAAATTAGAGAAGGGATGGAAATGATATTCATATCAGTAATGAAAATGAGGTTTAATAATAATAAAATAAAAGCAATAGTTTCATAAATTTTCTTACTGATTGTAAGGGTTTTATTTTTATGAATTTTAATTAAATTTCATGATAATAAAAAAAAATAAGTTTATTATTAAATTTATTTTAAAATTAAATTCTATTATTAGCATTTTTAAAAAATATTAATGTACCTCTGAACATGCATGAATAATGAAATAGTTCTAGACATAATTGTATTTAAATTTCTGATTAGTGTAATAAAATATATTTATTAATATAATTTTGCTTTAATTAAAAAACTATTTAACTATCCCAAACAAAAAATTTAAAAAGTAACATTTTGTTTTTAAAACCAATAATTTTATTGCAAAAACAAGTTTAAGAAATTTTTTTATTTAATTTTAATAAATGGTCATTTATTAAAATGATAAAAGATAAATGAAATTTTAATGTAACATGAATAATTATTTAATGTACTTTCAAAAGTAAAATATAGCTTGATTTTGAGGGTAAAAAATCTCACATGAATGGCAATAAACTACTTGTAAAAGTTACAAATTTTAAATCTTCTAATATTGAATTTATTTTACATTACACATTTTATTAACTGCTTCATTAAATGTAATACTGTTTATATAATGTAATTTGTAAGAAAGTTAATATTAAAAGTTAATTATTGCATGATGTAAATTAATCTTATTAACAACATATAAAAGTATGTAACTTTTAAGAGTGAAATATTAACATTCTTGTGAAAAATTAATGATTGAAAAGCATATAAAATGTAAGAATGAGGTTATATGTGCCTGCCCTGTATATAAATAGTGTCCTGATGTTGTTGTTTTTTGATGAAATGTCTAAGATGAATTAAATTTACAAAATATTTCTATACACTAAAAATATAAAAAGTTGAAATAGACAAATCAAATCTTTTTGGACAAAAATATATTTCTATCTATATTTAGTATAATTTATAAAAACTAATATTTCTCTCTAACACTCACATTCCCCCCTCCCATACACAAATGACTAAAAGTTCTTTGTCAGCACTGAAATAAAGTGGGCTATTAACAATAATTAATATATTATGAATTACTCTTCAATTACATAAATATAAAATATTTTTATTTACCACTTTTTAAAAAATTAAGTTATTACTCACATTAACAAATTCTATACTGATTTATATTGTATGCATGTTTATTTAATATTTCTATAAAAGTCAACCAAATATTTTTTAATACTGTGTGTGTATGCAAAATTAATTATAAAGTCTTAACATGAAATTTTGTAGTAGAAATTGAGAATATATTAAGCAAAAGACAAATTAAAATTGTTAAATTATAAAATAATAGCATTCAAAAAATGTTTGGTACAACAGATCCTTTGTTAAAATGATTTAGAATTCAGAAAAACATTAAATAAAAAATATTAGAAATTAATAATAAAAAGTTTTAAATTTCTAAATTTTAATCAACCATTCTTCATGAAAGTTTTTTTTTTAGGGGGATGAACTAAAAAATATGTGATAAAACCACAAATTCTAACTATAACATTAAATCTAATAAAATTTAAAATATTTTCAAATAGCAAAATGCATCAACAGTTTCTTTTGTTCTAATGGTCCTCTATGAAAGTTTTATAAGTCTACGAAATATTATCTTAATTAGACAAAATGTTTAAATCATCTTAACATAAATTCTCCTAACTTTGAATTGTATTTTTTCATTTATCATTATGTAAAGCCAATTTTGTTAGTAATAATAATTATATTTGTTTTAATGTAAATAAACATTTTATAGAAAATTAGAAATAAAGTTATGCAGAAAAATATTTTGTCAACTATTTATTTACATGTGACATTTTCACAGTGTGTAAAAGTTGCACTATGAATTTTAAAATAATTTAAATAATTTTTTTATTTAATTTTTTTTTTCAAATTGCAGGCAATTGAAACTATGGATATGGAATTATAGCTACAAGAAAGAATATTGATCATGAATTCAATAACATAATTGACAAAGAATAAATAAAACAGACTCATTGAAATTTGGATTATTAATTTCTAAATATTTACAGAATTTGATTTTTTACAACTTTATTTTAGAATTAAGTGTATATATAACACACACATATAAATCTGTGCATATTTTAACATTTATATAGTATTTGCAACAATAATTATACAAAAAAAAAATACATTTGTTGATTTTTAAGTTTTCTGGCTATCATGGTCAAAAAAAAGAGAGAGAACACTTTCCTATCAGCAGCTGCAGACTAACATTATTTTCTACCTTAATCATCTGATTATTTATTTTCCAACATATGTTAAAACTCCCACACGTCAGTTTAAATAAATACAATTATTCCTTTTTTTTTCAAATTATATTTCTGTCATCAATATATCTGTAGATAAAATAAACATGTTAAATATTATTTTGGTTATATTTAATTTTATTATTCAACTCATTTTAAATTAGATTCACTAACTTTATTTATTTTGGACATGCTAGTAAAAACATGACAATATCTTCTGAAAATTATATAGATCAGGAGGTTGGTAACACAAACATCAAGGAACACATGAAGCATTTTTATAGTAGTCACTGCTAACTAAAATGCTAATGCATCAAATCATTTTTATATTCTTTTTTTAGCATATGTACTTAGCTGTTCTTGTATTTAACACACTGTTGTTGCAGTTAGAATTGGAAAGTATAACTATATTTAAGATTATATCAGAGTAATAATTATTCTGGAATTTAGTAGATGAAAATAGTCATCTTTTATTTAAATAATGTGCTCTATAAATATACTA
Organism: Epiperipatus broadwayi; assembly: GCA_028023455.1. Taxonomy (NCBI): domain Eukaryota; kingdom Metazoa; phylum Onychophora; class Udeonychophora; order Euonychophora; family Peripatidae; genus Epiperipatus; species Epiperipatus broadwayi. The sequence continues at coordinate 3,679,003 of JAQFVV010000044.1, read as the reverse complement.
ATACTATATTTCTCCATATTTTTTCATATTGTCTTTTATCAACTATAATGTAATTAGGAATTAGAAATTTCAACTACAACTTAGCCAAAGATCTGCCATACCAAATGTCACATTAATATTTTCAGATATGGGGGAAAATGTATAATAAATAAAAGTGGATATTTCAAATATTGAAGTTTTATAATTAGAATTTTAAATTAATAAATTAACATAAAATAAATATTTAATAAATAAAAATTAAGATCACTCCCCCCTCTCATGATTAAAAAATGTTTTTCTTGGCATAAAGTTTGTTATCCCATTGATTAGATAGTTACAAAATGTATTTCTTAATGATCATGTTCCATTCATGGTTGTGTATTCTATATTCAACATAATAGATAATATTTATCTATAATATTTAAATGTTCTTATTATTTTATATCTATTTTAATTTAAATAATTCAATATATCCAACACACAGTTCTTCTTTTCAAAATAGTTCATATATATCTAATATAGAAATAAAACAAACTAACTCCTTCTTTTTAAAACTTGATTTATTATGACTATAATCATGAAAAAGGAAATCCGACGTTTCGACTATTTTTTATAGTCTTTTTCAAGGCACACTAAAATAAAATATATATACACAATAAATATCACATATTCCAAAAAAAAAAAAAAAAAATTAAATTAATTAAAAATTACAAAATATAAAATATATCCATAACCAAAATTTTCTTTTTTTTACCTTATCTCACTCCCCTTACCTATTACAATCACAAAAAAAAAGGAATTAGTTGTATTTAAGTTGTGATTGTAATAGGTAAGGGGAGTGAGATAAGGTTAAAAAAAAGAAAATTTTGGTTATGGATATATTTTATATTTTGTAATTTTTAATTAATTTAATTTTTTTTTTTTTTTTGGAATATGTGATATTTATTGTGTATATATATTTTATTTTAGTGTGCCTTGAAAAAGACTATAAAAAATAGTCGAAACGTCGGATTTCCTTTTTCATGATTATAGTCATAATAAATCAAGTTTTAAAAAGAAGGAGTTAGTTTGTTTTATTTCTATTTTAATTTATAAATTTCAGTATTAGAAAATAATTCTGGAAAATAATAAGAATAGAATAAGTTTTTTTTTTTTTTTTTGCAATCAAATATAGTTTTCCATATAATAATATTTCATTCAATTGAAATTTTTTATAATTTTATTTTATATATACACAAATATATATATAAATAAATGTTTGAATTTGATTTTATTTTAAATAAATATATTTATATAGAATTTTCATCATTTTTTAAATGAAATTATAAAAATAAAAACAAGTAGTTGTTAAATAATAAAACAATCAATCAATATATGCTTTTTTATAAGTCATATATATATAATTCAATTCTGCCTAATACTAAACTAGTGATTATAAAAAAAAAAATGGAAAAAAAAAATACACACATTAAAATCAGTAACTAAATTATCAAAAACTTAACATATGGTTTCATCTATATACATAAAACTTTTCAAGTACAAATGCAAAATCACATACACACACTTTCTTAGAGACATTGACAAACTACCTATAATCCAAAGAAAACATACATTTTCATTATATATACAAAACTATTCACAATCCAAATCTGCTATTCAACTACCTTCTATGTTAAATAAAGTTTTCAGAAGATTGGGGAGGGGTTCCTGACAGAGATATTTTAAGTGCTGGCTCTGGTTAAGCATTTATCACAAAGCTTGTAGAGGAATTGGCAATCCTCATTGTTTTATAACTTACAAGCTTAAGATATAGGGTCATGTGATCTACGACTCTTATTTTGACTATTTATAGTCTCTGCCATAAGTCTTATGCAATTTTTATATTGCTAAGACTACTACTATGTGGTATGGCTGAAGATCTATCAGCCCCATATAGCTATTTGAGTTGGATAGCTGGGTTTGAAGACATGTAGATGTCTGAAAATTTCAGATTTTCCACTCAATAGATAACTTTTAGTTAAATGTTGGCTTTGGGTTGGTATTTTTAGATCTAGTGTCTGAATCTACCCTGACACCTCTCTGAGGAGTGCCAAAGCATGAAACCATGGTCAGGGGTTTGTGGAGGGGTTCCTGACAGAGATATTTTAAGTGCTGGCTCTGGCTAAGCATTTATCACAAAGCTTGTAGAGAAATTGGCAATCCTCATTGTTTTATAACTTACAAGCTTAAGATATAGGGTCATGTGATCTATGACTCTTATTTTGACTATTGATAACTAAAGTTCATATTTGTTAGTCAAATAAATTTAACTCTTCATCTCACCTCAATATCTTTGGAGAAGGCAACCTTTGTCTGCTCAAATAATATTTCATGACCAATATCATACTCATGAATACACAAAATTGTCTTAACATTTTTAATTTCCTTTAATAAATATCTGGCTGCTATTGAACCATGATTTTTAAATATTCAAATTTATTTGTCTTCATTTCAAATTTGCAGAAAAATTATATGGAGTGTGTGTGAATTATTTCAATCTTTTCATTGTTTTGTTATCTATCAAGTGGTATGCGCCCTGTTTTTCTATAATAAAATGTAAATTTTTTATGAACTTTTATTTAAATAACTTCATTTATTCCCCCTTCCCCCTTACCATCAACTTATTAGATTTTAAACCATCAAACATCACATGATCACCATTCTTTATGCTTACACAAGCTGTTTTTTTACAGAGACAAAACTCTCCATATATTGATTACTCTGGCTTGCACTGAGTGGCTCTTATTAGATTTTACAAAAAAAATACATCAAATTTTTAAAAAACAATAGATTATATAAAATCAAGATTCCTCCTTTTTCTTTTTAAAACTTGTTTATTCAAACCATAATTTTATTTTTACTCCATACAATGTTTCAACTACATTCTGTAGTCATTATCAAGTTTCCTTAAACAAAAAATAAAAAACATAAAAATAATAACACAAATAAATAAAATATTAATACATCACAAATATATATAATATTCAAATAAAACCACAATATTAGTACATCTACAAATATAATTATTTACCTCCTTCCCTATATTTAACTATTTCTTTTAAAATACTTTTAAAGCAAATATATATTATTTTAATATCTATTCATTAAATGGCTAAGCGCTTTCAAGGTTCAAGCCCTCATAATCATAGCCGTATTACAAAATATAATAAGTTGACTTGGAGTGATGCAAATTTATGCAAATGAAATAATTATGCATTCCATTTCTTGGATATTTTGTATATACGCACACATATCTGGCAAGCTAACATAACAAAAACCAAACAATTTTTTAAAGACAAAAATATCACATGCATGCTGGAAGATAAGGGCAATAGATTCGTGCTTATGAAAACACAGGACTACACATCTAAACTGGATCAGCAAATTAATAAACTACAATTTCAAAGGCTTCCCGATTTCAATAACAAATTAAATAAGGATAAGTTTATTTCTTCCATTCTCAGACCACACTGTAATAAAGCTTTCTCTAAGGCAGAATATTATAGGCTTTACCCGTCTGCATACATTCCTCCAAGGATGTTTGCCAATGCCAAAATACACAAGGCTGATATTCCATTGCGACTTATTTTAGATTTTGGAGGAGTACACTATTCCAATACGGCGTAATGGTTTAACAGACAGCTCATTCAAGCTTTGGGATTCGGTTCATATACTATAAATTCGTCATTTCAATTTGTTGCAAAAATAAAAGACCTAGTTTTGAACCCACACACTACATTAGCTACTATTGATGTTTCGGAATTATACGGCTCCATTTGTAGGGCTAAATCTATTCAGATTGTAAGAGAAGAGCTTATAAACCACAATTTAGCTCAGCCACTAATTGACTTTATTATAGACTTTTTATCTTGGCTTGATAAAAATATTATGGTATTCTTTCATAACCAGTGGTTTCATATGAACGACGGTTGGCCAATGGGACTCCCTATGAGTGGCATCATCTCAAGTGTAGTTTTAAATTATTTTGAAAAGCAAATAATTCCAAGATACCAAGAATCTAACTTGCTATCCATATACACTAGATATGTTGATGATATCTTCATAGCCGCTCCCTCTCCAATTATTCTACAAATAAAAAATGAACTTCAAAACACTACAGGGCTTACGTTTAACTTGGAGAATGAAAATGCCCATAAACAAGTTAAATACCTGGACCTACATATGCAGCGAGAAACACACATATTAATTATAAAATGCTAATCAAACCCCTTGATGTTAGAGGACACTCCCACCCTCTTTCCAATTCACCAACTAACCATAAACTCTCTGGCTTAACCTCGTTTTTGTTTAGAAATATGCACCTATGTAAATTTGAGGCAGATAAAAAAGCTAATCTCACATCATATAGGGACGACCTAATAAAAGTTGTTTTTGATGTGAATGTAATTGACAGGAGGATAAAACAGTTTTTTGCTCAAATAAATGATAAAGTCCCTAACATTGACAAGCAAAGACTCCTACTCCCTTACCTGCCTAGTATGCATAAATGTTTTTATAATATTTTCAATAATAAATACCAGTTACGTTTTCACACATCTCCTAACTCTAACAAATTAATTAATAATACCAAAGACTGCCTCCCACCCTCGCTGACATCTCAAGTGGTCTATAATATTGCCTGCCCTGAAAAATTTTGTAGATCATCATATTATGGTGAGACTAGGGCCTCTCTCTTCACTAGGCTATCGCAACACACTTATTCTTATAATAAAGCTTTGTTGGACACTGCTCATAGTTCAGTTTTTGCGCAGCACCGTGCTTCAGCTGGGCATGATTGTCAACCGGGAAATCCAGTGGTGGTATGCAGAGAGCGGCATGATCTAAAAAGAAAGATAAAAGAAGCTTTCTTTATATCTAGAGATGGCGATGCCATCAATAGAAAAGACTCTTGCTACAAAATATCCAAGAAATGGAATGCATAATTATTTCATTTGCATAAATTTGCATCACTCCAAGTCAATTTATTATATTTTGTAATACGGCTATGATTATGAGGGCTTGAACCTTGAAAGCACTTAGCCATTTAATGAATAGATATTAAAATAATATTTATTTGCTTTATTTGTTTTTAGCTTTGGGTGCTTGTGCGTGTTAGCGCATTTTATACATTTTGATTCATAATTAGCCACAAAGTATAAACTATTTGCTTATTAAAATACCTTTATAATTTAATACTCTTCTTATATAATTTTATTATCTATTCTCTAAATCTTTACCCATTAACATTCCTTTTAATACCCTTTTTATTCCTATATTATCTTATTTTTTTATCTTTATTTATCAACTTCAGTCTTGTGCTGCATTTATAAGATGGATCTACTGAAAATGTGCTAACTTTCTATTGAAAGCTAATACCATCAGATTACCAGCACTGCCATTGCCTTTATTTATTTTACCAATAAATATATGGAGCAAATCATTACTTATATAGATTAGTTACTGAAAAATTATAAACAAAATTTAAATATTCTCTTTGCATCAATATTACCTAATAGTAAACATTAAAATATCAATATTATCTTAGCTGATTTGATATGTCATAAACTTAATTCCTTGGAGAATTCCTGGAATTGCAATTAAAAAAATAGGCAACTGGATTTAGTTTTATGTTCAATTAAATTGAAAAAAATTTAACTAATACTTTTCATCAACTTCTTCAAAACTAAATTTTAATAATCATTAAATATTCTGGGATCAAAACTATTTGTTTCAAAACAAATTTTAATTTAAATTTATTAGATGTATGGCTGCATTAATGACAACTTTCCTCAAGTCTTATTGATAAAGATAAAAGCCAGAACTCAGTCTTATTGATAAAGATAAAAGCCAGAACTCAGAACTGGTAATTTAAATGCACTACTATTTGATAATCACTGTTTAGTCAATATTATTGTATATAACCTACTGTAGAGAGCTGCTTTGTTTTATCATACATTGTGTAAACTGAAGAATTAAGTGGTTTGTTATTAATATTTTTAGACTAGCAAAAAAGATGTTTATAGTTAATAAATAACTAAGGGTACTAGTAAAAATACTTACTTAGAATCAAATCTATACATCTGTTCAAGCAGGTTGATTTGGGTTCAAAACCTTAAGGTGCTCTGAAATTCAGGCTTTTAATTTGAATAATGAGTTTAAAATGGTTAAAATATGTATGACTGCATCAGTTACAATTTTGAATCCTAAGTCTCAATGATAAAAACAATATATATAAAGTGGTCTAGGGATTTTAAATGCAGTATTTCCTGGTACTCATTGACTACTCAAACTTGCTATAGATGGCACTGTAGAAGGAGGTTGTTTTTGTTTTATCAAATAAAAAGGTTTTTTTTAATTAAAAAATAAAAAATTCCATTATAAATTTTTCTTGCTAAAGAAATTTCATTATTAGAGCATTTTTACTATTTTCAATTCCTTTTTACTGAATAAACTCACATTATTAATAACAACTAATAATAATCAAATGATTATTGTAATATTTGAGCATCAAAGCAACAAATTAAATTTTGATCCAGAAATCATTAGCTCTTGAGTCTGTCACTCACACACTATGCTAATCCACAAAGAAAAGTTATAACTTTCATCATCAAATACAAATATATAATTAATTATAAATTGATAAAAATATTATCTCAAAATGCATTTTTAAATTTAATTTTCAATAAAATAAAAACAATTACTTTATTTTATAATTAGTTGAGTCCAGTTCTACCACTTATGAGTGAGAAGTTTTGAATCGAGTTCTTGGATTTTTTTAAAATTTAATGCAGCTTTCTTCTAGCAACTATATTTTATTTTTATGCTATCAAGTTAACAACCTAAAATTTAAAATAAAATATATTTTTTTAATCTAAGCCAATTTGCTTGCATAATTATACAGATCTGACATCAGTTCAATACCTACATATTTTAGATCCTCAGTTTTGCCATCTAGTATAAATATGAGTACATGCCAAATGGTAAAGCTTAATAAATCCCTAATCCAAGATATTCTACAAATATCTCAGACTAGTTTCAATGAAGAATTTTAAATCTGGATTTGGTGCACTTGGAAGCATTCGATAGATAGTAGTGATTTGCTTTTTGAAAATATTTCTGTGAACTGGAATTATGGGATGTTTTGTTGATTTTATATCACAATTAAATGTTAAAACATAAAATTCAATTTTATATTTTAATAGTAATATTACTAAAAAAAGAGATGACATCATGAAATTGGTAGAAGATTTTTATCAAGAATTATATAGTAATAAAGAACAAGTACCTCCTATATCTATTACATCTTCCGAATTGCCCAGAATTTTAAATGTAGAAGTGAGACATGCAATTAAGTGTATGAAGAAAGGAAAGGCTCCAGGAAATGATGGAATTATAATTGATATATTGAAAGAAGCAGGTGAAGAAATAGAAACAATTTTAGCAAAGTTATATACCAAATGTCTAAATGATAAAGATGTACCGGAAGATTGGAAGAATGCAGTAATAATATTAGTATTTAAAAAAGGTGATAAAGAAGATATTAGAAATTACAGACCTATCAGCCTTTTATCAGTTTTATATAAAATTTTTACCAAGATAATTACAACTCGTCTACAGAGAACTTTGGATTTCCACCAACCAAGAGAACAAGCTGGATTTAAAAGTGGTTTTAGTACAATAGATCATATCCAGGTATTGAGAGAAGTCATAGAAAGAACAAATGAATATGAGTTGTCATTATGTTTTGGATTTGTAGATTATGAAAAGGCATTTGATTCTATACACATTTCTTCAGTGATTAAAGCATTGGATCATCAAGGTATAGATCCAGGATATTGTCATATTTTAAAGAATATTTATAAAAATGCAACAGCAACAATTAGATTACATAATGATACCGGAAAAATCAACATTGAGAAAGGTGTAAGACAAGGTGACTCCATATCTCTAAAACTCTTACAGCAGTGCTGCAAGAAGTATTTTGTGGATTAAAATGGGAAACTAAAGGAGTGAAAGTAAATGGAGAGTATTTAAGTCATTTAGATTTCGCAGATGATGTAGTTGTTTTTGCAAATAATGCTTCAGAGCTGCAGGAAATGTTGCAGGAGTTAGCAGATGAAAGTAGAAAAGTAGGACTAAAGATAAATGTTAAAAAGACTAAAGTAATGTTTAATCGATTTGCTCAAAATATGAAAATAAAGATTGATTATGAAGAATTAGAAGAAGTTAACAGTTACAAATACCTTGGTCAGATTATTAATACAGATGGAAACATAATGGAGGAAATTAATCATAGAATTAAATTTAAACTTGGTTGGAGTGCTTTTGATAGAAATAACTTGATACTAAAAGGAAATATGCCTATGTGTTTGAAAAGGATGGTTTTTAACAAATGTGTTTTACCAGTTCTTACTTATGGATCTGAGACTTGGACACTTAATAGAAGAGCAATACAGAGACTTCAGACCACTCAAAGGAGTATGGAGAGATGTATGTTGGGAGTAACAAGAAGAGATCGAAAACGCAATGTATGGGTATGACAACAAACAGGTGTTACTGACCTTATTGAAAAAATTAAAAGATTGAAATGGAGTTGGGCTGGACATATTGCTAGAAGAGATGATAATAGATGGACAATTGAAATTTTAAACTGGATTCCAAGAGATTGTAAAAGACCCAGAAAGAGACCACATGTGAGATGGATGGATGAAATAAGAAAATGTGCAGGGGTGTTGTGGAGAAGAGAAGCTAAAGATCAGAGAAGATGGATTAAACTTGGAGAGACCTTCATCCTGCAGTGGATTGATAATGGTTGATGATGATGATGATTAATATGTTGAAATTTAAAATTCTATCAAAATTATATGAATAAATAACATAAAAAAAAGGAAAAATGCAAAAGATTTTTAATACATCAAAAATTATACACATATATAAATGTGTGAGCTGCTGCTTTTCATTCATTACTTGATAATTTTTACTGATAGAAAAGATGTTTATGTGAAAATAATTTTGGCCAATTTATATGGAGAATAGTTAATAAAATGAAATAAATAACTTTTCAGATCTTCCGAAATGTTAGAAAAGAAGTAATTTTAATTAGCTTATTGAAAAAGATGAAAGAATTTTCAATAATCTAAAGAAATATATAAAAAGTATACTTTAAAATACTTAATAAGAACAAAAAGCTGAAAAAAAATATTTTTTTAGTTCAGTATTAAAGATGACACTGCTGAATACATATATAGAAAGAGAAAAGTATTACATATGTATGTGTGTGCACCTACAAATTTATTGTTATGCCCTCACCATAATTATAGAAAGATAATAAAATAGCCTCAAATAACAGGAGAAAGCAATATTAAGCTAATAAATTAACCATTCATGAGAGTTTATGAATTTTCTTCCTTGCTATATGGTCTCTAATACTTGGAGAACCGTTTCAAGTTTGCTGAAATTTATTGATTATTTAGCTAAAATTTCAAAAATTCAAATCCATGGTAATAATCATTTTTGTTTTAAAATAAATATCCTATTATACTTCAACATCATTTTCAAACCATTATCGATCCAATGCAGCATGAAAGTCAATGTTCAATCCATCATCTTTGACCACTACTCTCTATTCTCCACATCATCCCGGTACTCTTCCTTATTTTATCCATTTCATATATTGTCTCTTTCTAAGTGTTTTAATCTTTGGAATCTAATTTATGATTTCAACTGTCCATCTATTATCATCTCTTCTAGAATATGTCCAGACCAACTCCACTTCAGCCTTTTAAATCTTTTAATCACCCATGTATTTCATTTTTGAACTTTCACTGTTTGAGTACATCTTGTCATCCTTTGTTGAGTGGTCGTCTCAGCAACACTTTTCAAACACATAGGCATATTCCCTTTTAATACTGTTATTTCTATAAAAAACACTCTAATCAAGCTTAACTTTATGATTAATTTTATCATTTATGTTTCTATTTGTAGTAATAATCTGACCAAGGTATTTGTAGTTGTTAATTTAGTCTAACTCATCTTTATCAATCTTTAGTTTCTTCTTTTCAGAAAATCCATTAAACACTATTTTAGTCTTTTTAATTTTTAACTTTACCCCCATTTTCATCTGATAACTCTTGCAGTATTTCCTGAAATTGTCTCTGAAGCATTATTTGCAAAAACAATTACATCATTTGCAAAATCAAGATGACTTAAATACAATCCATTTATTTTTATGCTCTTAGCTTCCCATTTCAATTGACAAAATATATCTTGCAAAACTGATGTAAATTATTCTGTCATACAATGTTAATCTTCCCAGTATCATAATGTAATGTAATTGTTTCTCAGAATATGACAATATCCTGAATCTATATCTTCATGATTCAATCCTTTAATTACTGAAGAAATGCTTATAAAATCAAATACCTTTTCATAATCTACACATCCAGAGCATAATGGCAACTCATATTCATTAGTTCTTTCTATACCTTCTCTCAATACTTAGATATGAACCACTATACTAAAACCACTTCTAAATCCAGCTTTTTCTTTTGATTGGTTAAAATTCAAAGTTCACTGTAGATGAGTTGTAATTATCTTGGTAAAAATTTTGTATAAACTGATAAGACTACTAATAAGTCTGTAATTTCTAATATCTTCTTTACCACTTTTTTTAAATATTAATATTAATACTGCATTCTTCCAATCATATGGTAGATCTTTATATTGATAATTTTTTCAGATGGCCTCAAGCATCTATTGGGATTTTACAATTGACTCTTTGCTTCATCCTGCATCAGCAGATGAGGGGTATGGAAGAGTCCAACTTTGCTTTCTAATTTCTTGTCAATTAATTTTCAAAATAAAAAATAATAAAATTCATTATCTATTATTTTTTAATCCCAGCATTGCTTCTACAACATGTTAAAAAGAAAAAAAAACCCTCAAAAAACAATTGATATATGAAGAAAGAATATTCAATAAAAAGCAGACAACTATAATTTTATCAAGGCAAATAATGAATCACTTTATTTAATTTGTAAAAAAATATATATTCTTTTTCAAAGACTATAATTTAAGATAATATATGCAAAAACCTACTGCCAAACTGATTACATATGAAGGATTATATTGTAAGAACTAAATAGTGGAATTGAAAAAAAAAGTTTCTCTTCTCAACAAAAGATCTTTTCAAAAGATTACATACAAATTTAATCCCATTATAAAAGTCAGTTATATGGACAAAAAAAATCAAAATCATTCATTAATGGTGAGTTCATTAAGAAATGTTTGAAAAGTGTGGCAAATATAATTTATTCTTAAAAAAGAAAGTATATTTCTAAAATCAATTTCTATTATCAGATTATAACCAGATAAATTGAAGAAATTAAAAAAATATATCAAAAGTTGGGAGAGTAAATCTTCTAATTTTAAATTTTATGCCTTGGCAATGGAAGATGCATGTATACTATAGATACAGCTCAACTTGTCATTTTTATTAAAGGTATTATTGATGAATAATATAATGTGACTGAAGAAATAGTTTTTTAATACATTAAGAGCTACAACTAAATCAAGAGTTGTATTTATATATTGGACTATTTCCATAATCTAATATGAGTATTGAATGTCCTTAGAAAAATTTAACTTTAAATATTCCAAATATATTTAACTGTTAGTAATAGCACATCAAACAGGTTAGTATATGCACAATGTTTCGAGAGGTATTATTCTCCCCTCATCTTCAGATGTTGCTGGCCTGACCAAAGTTAGGACTAGCCTAGGAATCAATCCTGGACCCTTAGATTCTTGAGTGTTGAATTTTAAGATAATGCTACTGGCCTGACCAATGACAGTACTAGCATGGGAATGAAGCCTAGACTCTTAGATTCTTGAATTTTAAGGTAATGTTGGTTAGAGCATTATCTTAAAATTCAATACTCAAGAATATAAGGGTCCAGGTTTGATTCCCATGCTAGTACTGTCATTGGTCAGGCCAGCAACATCTGAAGAAGAGGGGAGAATAATACCTCTCAAAACATTGTACATATAATAACCTGTTTGAAATGCTATTATTAACAGTTGAATGTATTTGAATATTTAAATAAAGTTAAATTTTTCTAAAGACATTCAATACTCACAGTAGATGATGGAAATAGTTCAATATATAAATACAACTAAAACACTATTATCACAAATCTTCAGGGAAAAAAATAAATCAAGAGATTTATGCAAAATACAAAATATGATAAAGCAATTTCTTTGTCATTATCAACATAACTGGTATACTGTTGGTGATGATAGATAAAAGAGAGGGAATTGTAAAATTAATAGAAAATGCAATTTCTGTACAAAACTGTTTAATAAAATATTGTTAATAGTATGTCAATAAAATTTATGCACAAAATTATACATATGACCAGGGATGATATTCAAAATGCTTAACAAAAAAAGGTATGCTAAAAAAAGGAAGATAAATAAATAATATTCACTATATTAATATTATTTTAAGTTTTAATGATTGTAGAAAATGTAGTATAAATAATCATTCAATGTTCTTATCAATAGTATGCACATGGAATACAATAATCATAATTAATCTAATAACTTCCATATCATACTTTGATTTACACTTGGTATATTGGGAAGGTTTTGTTTCACACCATTATCACTAATTAACTAAGACTGATGTTGACATATCCCAGATGGCAGCATGGATGAAATTGACAGGTCTAAACTAACTAAATTATAATGTATTAAAAATGTAATTAAATATAAAACATATTTTTTGGTTTTTATTTACAATTTATGGTACTTACGTATTAGTCCTGCAATGTAGGAGAGATGGTATGCCTTTTTGCATTCACAATAAATGTCTAACCTTGCAATCCCCTCAAATAAACCCTGTAATCTCATCCAATAACATGATAAATTTACACTTTCATTTATTATCCAGATTTCATTCGGATAAGTTCTCAAATTGTTTTTACTTCAGTGCTGATTCCCCCCCCCCCAATTTTCTGGTTAATATTACAATTTTTTTTAAAAAAAACAGTACAAAATAATGAATATTTGGAGTTTACCCATTACTGAGATCAATGAAGTCAAGTACATCCACACTTCGAACAAGGAATGGCTTTGTAATGTTCAAGGATGTAATAATAAAATAGGTCTTCATAAGGGAATATGGTTGGGAAGGTTCCAGAATTCCATTTTTGATGGCAATCTGATTTATTTACAGCTGGGCTAACAAATTAACATCCATAGAATGGGAGAAAACAGAGTTTGATTTAGCAGAAAAAACGTAAAATTGGTGGTCCTAACAAAATTGCTGAAATCGACAACAGTCTTTTGCATAGAAAGAAAAAAAACTAGATGAATTCTTATGGAACAATTGATGTTTTATGGCTTGTGCAGAGAGACCAACAAGTGTTTCATCATGAAAATTCATGGTAGAACAGTGGCAATTCTGATAGAAGCCATCAAACAAAATATGGAAGAGGAATCAAACTGCTGAATTATGAGCTGCTGGTTACTGACCATTTTCATGTGAATCATACTGGATGACAACAAAAAAATTAGTCCACCACATTGAAGAAATAATAGAAGTAGAGTAATTTAATTATTTTTTTTTTTGGTTTTGAAAAAATACATTTACTACTTATTAACATTTCTGGTGACGATTCTGTGCAGGCATTATATTGCACAATCATGTGTTAAAATAAGTCTCCATTTTGGGAAAAATAAAAAATTTCACTTTTAGTCTTCATTTTGAAACAAAATTTTATCCACTTAAAATAAAGTAGATAACAGGTAAATTGATTGTTTCATCATGACAATTCCTATTATATAATACATGATAAGTAACGTATGTGTATATTTTAAACATTTTGAAATTTAGTGATTGTTTTGTCTATATTTAAAGTAACATTTGGGAATTGCATAAAACTTTTTCAGCTTTATTTTTGTGTGAAATTCATATTTTTTACTATTTCTAAAAATGTACTTTTTCATATTTATTTTTATGTGAAATTCATATTTTTAGTATTGTTAGAAATTAACATTTGTAGTATTGTTAGATTTAGTCTGGTGCCATTACTGTTATGTATTAGAACTGATATGTCTTTTCACATATGCATTCAGACTACCAATAACTTTGTAAATCTGCATTTTGATGAATTTATCATTTTAAGTTTGTACAAGATCCAAGTGAATATGTTATTTGGTCAGATCACAAGATTAGCAAGTTATCAGCAGATTGATACGAATGTAAAAAAGACATAGAAGTCTAATACATTGCAGGTCTAATATGTAAGTACTCAAATTATTTATTTATTTTGAAAAAAGTGACATAATCAATTTATTATTTTGTGGGGTTTGTTTTAACAACAGGTATGGAAAACTTTCAATATTTTAATAATCACCCTTGCATAAGACCTATGACAGAGAGATTACAATATATAATGTGACTTTTTCTTGAATTCATTATAAGGTTCTTCATATGATGGTTTAATAATGTAAATTCATGTCATGCAAATCAAGAAGACTATAAATTTCATAAGGACCAAAGGATTGAACCATCATCATTTTCAGGAATTCCTTAAAAGAATTAGAGCTGATAATGGCAACATCATTTACTTTTCAGAAGTAGCATGGCTAAAACTGAAGTCAAATGTTAAAAACATTTTATAATTTATGACATGTTATCAAATTATGCTATGACAAAACAAATTTGAGCTGAAATTTGGTTATGAAAACTTGCTTACAAATTTAGCATTTTTTTTGTGGATTTAATTGTTCATTTAAGAATACTTCAAACCATAACTATTTTCCAAATAAAACTGAAATTATGGCAAGCTCAAACTAAGGCAAATAATTTTATGCATTTTGATAATTGACTGAATGTAATCCTGTGAGTAGTAAAAAATATGCAGCTTTGCTTTTCGAATTGATACAAGAACTTTAAAACATGTTGCAAGATTTGTGGAAAAATAATCAATATTTTGTTATAT
This sequence comes from Epiperipatus broadwayi, assembly GCA_028023455.1. Classification (NCBI taxonomy): domain Eukaryota; kingdom Metazoa; phylum Onychophora; class Udeonychophora; order Euonychophora; family Peripatidae; genus Epiperipatus; species Epiperipatus broadwayi. The sequence continues at coordinate 3,663,977 of JAQFVV010000044.1, read as the reverse complement.
TTGCAATTCCATTTTCAATCAACATAAATATGTTACCTGGCAATTTACAAATGGAATGCATAGAACTGTAATCTGATATTCAAATTAATTACAATCAAATTTTTTTTACTGGACTTGGATAGATTCTATATTCCCATATAAAAATATTCTTTGCTTCAAAATCATACCTTATTCACATCATCTCTTCTTTGGGAGCACCGATATTTATTAACAACTATTTTCAAAATGAAATATATTAATAATAAAATTGGAATCAAAATATCTGATCATCATCTTGAGAACTCACTGAGAATTGCAACTATTCCATCAAATTAGATATTGATGCATTAGTTTATCAAATATAATGCCAAATATTCAATAATTTTATGTTGTTCTCACTTTTTTTGCTTTTATAATAAAAAGTATAAAAACATTGATGATATTTTATTACTTAAAGGTGTACATTTTCTATATTAGTTATCACAAAGGTGATCTGTTTGATGATTTTAAAAAAAATTTCAAATAGGCTATTGTATAATTAGGATTATTATCTAAGACCTTTTTGCTCATCTATGGTGGTAGTGGTGATGGATATCACAAAATTACGCATGGAACTTTTTTTGCTTTATCAGCTTCAATAATATGTGTAACTTTAATGTGTGGCCCAAGACTTAATGTGGCTCAGAGATACCAAAGGATTGGACATCTCTAATCTTGACATTTTTATGTCAGCTTATATTGCCAAAAGTCAAAATTATTAAACAATATATAAAAGGATGCAACTTTCATATTGAATTTTGTGTCATAAATGCAATAGAAAATTTCACTGATATCAAATAATAAATTTATTTTTTTTATTTAATTAACTAATACTTTTAAATTACAGTAATAAATTAGCATGGATTTTGTTCAAATCCTTTTTAAGCAATATTTATTAATAAATTATACTTCATTTTGCTCACTTAATTTAGTTTAAATTTAATTTTTTCTTTAATTAATAATCTTTTTAAGCAAAAAGTACATGAATATTGTAATAATATTGTAAAGCAATATATCTTCATATAGCAAATATAAATATTCTCAACAAAAAAAATAATTAAAAATATTAGTTTTATTTATTACATAATTAAAAAAATCTTGATCACATGCAATAATAAATTGCACCAAAATTAATATGGAAAATGTGTACATTATGTTAGCTAAAATATTATTAACTTATCTAATTTTTATTTGATATCTTCATAATGATAAAATTGCAAAGTCATGACTTTCCATCATAAAAATGAATATTTTTGTCCAAAAAGTTAGTTTTATCATTATTTAATTTAAAAAACTTTAATCATATATACATGCCCTAAAAATAAATAAGAAAATTTTAAAGTTGGTTAAAGTACACATTTCTTACTTGCTTTTTTTAAACAAGTTTGTTATATCAAGAGCAACCCAAAAATTTTTTCGATAAAATTTCAGTTTTCTAACAAAATAAAAAAATTAAATACACAATTATAAAACAATTGACCACATAATATATATAAAGAGGACAGAAAATAAATTTGAAAATATACATTTTGTCAATTAAAATTATTTTTTTATTTTCTTGCTTTAATTAATGAATCAGATTTAAGTGATGTCAGCCTTGATACTAGTAACAAAAATTTTTTTTTTTCATTAATTTTGTTTATGCATTAATTTATCATTAACTCTCAATTTTAAATTGTTTTTAAAATAAAATATTCAAAATGTATACTATATTTTGAATCTGCAACAATAAGTTATTTTTTTACTATAGTAAATCATAATAATTACTTATTTTTCAATGACTTTTGAGAAATCTATTACTCTGCTATTTGGAGCAAACATTTACTAATTTTTATTGTTTTAATTTTTTGAGCAATTTTATTCTAGTACATAAAATTTTTGAATTAAAAACAAACAAACAAGAGTTTTGGATTAATATGCAATCTGTATTTAAAAAAACATCCAACTGCTAAATTACTATTAACAACTGAATTATTAAAAGAGAATGACTGAGAAAACAGGGTTGACTTTTTGTAATGCAATTAATTATTTAAATATCTGGCTAATATATTTATTAACAATTAGTATTCTATTAAAGAAATTCAATATTTTATTTAAATGATGGCTAAGGTTTGAAAAAAACATTTCTAATAGATTAAATATGCTTTTTTTAAAATTAAAAAATAATTTGAATTTAGAAGAGACAACTAGAATGACAAAAACTAATGTTAAAATATATTTATGTATATTTTAACACATCTTATGCTATGTTAGTGTCTTACAGTGAGACAATATCAATTTTTGAAGAGTCTTACTTCATAGTAGCTTAAATTCAATATATTAATTGCTTGTTTATTACACTTACAATATTTTAAACATAATATTCATATCTTACTATATTGTTAATAGATGTAATTTCAATTAACAATTATTCAAAAAAATATTAAATAACAAATTAAAAATTAATTTTAAAAAATGGAAACTTAATTTTAAATTCGTAAATGTCACTGATGGTTATGTGATCAAAAACTGATTGCTATTTTGTTTTTCAGATAAGAATACTAGCTTGAATTTACAAATTTAACAATTTAGATACTGTAACTTGAATTTTATATTAGTAATTTATATCACAAAAAATAAAGATTACAAAAATAGTTTATTTACTTTTTGAGATAGTTATGTCACAATGAATATAATTTTTAAATTCAATTCAATTCTTAATATATAAATTTAAAAAATTATAGTGTATTAAAAACATACACATTTTTATTTTTTGTTAATTCTTTTTATGTCTTAATGTGCATAATTTTTAAATTAAATTGTTCATAGATAAATGCATGTTGTATACATGTTAAAAATGTGATTGTTATAAACAAAAATTATGTAAGATTTGGCTCTATTCATAAATTTTGGATCTGCTTGAAATCATATACATATGTTAAAAAAGAAAAAATCAAAGTAATTTGCTTTAATCATATTAAAAAGCATTAATAGTTAGATTACTTTAGTGAAAACTAAAAAAAAAAAGGAAATAGCTATTTAAAACAATTGCTATAATAAAACAAAAGATATTTTGTAATATTAAATGATCTTATATAAGGAATGGTAGAGATAATGGAAAGGATTATTCTTTAAAATAAATATTGTTTTGAAAAGAATGAATTTAGCATATAGGAAAAAAAGGCTTCTATCCAATTATCTCATTACACGCCACATTTAAAGAGTGTAAGAATTTAAAATGTTAAGATTTATAACATTTGTAAAAAAAGAAAATGTTTAGATAAATGAATATTTCTTAACTCTTTTTTAATCGGATAATGAAAAATTTAAAAAAACTTTTTAAAGAAAAAGTTTTAAACTAAATTTAAAAGATTTGGGTGATTCTTTAAATTTTCTTAAATTATTTTTGATTTGGAAAACAGGTTAATTAATCAGAAATGGAAATGATTGTTAATTAGTTAATAAACCGTCGGTTTAAATGTAAAAACACCGGTCAGATAAGAAAACAATAGAAACTGTTAGCAAATAAGAAGAAATCCCATGGATCGGACGGGGGACTCGTCGGTGACGAATGTAAATCATCCTTCACATTAATATAAAGGAAAATTTGGAAATTTTATCAGTGCTAGTTTTGATGTTTTAGATGTACAGCTGGTGTTGTGTGGGGGTGAAAAGCGCCCTCATCCCTTCAGTCTGTAGAAAGGAAGAAAATGAGCTCGTCTCTTGGGAACTCCTAAAATCTCGGATGGATAAATAATCGGACGGTACCACTGGACGCGGGTTCGTTCCGAGGATTATGAGATGACTTTTATAATGACTTTTTTTGACAGAATTACTTCCAGTTAATATGTTTTTCTTCTGGTCTTTTATTGTTTTTTTTAATGTTTTTTTTGTAAAATCATTTCCATTTTTTATTTTTGTTCTTTTAAGTTTTATTATGATTTTTGTTTTCCGTTAAAATATAAAAATGTTAAACTTAAGTCGGGCGGAATGGTGTTAGATTCGAGTTTATTAGGGGAGGGTATCTTAGGTTTATGTCATTGTTAGATTGGGTCAATGGATTGGATATATTGATGAGTTAGTAGATGTATCGGAGATTCGCCGGGCAGATCGTTTTATTCGCGCCTCCCCGTTGTTGGAAGGAATTTAAGGGAGACGGTTCTTTCTATGGAGTTTTTTTATTGTTCTTCTCGTTAGATAGATGAATATTCTTCTGATTGAGAGTCAATGTCTTTTCTTAATTCTTTTGGTGTGCGTTGTCATTGAATACATCGATGTATCAGATGGATTGATGCCAGTTTGACTGCGTTTTAGCCTAAGGTTAAATAGGGATAGAATATTTTAATTTCAATGAAATCTATTAGTTTCTACTCGCTCTAAATAAAAATGTTAAATTTAAGTTGTTTTAGCGGCTGGTCGGTTAACTTGTTTTGCGTTTCTTTTGTCAAATATATAGTTCGTAAAATGTACCACGGTGGTTCTAAAATGTTTTATTCGGATGTCTTTTAAGTTTGGTGACAAGAAGTTCTTATGGGAATACTATTGGGTTATATAAATTTCCCTCCGCAATTGTCAGTAATCAATAATTTTATATCTTGATCACTTTGTTTCTTTGGAATGTTTTACCGGTATCCATGTACCGTCTATAGCAACTATTATACAGCTTTTTATCCCATCTGTGCGACTTATTAAAATGTAAAATTAGAATTAATAGTAATTAAAGGAAATTAAATCAAAATCAAAGTTAAAAATAATGTAAATGTTAAAATGTAACTAATACTAAAATAATTTTAAATCTTATATATATGTGCATAAATAAATGTTTGTTGTTAATTACTGGCAGTGGCTTTTTATTTATTTTTAATGTTGAAATTAATTAAATAAATATGATATTATTAAATTTACTCCCTAATTATAAAATGGTAAAAAAAAAAAAAAAAAAAAAAAAAATTTTTTTTTTTTTATTAAGATTTATAACATTTGTAAATATATATATCATTATTACAATAGTTTTTAATTAACTGACATTTTATTTGTATTATATATATATAAAGGATAAAATAAATGTAACTAAAATTAAAACAATAAAAATAGACAGGAGTCTAATGTTATTAAATTCTTTGAAACATGTTTAATTATGTTGATGAGAACTACAAAAAATTAAGAATGGAATGTTATTTTGTTGACAATTATTGAGCCAGGGTTCTCAACTAACATTCTATGAAATCCTAGAGTGCCTCAATAAATTTTGAAGTTCTATAATAAAATTAGTTTTTGAGCTCTAACTTATAGTTTAAACCAGAAATTACCAATCTATGTTGCATAAACAATCCTTGTTGCATAATTTTTGTATATTGAACTCTTGATTATAAAAATAAAAAGTAAAATCAGATCTTATAAGTACTACTACAATCAAAAACATTTTTTTAATAATAATCCAAAAAAATATATATAACAAAAATTCAAATTCAGTGAGTTAAACTAAAAAAAAAAAATTGTTCCACATTGAATGTGCAAGTAAACCAATATTAAGAACTAATCCAGAGCAAACGCGCGCGTAATCTTAAATTTATATTTTGTAATTGTTCATTGTTTTTAAACCTTATAATTTTGTTCTTTAGAAAAATTATCTCCAGCAATGAAAGTGAACAAAAAAAGGTAATAGGAAATTTTTTCTGCTTAATACTTAAATCCAAACATTAAGACTGGCTAAAATAAAACAGACTCAAAAGTTTCATTAAAGTAATCAATATTTAAATTATAACATTTTATTCATAATATAATAATATAAAAAATGCTATAGTACATAATTATATTATTAAAAAAAGTCAAATATTATTTATTTAAAGTATACTGTATTTCATACAAAAATTGATTAGTAGCATAAAAATTATATGGTTATGCAAACTAATAGGTGAAAAAATTGCACATAATCAGTAAAATGTGTTTTTTCATGGATTAAATTTAAGTTTAAAAAAAAAAATTTTCTGTCTATTCTATAACAAAAATGAAATAAAGGAAGTATATAGGATTCCATTTTTGGTATTAAAATTCAGCTGACTAAAATTAAACTATTATTGAAAGAGTATAGATTAAAAAAAAAGATTCATCTTTCACATTATACCAATTTAAATTAACCTTTTCCATTATAATTTTTTTCTCTTTTTTAAATTTCCAATATATAATTTTTGATTTGTTGTTTAATGTAAATCAGTAAAAAATTGTCAGGATTCCAAAAATTTTAACAAGATGAAAAAAGTTTCCTGAATAAAATAAGTTGTGAACCATTGATTTAGAGATCAACTTCAAATAGATTTAATGGATTAGAAAAAGAGAAAATTGATATGCTTTGGAGAAATATTTTTAGAAAGAATTAAAAATAATAATTATAAGAAAATGTTTGTAATGAAGACTGTATAAAAGAGTAAAAGATAAAAAAAAAGATATCAGTTATAAAAACAATAACAATAAATATGTACTAGAAAATAATCATGGAAAACATATTGGAAGGTAATGGAAAAGTGATATGAAAAAAAAAATTATAATAATCTTAAAAATAAAATTAGTTATGAATATTTGAAAAGAATAGCAAGATGGGATAAAAAATGAATGAAGAAATTAGTGTTGAAAGATGTGGGTCCTAATTTTTGCTGATAACATAAATGATGATCAGCATGAGTAAAAATATAGTCATTATCATTCTATAAATATATATATTAGTTCATTTTAAATTTCAAATTTTTGTTATGATACTTTTTTTTCTTTCTGGACCATTAATTTAAAGTATATACTATATAAAAAAAGGAAAAATCAATTTTTTTTTTTTTTGCAAACTGATGGATTTGTACCATTTCTTTAGAATTCACTGAAGTATTTCCACTATCATATATATTTAGACATTAATTTTTGAGACATTAAAATATATCTGCTTTAACTACCTTTTTTTTTTATTGCAGACATAATTTCCTCAAAACTTTTTTCTGGAATATAACTTAACATGGCTACTTATTTATTTTTTGACCTGCCTGTCACTTATATCAATCTCATTTATAGTTTAAACTTATTCCTAATATTCAGGCCTCAATCAAACTCAAACAGTATTACAAAATTATCATCACTACTATTACTCAACAAAATTTTTAAAAAGATGGTTACAATTCCGAAAAAATTTAATAGCAATTAAAGTGATTTCTGTGAAATTTGAGTTTTTTTTTTTTTGTATGTGTATGTTCTGGAATTTATAATGTGACAATAATTGCATAAAGATATTTTTTATAACACATACTACTATTTCATAAATATGATTGGCTGAGTATAAATAAATAATCATGTAGCATATACTAAGTCAATTTTAGTGTAACATCTTTGGTTATATAGATAGGCCAAGTAACAACACAATGTTAATTGATGAAAGTTTATCAATGTTTGTCACTCCTCCCTTTATATATCTTAATACAAATTACAATTTTAATATTAGTTTACATATGCAAATTAATGCTATACCTTCATTATTTTATAATGTATCTCTAAATAGCAATATTACTTTTTTAAAAAAAAAACTTTAGAGTAATTACATAAAGAAGAACTGGCAATTAATTACAATCTTCTAAACTGTTTAAAATAATCTATGAATCTTATATATTAAAAAGCGGCAAATATCTTCCTTGTAAGGCATTATTTATGTGCTTAAGTCTGGAATTAGAAATAGGCCAAAAATTATTGTTGCATGTGTACTTCATAAAAATCATTTTATAATTTTTTTTTTATATAATTTAATATATCAATCAAATTAAATAAACCTTTAAATATAATTCCTATTTCTCTACCTACATTTGTAAATAATTATAATCATATACTATTTCCTTTCATTATAGTATATTTTGTAAACAAATTTATGTATCTCAAATTTAATAGCCAAAAATAAAGAAAAACTAAGTTCTTTTTGTGATACTTAATATAAAAATTCACTTAAAATCAGTAAAAAAAGCCAGAATCAATGTTAAATAAAATTGTGATATTAGAATGTAACAACCAATTTACCAAGAATCTTTTAAATTTTTAATATTTTCCTTCAATTACTATTTTATATTAGAATTTTACTGCCTGTATAATTTTTAAAAATAGAAATATAAAAAAATAGTTGTTGCTTGTAATTATAATGCAAATTATTGATGATATAAAAATGTTGAAAGAACTCTCAATTAAATAATAAATTATTTATTTATTATACAAGATATAAAAAATAAATTAAATAATTCCAAACAAAAAGAAACTTATGTGAGGAGAAGTTCATAACAGCTATCAAATTTCAAAATTAATTGCAATATATATATACATGTTAATCATGTGCAATATATACAGCAAATAAATTACAAATGTTAAACAGTAATAAATATTGTTTTATGCAAGATAATAGCCAAAGTTTCGAACATTTTTTAAATATAGAAAATCCAATGTGAGCAATATCTAGGGAAGAAACAGCAAGAAAAGAATTAAGCAATCTGACATCATTTTAACTGAACTGTCTATAACTACTTTCCAAATTTAAGTTTGGTAATGCAATGATATATACATATACATCAATAATAACTATATTTATAAAGCTTAACAGCAGATAATATACCAGAATTATTATAAATATTATACAAAGAAGTCAATCTGAGTCTATCAAAAATAATGTGCCTAGAAAATTTTTGCAATATAGTGTGTAAACAGTACAATCTTCCCAAATAAAAATATTATAAGACAATACACTTTGATAACAAGCAATATAAACAATCAATAAATCCAATCTAGGTAACAATTTCATTAAGTAAGAAAATAATTAATTAATATGGCATAATCAAAAATATATGTAAGCAATATTTAACCAAAATAATCTAGAATCAATAAAAACACTCAACAATAGTTACCAACAAATACGTATAATTATTCTTATAAAGAATCTTTGCCACAAATGAAGATATTAGTGAATATGAAGAGTATTTATTAAAAACAAAAAGAATATCTTTCATTTTAAAAAGATCAACTGTTAGATAGTTTAGTATAATCCAATTATTAATTAAAGCCAAAACCTTATTAATCAGCTTTTCAAGATTATATGAAAGAGAATCATAAGACAGATCAATATCAACAGCAAATTATAAATCACTGCATCCAAAGGCAAAGTAAAAATATAATTTATATAAATCAAAAATAATATAGGATCAAATACAATCTCATGCAGAACTCCATGGTTTACCAATTTAAAATCACTAACAATAGCAATAATTTTGGTTGCTTGTTTTCTGTCTTTTAGAAAAATGTTTAACTATGAAACAAAATGACCTCAAAAACCATATGAATATAAACAATATAAAACAACTGTATGATGAACAAAGTCAAATGCTGTAATAAATCCAAATATATAGCTACAGACTTAAAACCATTATCCAATGAAAACTAAATTTTGCATATGACTATGAAGAGAATCCAAAGTACTCTTATCAGCAACAAAATCAAATACAGAAATTACTTTATACATGTTCAAGAATGACAATATCTTATCTTTGACTACCATCTCAAACAGTTTTGAAATAGTAGAGATTATTGAAATTTGTCTTGAGTGTAATAATACTAACTTTTAAACACTCAGAAAATATTTCAGCACACAAAGAAAAATTAAATAAGTAAACTAGAACTAGTATAAAACAAATTTATTATCTCTAAGAATTTTTGAAATTAAATTATCTAAGCTAGAAGAGTGAATATTTTTTAAATAATCATATGATAATTGAATATCATAAACATCTGAATAAAAGCAAAAAAGAAAAATAGACTCAAAAGCCAAATCACTAATAGAGGGTTCCATCTAAAAGATATAAATAAAATTATTAAAAATTATCAGCAATATATACTTCATTGCCATATATTTCTAATGTACTTATTATTTTTGATGGAAGTAATTTTATTAAAGGATTTTTTAATCAAAGAATTAATTGGTTTCCATTTCACAAAAGTATTTTTTAAAAAAGAAATTCCATACAATAATGTGATTCAGCTTTTTTAATATGCACTTAATTTCCTTGTTAAGCTGCTTTAGAGCAAGCTAATTATCATCAAATGTTTTATAGTTTCTCAAATTATTTTTTTCAATTAACTGGTTTGTTATCCATGAAAAATACTTCTATTATTATTAAATAATTTAATGTAAAATTAGTCACTTTATCAATTAAAGAAATATAAATATTGTGAAATTATATAAAAGCTATGTTTACATTATTCAAGCCAAAAACAAAATCCTAACTCTGATTGGATAATAAATTATTTAATTTAACATGACAGATTATTAACATATGAATAGATATCCAGATTATTAGCCATGGACAATTTCAAGAGTTGGAAACAAAAAAAAATGTAATGGCTAAATCAGATAAAACAGATTTATAATTAAAATGCTGATCAAGTCAAATAAATATATGATCAATCAGAGATTTGTAAGATAGTGTTATACAGAAGGTAAAAAAATGTATGTAATTAAAACTAACTATATAATAAATCCAAGTACCTACAAATATAATTATGTTCTTTAATTAATAAATCAATATTCATATTAATAATTATGACAGAGGATGAATATAAACTAGATAATAGTATACTATGTTCACCAATAACAGTTATAATGGATCTATATAAGTATTGGAATATATTAAATAAAACTTAAACCAAGTTTTATGTAAATCACTACACCAGAACATGAATACAAACATGATCAAAAACATACTTATAAGCATCCAATTTATACAAATGTTGTTCCTCTTCAGAAATCCAAGATATAAAATCCCAAAGGAAGACCACTGAATATTCATATTAATAATTATGATAGAGGATGAACATAAATTAGATAATAGTATATCGAGTTCACCAATAAAAGTAGTAAAGGATCTACATATTACAATTAAATGTAATTACTAAAGATTTGATACTAGTAAGTATTGGAATATGTTAAATAAAATTTTAACCAAGTTTTATGTAAATCACTATACCAGAATGTGAATACAAACATGATCAAAAACACAATTATAAGCATCCAATTTATACAATTATTGTTCCTCATCAGAAATCCAATATATAAAATCCCAAAAAAAGACCACTGACATATATATATATTCATCAAAATAATTCCAAATACAATAAATATTCAGAAAAAAAATTTTAAATTGTATCTCCAATCAGAAAATGAATTAGATTGTACACTTGAAAATAAATATCATTAAAACAATAATTCTGCTACATTTTAAATTAGGATATATTGATGAATTAATATTATTTCTAATATAGACCAAATTGTTTTGAATAAATGCTACATTTTGTTGATCAAGCATTTTTTGTTTCACATTCCAAAAAAGACAATAAGTAACCAAGAAACTCTGTTGGATAATGTAAATATGCTATCTGCTTTTTTTCTATGAATAAAATATCAGACATAGCCAGAACACAATTTGTCTTAAATAAAAAATGACCTATCAATGTTATAAGAAGTAAAACAAACAACAAATCTAATTTTATTCTATTTAGTCTTTGTAAGAAATATTTTCTAAATTACTGTTAGAAAATTGTTTAACTTCAATTGAGTTTATCTGCCACTTTGGGAATGATTTGTATCAAATCTTCATTATTTTGATAAGGAATACTTTATAATTTAATTTCAAAATCTATATGAAATCTTTCCAAAATTTCAATTTGATTCTTCAATAAAAATATAGTTTGTCGTTGAATAGCTTCCATATACCGTGTGATGGTGTTGTTTGTAAACAAAAACAATTCAATACAACATTCCCTGGCGCGATGTGTTTATTCATGGTAGGATTCATAGCGCAGCGACTTTTTTTTCCAATAAAAGTAACCTTTTTTTAAATAAATGTGTTTTTAATTTCATTTATTTTAACTAAAAATCAATATTTTTTTTAATATGTTTTTAATTTGATATTTTTTTATCTAAAAATAAACTTTTTCTTGAAATATCTTGTTAATTTAACTTATTTGAAATAAAAGTAACCTTTTTTTGTTTTTTTTTTTGTAAAAAAAAGAAATTGTTTGTAATTGGATTTTTACCCCCTCCTTTTGAAGTAGATCCGATGTGTAAACAATGTCTCGTCCACCTCCACCGTCATATTTGGCCCACCTATTTTAATACAGGGATGAGACAGTAGACTCTCTCGGCACAGTTCGCGCAGTCCAGCATTCCAAGAGATAACCTCTCTGGAAATTTTCACCTCCTTATGGGCACGTTGGACTGTCAAATCATCACGAGCCCAGTAATAGATGACTTGTAACGCTTTGACCAAAGAAATTCTTGAGCCCTCGAAAAAGCTACCATTTCAAAGAGAACAGCTACGTCCACAGGCAGGTGACTTGCACTTAAATGTATACCCTTTGTAGATCTTTAAAACCATACCCACTCTGCAAACATACTGCCTCACAGAGGGGAGTATATGATGAAGTTGTAAAAACGCAACCACTTCGTCAGACTCCATGGCCGGCAATTCAGAAAACATCAAGATTTTGACTCTACTCATGGCCATTTTACAATTCTTGACTATAAAATCTCACAAGTGACGTTACTTCGCTGGAGAGCTTATGAAAAACACCCTTCCCCAAATTTTGACAATTGACCATGTCTATAGTGATTGTTGTTTGCAATGTTAAAATTAAAAATAACAACTAACACATACATTGAAACAAATTAAAAAAATTTAAAATCAACATTTGCAGAATTACTTACACTTCAATTCTAGAATCCCAAAACAAAACAAATACTGTAAATGTAAATTGCGAAAGTTTCGTAGCAAATGCTAAGCATAGTGAAGTTGTCAAAAAGTGAGTTTTTTTTTTGCAAAAGACAATGGTCACGAGAAAAAGAACTCAAAGTATGTATATATGTGACGGTATAATATTACTGATAGCATATATATGTAGGCCTAGTAAACGGCATTTTAATGTGCTTTTACCTAGGTAGAACACCCTCGGGCAGCGTAAGGCAGCTGATTGATGCATATATTCTACAAATGCTAAAAAAATGAGTAATCTAATTATTACTGTTTTGATGCAAAATAACAAAATCAGGCTGCATTTTTTAAATGTTTATATAAGTTCCAATAAGGCATTATGAATTACAAACAATGATTGCAATTGAATCACAATCTATTATAAAACTGAATTTGATGAAACATTTAATGTAAATGGTAAGGTTAAATCCACATTATATGTAGAATAAGAATATCTACAGAAAAAACATCTCCAGGTTCCTTTTTTTAATGGCATCCTTCTATAAGTATTTCTGATAACATTGAACATATATAGTAGGTTACCACTATAAACTTAACAAGAAATATACATATCATAATTTTTATTAATCATTCACTAGACTAGAGGTTATCCAATAACAAATAACATTTCTGTAATGTAATTTCACTTCATCAACTTCACACAAAGTAGGAACTTATTTCTCTCCCTTTTAACACCTTGTGAAAGGATATAATCATAAACATATGAACAAAGAAGATATGAGGAAAAGATCTATGATTCTCAAAATCACATTTCATGCTGAATCAGCATTCATCAGTTGGCTCAGACTATAATCTCTTACACATATCTTTATCATTGTTCAGTATGTATATATATATATAGCAAATAACTATAGTTTATTTAATGAGTCAGATGTGCTGCCTTCACAACTTTGACAAATTACTTAATAAAAGTATATGAATAATTGTTATTAGTCATTCATTAGACTAGAGATTATCCAATAATGAATACTATTTCTGTAGTATAATTTTCACTACACCACTTTCATGCAAGGTAAGGACTCATTTCTATCCATTTTTAACAGCGTGTGGAGAGATGTAATCATAAATGTATGACCAAAGACATGTGAAGATCTATGATACTCAAGAAGTCCTTTTGTGTCAAAGTTGTGAGGGCAACACACTTGACACATCAAATAAATTGTAGTAATTTGCTATATATATATACTCAACAATGATAAAGATATGTGTAAGAGCTTGTAGTCTGGATCAACTGATGAGTGATGGATCAGTATGAAATGTGCATCTTAGGGATCACAGATCTTTTTCACATGTCTTTGATCATCATCCCTCCACAAGGTGTTAAAAGTGGATCAAAATGATTCCCTACTTTGCATGAGAGTGGTGTAGTGAAAATTATGTTACAGAAATATTATTTATTATTGGATAATCTCTAGTCTAATGAATGACTAATAAAAGTTATTCACATACACCCAGGTCTCGTTTTATGTGGATTTATTTAATGAGATTTTGAAGTTATGTGATTCATGTTTCTCCTTAATATCTTTGTATGCAGTTTTCTTTTATGCGATAAAAATGATTCGATCAGAAGTGAGCTCCGATAATGCGCTATTACACTTAATATTATAAATTTTGCACTCACGTCATATTTAAAGTAATAGCGCATTATCGGAGTTCAACTTCCATCTAATAATTTCAATATTTTCAGCATTTTATAATAGTACTGTAATAGATTTTATGCAATAAAGAAGTTCATAATTCATTTAAAATCAGAAATTCCCCATTTTATATACACACATTAAATTTATAAGACTATAATGTAAACCCGTTCAAGCGTTATAGATGAAAAATAATTTGTATGTTGTTGTTTTTGCATTTTAAATCACGTTCTATTTTTGCTTTTTATAAAAAGAGAACATAATCAATTAATCATTTAGTGTCTGCAAGTTTATTTTAAAAGGTAACAGCAGCGGGCACAATTAAATTTGACGATTAAAATCTGATTTTTAATTGTAATTAACAATTTAAAAATTATGTAACGTGATCTGAAATTAAGGTGATGTGAAACGATGAAATTTGATTTTTAAACGGAATTGAAAATTAAAAAATTAAAGACAAAATAAGAATTTAATTTTTAATTGTTAGTTTTAATTAAATTTTGCCCAACCGTGGTGAGTCGGTGTCTTTTTATTATCGTAAGTCTAAATTCTTATTTTTATTTTAAACTTTTAGTTTACTCTAACAGAGAGAGAGAAAAAAAAACACCCAAGAAAATGAATTTCTTTGGAAACAAAAATTTCAATTTTAGATTGCTTAGCGAAATGGGAAAGATCAACAGCGATTGGAAAATGTTTTAGTTGTATTTCCTCTTGACTTCATTTAAGAAGAAGCTACAGGACCTCACATCACATCACACCATGACGAATCTGATGTCTCAAATAGCGATAATGTATGAAAAAAATGTAAATTATGCATAAAAATATATTGTTTTGAATAAAATTAAATACTGTAGTTAATAAAAAAAGTAAAAAAAGTTTGTCTTGTATCAATTTTTTTCAAATTTGAAATTTTTTATTAGTCATATTTTATTTTCTTATTTTTATGTGAAGTTTAAAGTAATTTTACATTGTTGTTTTGCTTTTATGCAATTTCCCCCATTTTTCAAGGTAATTTAAGTCTATTTTTGTGCGATTTCTTTTGTGCACATTTTCTGAGGAACCTATCTACCGCATAAAACGAGACCCAGGTCTATTTCATTAAGTGATTTGTGTCAAAGTTGTGAGGGCAGCTGTGTAAGAGATTATGGTCTGAGCCAACTGATGAGTGCTGGTTCAGCATGAAATGTGCATCTTGGGATCATAGATCTTTTTTATGTCTTTGGTCATAAGTTTCTGATTACATCCATTCACAAGGTATTAAAATCAGATAAAAATGAGTCCCTATCTTGCATGAGAGTGGGGTAGTGAAACTTACACTACACAGATATTCATTATATAATTATCATTACTAGATAATAAGTTGTCACAAATATTACACATGACTATCATAAATATATTCTAAATTAAGTATGTAATAATAGGAAGTAATATCACATGATCACTTATCTCTTATACTAGCACATTTGTGGCACTACAGTATGGAGAGGAAGTAATATACAAGTTGTTAGCAATAATCTGTTAAATAACAGATATTTTTATTAATATTATTACATATTATTTATTTATTAACTACACAATATATATAATAAAAAAACTTCAAACTGGAAAACTTATACAAAAAGTTATTTATAATAATTATGTAACATTCAAATTTATTTATTAAGCGCATCTCTATCTTGTTTGGGTTTGCCAGTTTCCTCTGTACTCAACACAACATCGACATCATTGAGTTATTATAAAATCAGTAAGTAACATATGTTAAAAAGGTGAAATTCTTTCTCTTTAATTATAATAGTTATGTAATTTCAAAATTAATTAAAAAAAAGAATATGCATTAATCATTTGCAAAACACGGCAGCAAATAAATTTATAAGGGTTAATATTAAAAACAACACTAATATTAAATAAAAATAGTTGCACATAATGCAATAACCAAAATTACAAACATTTTTTTTTAAATATAGAAAATAGCTAACAATTTTTGAGAGTAAATATATACAAATCATAAAATGCAAGATGTTCATAAAATAAATTTACAAAGATTAATATAATACCATATAATACTAAATTGTCCAAACACTTTAATACTGTTACACAATGCTTTATTTACTACCCTTTTCTTACAGTTTACAGTTTCGATTGCCCTAGCAATCTTCTTCAGAACTTTATATCTCCCAACCTCAACTATTATCTAAATATTATTTATATGCTCCATGTATACACTTATATATCTATATCAATGTTTCTTATCCAAGCTCTATTTCCAGTATTCCTTTATCTTCTTCAAGAAGTATAATTATTCTTTCTTATTGCACTGCCAAATGTATACCATATAATACTAAATTGTCCAAACACTTTAATACTGTTAGACATTGCTTTATTTATCCCCTTTTCTTACAGTTTACAATTTTGAATGCCCCAGCAATCTTTTTCAGAACTTTTCTGGGGCAATCGAAACTGTAAACTGTAAGAAAAGGGTGGTAAATAAAGCATTGTGTAACAGTATTAAAGTGTTTGGACAATTTAGTATTATATGGTATACATTTGGCAATGCAATAAGAAAAAGTAATTAGTACACTTCTTGAAGAAGTTAATAATAATAATAATAATAATAATAATAATAATAATAATAATAATAGTAATAGGTCACCAGAGGTCACCTCTAGTTTACCACTCATTCAGATCGTGCTCAATTTATTAGAATATCATAAAATATACCGATTACAGGTAAAAGTTTTATATCTCTAATAACTATAAAATAGAAAACTAATAGATTAATTTAAAAAAAAAAGGAAGATAAATACAAAAAGGCAACTCAGATTGATTGCATAAAGGACTTAGATGTCCAACATCCAGCCATGATGTCTGCCAGCTCAGACACATTTAAAAGTTCTTATGCACAAGTTGCAAAATCACCATCAACGGTTATAAAAAAAAGTGAAAATAATCCGCGATTGTTTTTCTCAAGGAAAACGCAGCTAGTGCCTAGATTTCACCATTCTACAGCAGGAGATCTGATGAAACTAGATCTTACCCCAAAAACTACTGAAACCTACATTAATGCAATAAAAGAGCCTTGGTCTAATGATAGCCTTAAAAAAATCTCTGAAGTTTTTAATCAAACCATCCCTAGGGATCTCTTCAATTCGTTTAAATGTTTTTTCACTGAACGCTCCATTGTCATAGCAATTACGGATAGAAACTGTTTGCTTTATAGATTCCCTAAGGAGCTTCTATTCGAAGACATAAATAATAAAAAACTATGGAATTTGATAGTTCGTGTGGGAGATCATCCGAATCCGCGTTATTTGGCTATTGAATTTGTAAACGAAGAAAGCAAAGAATTGTTCCAACAAGAAATGAAAACTCTGGGGCAATACGCATTAGTTGTAGTCAATCCCAACAGAGAAAACTTTATTACTGGCTTAATTAAAAAAACTTACCTAGGTTACTCAGAAACAGATTTCATTAAACTTATGAAACCGTTCGGGAAGGTGATAGATTTTCAGCCTTTACAGATTAAAAATACACCCATCCCAATATTTAGTAACAATTATAGATTTAAAGTAAAATTGGGAGAGAACATTAATCCCGAAAATATTCCAACACAAGTTGCAGATGAAGAAGCGACATTATTTCTTGTTATAAACGGTCTAAAACTGCAATGCTTTCATTGTAAAGAACGCGGTCATCTTATTAGCAACTGTCCGGCTTTATATTGTAATAATTGTAATATGAGCGCATCCCCCTTACATCAATGCCCAAAAGAAGATTTCCATAGTAATCAAGAAGTGACTGCAGATGAAGATGTGCCTTTGACAGACCATAATATTGAGGGAAAAAATGATATTGACAGTAGCAATAGTGGAAAGGTGATTCTACATACTACAGGGCTCAATAGCATTGAAGTTTCCTCCTCTCCTAATCCGGAAATCTCACCCCCTCTTAATAAAACATCCCTTGAAATAATTGAATCCCTCGCAGTGTTGCTGTCCCAACCGGTTCTAGAAACTTCACAAATCACTAAAAAACCGGGTCAGCCGATTAAAAAAAAATCTAATAATAATCCAAAGATACTCAAAGCTCTAGAATGTGAAAGTAGTGATAATGATTCCCCTCCTCCAGTCTCTAGAAAAAAAGCTAACATCACACAAAGTTACAATGCCTCTCTAATTGCCACACACTCATCAGAAAATAGTCCAATGGAAGAGGAAACTGATAGTATTACAAACATAAATAAAGTTTCACTTGAAAACCCCTTCACAGACAGGAAAACGAGATCCAATGATATTTCTCTCAAATCTACAGACAATAATTGAACAATGCATATTTATTGATCCATTAAAATATACTACAGCTTCCTTTATTAAAATATTTAACTTTATCTTAGAATAAAACTTTCCTATTCTAGGCTTAGATTCTGATATATACGTGCACACACATACAAATAATGGATATTAAAATAGGAGTTTTTAATGTTAGAGGGTTAAACTCCCCACAAAAAATTGACCTCCTCGCTAAATGGTACGACATTGTTAAACCGCAGATCATGGGCATTATTGAAACAAAAATCTACAGTGGCTCACTAATCAACCCTACAGATAAGCTAAATTCCAAGGGCTATACAGCCTTCTCAAACACATCTGACACTCCATCAGCGGGTACAGGCATTATCATTGATAAAGCCTGCCCATTTAGTTCTTTCAAAATTCTACATATTGATGCGCACTTGCTAATAATTACATTTACTCATAAAGCCATCACCTTAAACATAGCAATTGTTTATATCCCCCCAGGTCCCACTATTATAAACAGAATTATACAAACACTTAACTCCAGGTTCACAAATGCTATGTATCCGATGATTATTTTGGGAGATTTCAACATGACATATCAGACCTTCACCGGCAAATGGTTACATCAGCTGTCTTTTCCGATGATGAGTGGAAGAGGCTTTCTGCCGGAGAAGGCCATGTCATTTAACAATGGTAGACATTCATCACTTATAGATCTGGTTTTCTATTCACCATCATTACATAACATGATATGCATTCAATTAAAGAATTCCCCCTCTCTGATCATGCAGCTGTTTTAGTGTCACTGGAAATTAATTTTGATAATAGAACAACAATTAATACAGGAAGAACCATCAGAGTTCTACTACCATCATGCACACCAGAATATCTTTTTTCAGAAGTATACATATATCTTCACAAGTTGAAGAATATTACAATGGATCCAGTCCAAGCATGGTGTGCTTTTACTAATCTGCTTTCATTTAACATTGATCATCTTACCAGGACAACAACACCTCCAACAAAACTACTAAAGCTTATGGATGATACCTATAAAAAAATTATTGGCACTTCTCAATCAAATCTCGATTGTCCCTGTCTGATAGCTTTAAAGAAAACATATCAAGAGTTAACAAACCAGCTTAAAGAATATATCTCCATTAAAAAGAAAAGGTTATATTTAAATAAGCCACACATGTATACCAGAAACTTCATTAGATGGGCGCTAGGCCACCCCTCCCAGGTGCGAGTCCCAACAGTTATTAAAGTTCAAACTGAAATTGTCTACGGAGATTTTATGCTGGAGCAGCTTTACATATTGTATAGAGAAAAATTCCAGAGGGTCTCCTCACCAAGTCTAATGGCCTTTTCACAAGATAGATCAGAAAATGAATTTAAGATTTCTTTAAAAGATTTCATTCAAAAAATAGAAGCGATGCCAGATTCATGTCATCCTGGCATAGATGGAATTCCCAAGTTTGTATACAAACATATTGATAAAATTGCAGCACAATATATGCTTAACCTAGTCTCCTACCTCACTAAAGACATCTATAAAATACAGGGCTTAAATCAAATTATGCTTGTGCCATTCATGAAAAAGAAACAATTAATCTCAAACCCCACTAACCTATGTCCAATTTCAATGTGCTCCCTTGGCATAAAGATAATAGAATCAGTGATAAAAGATAAAATAGAGCCATTCATTTTGCCAAACCTATCAAAAATGCAGTTTGCCAAAAAAGAATCCTCAACAGGGCAGGCAACCTTTCTATTCAAGTCAATTATAGAAACTGTTAGAGATAATAAAAAATACAGTCCAATTGTTATTCAACTAGATATTGAAGCCGCTTTTGACATGATTTCCATCAGTACTCTTCTTAAAACTCTGCAAAAATACTCAGTCCCCAACGCCTATCTAAACTTGCTTGCTAATTTACTTTTAAACCGTGAGATTTATGTTTCCCTAAATGGGAAAACTTCACCGCCAATAGTGCTGCATCAGTCCATTCCTCAGGGCTCACCTCTCAGTGCCTTATTGTTCACTGCCTATATCAACCCTCTTATAAAAATAATAGAAAATGAATTTTCAGGAGTCTACGTGCCTACCATCAATGACAACATCTCATGCATCGCATATATGGATGATATAGCAGTATTTCTATCATCCCAAAAGCAAATTCCCAAACTTCTTAAGATACTTAACAATTTTACAAAAGAATATAAGCTAACATTTAATATGGAGAAATCATGTGCATGGCAGATCTTCACCGGTAATAGCATTACTAGTTTTCAAAGGTAGACCAAGCACATTTCTTGAGTTCAACTTTTATTTGTCATTCACCTATGAGATCGCTCATACAGAATAATTTAATAGAGAAAGTGGAAAAGACTGTCAATTCACTCTCCAAAGCCTACCTCTCTCTATATACAAAAATGGCTTTGCTTAACATGCTAGTGATTACAAAAATCTCTTATTTTACTCCAACAATCATTTATACCAAGGCATTTACAAATAAGATACTCCTTATGCAGGAAATTATTCTGGGGAAAAAAGATTATCTCAATATCAGTAAAACGTCTAAGAAAACCCCTTTCACAAAATAGCCTTGGCCTTCACTCAATACATGTCTTCAGGATACAAAAAACATTGAACATAATATCTACATGTGCACAAAAATTCCCATATTTAGAAATTTCTGCCAAGAATACCCCTACTGATAGACCACCTCCTCTCCAGGGATATCTGAACACACTACTTACACCATTATTAACAATCCACACTCTTAACGTTAAACCACCACAAGCCAAATATAAATATTGGGAAGTTTATCAACTTCTACATCCAAGTCAAGATGATGTACAAACTCCACTTCATATTAATAATAAACAATTATGTCACAAATTCAAACTATAGTGACTTGAACCAAAATATTTTGACTTTCTCCTAAAGATAAATCTGGACTCGCTAACTACGCAACATTTTTTGAAATATCAAAGAAACTATAAAGATATAGATGATATATGTAATCTTTGCCATAGGGACTCGGAGACACAAAACCACCTTTTTTTCTCATGCCCAATTCTAGAAAATATTCGTGAAATTATTAGCACGTCACTCAAGGATAAAAAAATCAATATGAAAACCCTTTTTGAGTCCTTTACAATGAGTATCTTTGCTGAAATAAGAATCTGCACATTTTTACTCTATGCCTTATGGAGGAGGAGGAGGAGGAGGAGGAAGGAGGAGGAGAAGAAGAAGAAATAATAATAATAATAATAATAATAATAATAATAATAATAATAATAATAATAATAATAATAATAATAATAATAATTCAATTCATTATTTATTTAATGTACATATCAACAGCATTTAGCCAATTATAGATTGCTTAGTAATGTCATTATCATATACAAATCTAAATAAGCATTAAAAAAAAACAAAATAAAACAAAAAATAATACCAATAAAATAGAAAAACAATAAAATGCACAAATAAATAAAAAGGCAATATATCAAATGAAATTAAGGATAATATTTTTTTATGAGGACTTTAATGAATTGTTTAAAATCCAGATTAAAATCATCATCATTACCAAAATCTTTGTTATAAGTTCTAGATAAACAAAATAAAGGGGAAAATCTTAATACATCAGATTTACAAATTTTCAGTTCAAAAATAATGTGAGTACGAGTATTATAATTCTGTTTCTTAATACCTAAATTAGAAAGCAAATTAGATACAGAAATATTCTGGGAAATAAATTTATGAAGAAGCTTGAGATCTCTTGTTTTTTGTCTCAGCAGTAAATCAATATAGTGTTCATTACCTAAACTATTCAATTTTGCAAATTTGTCAAAAACAGACTGAATTCTTATGATATCTGTCCTGTTATGAGGATTTCATATAATTGAACCATACTCCAAGATGGAAAAAACTAAGGATATAAAAAGTTTAATCTTTGTAAATTTATTAAATGCTTTTCCATATCTGCAAATAGCTCCTACAATTTTAAGAGAGTTATTCACCATAACATTAAAGTGATTATGAAAAGACCCATTATTGGAAAATATTATTCCTAGATCTCTTTGATGATCATTTGTTATAATTTTAGAATCACCAATATAGTAGGAAAACCCTAAGATTTCAGATTTTCTAGAGTAAGAGACAATGGAGCACTTATCCATATTTATATCTATATAATTACATTCACACCAATTCAAGAAAGTATCAATATCACTTTGAAGTAAAAAACAGTCATTAATAGAATAAATATGCCTAAAAATTTTGCATCATCTGCATAACACAGAAGATGCAAAAATTCAATGCATGTTTTTAGGTCATCAATGTATACATTAATTAATAAAGGTGCAAGAACACTGCCTTGAGGGACTCCATTGAAGCAATAACAATATATTATTAAACCTCACACAAGACATTCTATCCTTAAGTGAAACAGTAAGGTCTGCTTTGCAGATCTTCGTTTCACCTTTTCTCACCTATTTCCTACCCTCATACCTTAGTTTGAACCCCAATCTATTGTAGTGTGTCTGCAATACGCTTATATACCGAAAATCCTGCCTAATTTTAAACAATGAGTACAATGCTCATATTATATATATAACTCATTCCCAAATAAATAAAAGATTATAGATTATGTATATGTTCACATAATTTTGATTTATTAAAAAGTAGGTTATATAAGTCGTAATTGCGCACACACTATGATATGCATTTTAAAACATATCAAAATTATAAATTGTTAAAGTTATTTTGTTTGAATCTATTTACAAATATATATTACCATCGTAATATATTTTGATTTAAAATAAAATTCATTTAGTAAATATTCGTTTAGTAAATAGATTCAAATATTGCAATTTAAAAGTAAAATAATTTTCATTTAATTTAATAAAAGTCATTCCAAATATTTCTGTTAAAATAAATGAGGGACAATAGTTTAATTAGTTAATGTTATATAAGTTTATCTAAAAACAGTAGCTGTCCACTTAAGGTTTTCTTTAATAAGTAAAAGTAATGTTTAATTAAATCTAGTTTGTAATTCGAATGTCGACAGGGAAATTAACAAAAGAAATTAATTAATGTTGAATTCCTTTAGACATTCGGATAGATTTAATTACAGCTGATAAGTCCGATATATTTTGTAATGCTCCAGGGCAGTTCTATTGTTAAATTCTACTATAAAAAGGAGGGTTTTCTTTTGTTCTGCATTCTAATGTTTCTAAGAGAAATCATTCTGAGGACTAATGTTTCTAACCAAAATTATTGTAGTAATTTGTAAATCTTGACATGACAGAGTAGAGCGCAAGAAGGCTATTTCTCTCCGGAATGGTCATATGCTGCCGTAGACCATCGGAAGTTATCACATAAGGAACCCCGGAACTGCTGCTGCTGCCAAAAATATGAACATTTCCAGATTTTGCTGTTAACTCATATAAACCTGCCGACCACCAATCTACCTAAAATGCTTTTCCAGAGGTAACCCTAAATTAACCCAAGAGCTCTTGTGATAACTAACATGCTATAGCTATTTTAAATTTTCTTATATTTCACATAACGTCATTATGTACTTCTTTAAATATAAACATTTTTGCTCTCTATCCTTGGGTTAATATTTTCTATTGATTAAGCTTTCTGTTATTTTATTATGATAATGTGTCAGAATCGTCTTTGACCGAGTGAATTATTCCTTTTGTTGAAAATAAGACGCCGCTATGAAAGCATATTTTAAATTTCTAAATAATTTCCAATTTTATTATCTTGCAAATCACTCGTTCGAGGGCGATTCTTTTCTTTAATATATAATATAATCACATAGTTTAAAATCTACATGTTATTGATTTTAATCTACTATGAGAGTATGTGTGAGGTCAATGATTTAAAGGTGCCACTAATGCATGATTGCGTATATAAATCTATACTTACTTTTCAAGCCCGCAAGCATGCATTTCCCTATTTTAATTACTGTGTTCTACTTTAATTACAACGTTCATCATTGACGTCAAGAATATGCAGACCCTTTTAAATGAATTTTGAGAATTTGATTGGGCATTTCTCTTAATCCAAGTAAAACCATTCAGTATGTTTTATATACACTAGTCTTGTATTGCTGGTAAGTGAATTGGTTGTTGAGACCGCTTTGTTTTACTTTTCCAAGGATTCTTTACATGGCCAAGTCCGTTCTCTTCGCTTATTGCAGTTTCCAGGCAGTGTGTCCATAAATGACACACCTGGGAATTAAACGCAATTGTCACCCAGTCGCTAAGTTTTGGCTGTTCATAAAATACTTTCCTACGGGTTAGCGGCGAGATGCCCTCCGTAATCATTCCAAATATTCCATTATTGTTTTATTTTATATTTATTTTACAAAGCATCCGTGACTTAAACGTGTCACACCCTCCAACTTTAATAAATTCATTATCAGCAATACTGACCTCCCAATGTAACTTTATTATTATTATTATTATCGAATAAATGCTTTGATCACATTCCCATTTTATTGCTTAGTAAGCTCTTGTCCATGCTATTCTCGAAATCAATAAATATTTTAGAACATTTAATTTTCAAATATTTTCTTAGACTTGTATAATTGCTCAAAGCACCTCGCACATGTTCCTATCTCATCAAGCACATTATCGTAATGCTATTAACCCGAGGAATAGAATATATCACTTTGCTTTAAAACCTTTTGTCATTTATTGGAATATAATGCCAACAATTATTTAATATGCGTCCCTGTCTCATATAAGCAGACAGTGGCATTATATATATAATTTATATAAATAAATTTTGTGAAATTATTTAAAACTAAATTTGATATCTTATTTTATTGATTCCTATCACTGTCTCGGTCTATATATATATTTTCTGCATTTCTTTTGTAAATCCATAGACGTTAATTAGCCATCCAAGCTTATTTTAGTATAGAGTCTTTTGTTTCTCCCTGACCACCAGGCACCGGTCAAAGGTCATACTAGTAGTGTCATCAGATGCGTTATCACGTAGATGGCGCTGTGAAATTTGGACTTTAGATTCGAACTTAGTATATCTAGAAGGCAACCCCTCCTAGAATGTTCAGTTTTGTGTCTGGGGTTTGAATTCTGCAGTGTGTTAGCGAGATAGATGATTCTGTTACATAGTATTTTTTTTTCTGGGTCCATGGCTTGCCCAAACGTGGAGCCTCGAATATTTAAACACCCACATCCCTGTAGATCTTAATTAGTTAAACACCCACATCCCTGTAGCTTAATTTTAGCATTTTATTCATATTTAATCACTTAGATCCCTTATGTTTTGATATATATATATAATATTTTTCAAACTCTATATTAGCTATATTGTTTATTTGTGTGTATATTTCATATATTTTGTTTGACTCGGGCATTCAATTACTTATTCTATATAATCAGAACTTGTCCAAACTTGCTATAGTGCGATACGAGCCTGTATTTATCTGTATTTATTGTTTCACTTAAGTCACGCTATATACGCATGGCATGAATTACTTAAATATTGTCCCAAGTGAATATTGTGACAATCTATGAATATTTCAAATATTGTATTTTCTATCAAAATAAAGTTTTATTGGCTCAACACACAAGATAGCATAATAATAATTTTGTATGGTAATGACCTAGATATGTAATAGGCTATCGTATGAAATTCAAAAAAATTCAATAATAAATAAAATGTTGTAATCAATAAAAAAATGTGAATGTTTTAACGAGTACCCGTAGTTAAATGGAATAGTAATTTAAAATTAATTTTGGGAAGCTAAGAGTCTATGGATCCTTTTAACTGGTGACATGGCGTCCAAGGGTAATTTCATTAAACAGAGTTATTTCTAAAATAAATTTTGTCACCAGGCTAAATTCTTTTATATGTAATTTGTTTTTTTTCAACGTTTGTAAATTTTTCTTAGACCAAATAATAAGACGTGAATCGGATCAATAATTATGTAAATAAAATTATGTGTATGCTAATCTTAAATAAAAAAGAACGAAATAAGTATACCCGGATCTAGTGAATGTTAACATATATAAATAAAAATTGCTTGAGTTTAAAAATATATTTTAGCAAAACATTTTGGCAGGTAGAATTTAAGAGATTTTTTATATACGGGCAGTTAAGTATATGTATGTTGGCATCAGAATTAAACAAGAAATTTTGCAGTAATAAAAGGGTAGTAGTTGGGGTTTTTAGTGATAAACATAAAAGCAGTAATTAGGCCAACAGAACCGAGAGGGAGATAGCCTATTAGCCATTAATAAGATTTGAAATCAAACGTAATAGTAATTGCAGAGAGTCAAACAAGGAAAATATAATAATAGTATTTTTTTTTTACTGTATTAGTTTTAGTAAGTTCAACGTAAAACAGTTTAAAAGTTTTCTCTATCAGTGCTATACATTGTGTTTTAAAAGTACACCAATTCGTTCAAAAAAAATATTTTTTTTTGTTCAGGATAATATAGTTAGCAGTAAAATAAAATAAAAGTTATCATCATCATCGATCACGATAACATCCAAGGCCATGAAAAATACGGATACTAATGAGGTCCATTTCCGGACTATTACAGAATTGTTTAAGCAAGGTGAAGAAAGAACAAAAAGAACGGGAAGAAGAAAGCCAAAGGAGAGGTGAGGAACTTAGAGCGCTGTACAGACTCCTCCCTGGACGGCAAGATATGGCAGATAAACTCCTGAACCAGAAAGTTGAGACAAATGATTCCGCAAAGAAGACTGATACACCAGGACTGGGACCTCGAACTCAGCCAACCAAGCTCAACACTAAAATATTTCATGAAGTTAAAGAATGTCCCAAACTTTCTTTGGAAAGAGTACTTCCATTAAATGATATCCGAGACTTAGGAGATCAAACCTGCTAACCAAGCTCAATATTAAAATGTTTAATGAAGTTTAAAAATGTCCCAAACTTTCTTTGGAAAGAGTACTTCCATTAAATGATATCCAAGACTTAGGAGATCAAACCCAGCTAACCAAGCTCAATATTAAAATGTTTCATGAAGTTAAAAAATGTCCCAAACTTTATTTGGAAAGAGTACTTCCAGCAAATGATATCCGAGACTTAGGACATCCAACCCAGCTAACCAAGCTTATCAATATTAAAATATTTCATGAGGTAAAAAAATGTCCCACACTATATTTAGACAGGATATTTCCAGCAAATGATATACGAGACCTAGGGCCTCAAACCCAGCTAACCAAGCTTACCACCAATATCGAAGTATTAAAAAAACACAAGGAAAATATCCCACCTGATGAAATAAAGGAAATGGCCGAATTCTTAACCACTCTGCATTTCAGTCCCTGGGCTAAAGAACCGCCAGACAAGGTAAATAGGCCTGATAATCCGAGACTGCAGTCATCAGATTATAAAGGCAGTTATTACCCACCAGACCCAGGATTATAGTAGTTTTTTTTTTTAAAATTAAAAAAAAAAAAGGAATGGACATGTCACAGAATAAATGAGAATGGAGATCGGATAAACCAATGTTAAAGTTTTAAAATATTAAATATAAAAAAATTGTTGAAATGATAATAGAAAATGTTCGCTAGATGATAGATTTTTTTTTTTATATGATCCGGGTATATAATTCAGTTTCATTTCTTCATTATATTTATATCCTGTACATTATGGGTTGTCTTGTAAATTTTGTTTATGCAGGCTTCATAGGTGGACACCTGTTGTAAGATCTTTTTTTTTAACAATTTTTTTTTGCTCCGTCACTAAGGGAATGTGAAACAGTAAGGTCTGCTTTGCAAATCTTCGTTTCACCTTTTCTCACCTATTTCCTACCCTCATATCTTAGTTTGAACCCCAATCTATTGTAGTGTGTCTGCAATACGCTTATATACCGAAAATCCCGCCTAATTTTAAACCACGAGTACAATGCTCATATTATATATATAACTCATTCCCAAATAAATAAAAGATTATAGATTATGTATATGTTCACATAATTTTGATTTATTAAAAAGTAGGTTATATAAGTCGTAATTGCGCACACACTATGATATGCATTTTAAAACATATCAAAATTATAAATTGTTAAAGTTATTTTGTTTGAATCTATTTACAAATATATATTACCGTCGTAATATATTTTGATTTAAAATAAAATTCATTTAGTAAATATTCGTTTAGTAAATAGATTCAAATATTGCAATTTAAAAGTAAAATAATTTTCGTTTAATTTAATAAAAGTCATTCCAAATATTTCTGTTAAAATAAATGAGGGACAATAGTTTAATTAGTTAATGTTATATAAGTTTATCTAAAAACAGCAGCTGTCCACTTAAGGTTTTCTTTAATTAGTAAAAGTAATTTTTAATTAAATCTAGTTTGTAATTCGAATGTCGACAGGGAAATTAACAAAAGAAATTAATTAATGTTGAATTCCTTTAGACATTCGGATAGATTTAATTACAGCTGATAAGTCCGATATATTTTGTAATGCTCCAGGGCAGTTCTATTGTTAAATTCTACTATAAAAAGGAGGGTTTTCTTTTGTTCTCCATTCTAATGTTTCTAAGAGAAATCATTCTGAGGTCTAATGTTTCTAACCAAAATTATTGTAGTAATTTATAAATCTTGACATGACAGAGTAGAGCGCAAGAAGGCTATTTCTCTCCGGAATGGTCATATGCTGCCATAGACCATCAGAAGTTATCACACAAGGAACCCCGGAACTGCTGCTGCTGCTGCCAAAAATATGAACATTTCCAGATTTTGCTGTTAACTCATATAAAAACCTGCCGACCATCAATCTACCTAAAATGCTTTTCCAGAGGTAACCCTAAATTAACCCAAGAGCTCTTGTGATAACTAACATGCTATAGCTATTTTAAATTGTTTTCTTATATTTCACATAACGTCATTATGTACTTCTTTAAATATAATCAACATTTTTGCTCTCTATCCTTGGGTTAATATTTTCTATTGATTAAGCTTTCTGTTATTTTATTATGATAATGTGTCAGAATCGTCTTTGACCGAGTGAATTATTCCTTTTGTTGAAAATAAGACGCCGCTATGAAGGCATATTTTAAATTTCTAAATAATTTCCAATTTTATTATCTTGCAAATCACTCGTTCGAGGGCGATTCTTTTCTTTAATATATAATATAATCACATAGTTTAAAATCTACATGTTATTGATTTTAATCTACTATGAGAGTATGTGCGAGGTCAATGATTTAAATGTGCCACTAATGCATGATTGCGTATATAAATCTAAACTTACTTTTCAAGCCCGCAAGCATGCATTTCCCTATTTTAATTACTGTGTTCTACTTTAATTACAACGTTCATCATTGACGTCAAGAATATGCAGACCCTTTTAAATGAATTTTGAGAATTTGATTGGGCATTTCTCTTAATCCAAGTAAAACCATTCAGTATGTTTTATATACACTAGTCTCGTATTGCTGGTAAGTGAATTGGTTGTTGAGACCGCTTTGTTTTACTTTTCCAAGGATTCTTTACATGGCCAAGTCCGTTCTCTTCGCTTATTGCAGTTTCCAGGCAGAGTGTGTCCATAAATGACACACCTGGGAATTAAATGCAATCGTCACCCAGTCGCTAAGTTTCGGCTGTTCATAAAATACTTTTCTACGGGGTTAGTGGCGAGATGCCCTCCATAATCATTCCAAATATTCCATTATTGTTTTATTTTATATTTATTTTACAAAACATCCATGACTTAAACGTGTCACACCCTCCAACTTTAATAAATTCATTATCAGCAATACTGACCTCCCAATGTAACTTTATTATTATCAAATAAATGCTTTGATCACATTCCCATTTTGTTGCTTAGTAAGCTTTTGTCCGTGCTATTCTCGAAATCAATAAATATTTTAGAACATTTAATTTTCAAATATTTTCTTAGACTTGTATAATTGCTCAAAGCACCTCGCACATGTTCCTATCTCATCAAGCACATTATCGTAATGCTATTAACCCGAGGAATAGAATATATCACTTTGCTTTAAAACCTTTTGTCATTTATTGGAATATAATGCCAACAATTATTTAATACGCGTCCCTGTCTCATATAAGCAGACAGTGGCGTTATATATATAATTTATATAAATAAATTTTGTGAAATTATTTAAAACTAAATTTGATATCTTATTTTATTGATTCCTATCACTGTCTCGGTCTATATATATATTTTCTGCATTTCTTTTGTAAATCCATAGACGTTAATTAGCCACCCAAGCTTCTTTTAGTATAGAGTCTTTTGTTTCTCCCTGACCACCAGGCACCGGTCAAAGGTTATACTAGTAGTGGCATCAGATGCGTTATCACGTAGATGGCGCTGTGAAATTTGGACTTTAGATTCGAACTTAGTATATCTAGAAGGCAACCCCTCCTAGAATGTTCAGTTTCGTGTCTGGGGTTTGAATTCTGCAGTGTGTTAGCGAGATAGACGATTCTGACTGTTACATAAGAAAAGAATTAAACCGATTAATTAATAATTTGGAAAAACCTAACCTACAAAGCTTCTGAAG
This sequence comes from Epiperipatus broadwayi, assembly GCA_028023455.1. Classification (NCBI taxonomy): domain Eukaryota; kingdom Metazoa; phylum Onychophora; class Udeonychophora; order Euonychophora; family Peripatidae; genus Epiperipatus; species Epiperipatus broadwayi. The sequence continues at coordinate 3,632,659 of JAQFVV010000044.1, read as the reverse complement.
AAGAATTTTATGATTAACTCTATCAAAAGCCTTGGACATATCAAAATAAACAACATCTAACCTAGATTGATTCTCAATTGAGTTTGAAATGTGATCAAAAATAGTTAGCAAATTTGTTTCAATTGGACCTATTAGGCAAAAATCCATGCTGCTCTGGTGCCAAAACCTTATCTTTCAAATATTCGAGCAACAGTATGTAGAATTGAAATAGGCCTACAGTCACTTACCAAATCTCTAGATCCTTTCTTAAAAATAGTAACAACTTTAGCAATTTTAAGGGATGTAGGAAAAGTACCATTTGCTAAAAAGCAATTAAAAATATGCAAAAGAGGAGAAGCAATGTATTCAGCACATCCTTTATAAATGAAAGCCGGAATATTGTCAAGGCCCACACTAGAATGTAATTTAAGCTGCTTAATAGCAAAAACAACATCAGATTCAATAAATGAATCAAATGTTATCCTTTCTTCAACTAGATCATTATTTGCAGTTAAATTAGTAAAAGACAGATTGTTTAAAAAGCTCTGAGAAATAATGAGAAAAATCATCTAATTAGAATTATTACTCTGTAATTTTTTTTTGTAATACCTAAATTCTTAACTAGAGACCAAAATTGCAAAGGATTATCAGAAATATGACTTTCAGTGTTTTGTATAAATTTTTGAAAATCTCTATGATATATAACCTTTGACAATCTTCTATAATTAATAAAATTGTTATAATTTAAGTTCTTAGTTTTCCAATATTTACGATGATGAAATGATTTCCTTTTAATAATTTCTTTAAGAGAGACTGAAAACCAGGGAGGAAAATGGTTAGATAAAATGTTTTTCTTAGGAATGTATTTGTCAATTAGTTCACTAAATGATTGTTCAAAAAATTTCATACAGAAATCTACATCAGATAAAGAATACAAATTTTTCCAATTAAAATTAGATAATTGTAAACAAGGACCCACATAATTTCCTTTTTTGTAGTTTCTTTTCATAATTTTAAAGGGACAAAGTCTATTAAATTTAATATTAATATAAAATTCTAAGGGAGGATAATGCAAATCAATGGAAAAAGGAAGAGAAGAAGTAGTTAAACATTCAATTGTAGGAAAATTACTAAGAATATAATCCAATGTGTGATCATTAAAATTGGTGTATGGATTAAATTGTTTTAAATTTAACAAATTGCAAAAACGAATCATTCTCAATGCTTTAGGTGAAAAAGAGACTGAATCTACTATGATAGTAGTACCTGAATATAAATCAGGAATATTAAAATCACCAGTAATAGTTATATATGATTCGTATTTGATTAAAAAATCTTCAAGAATAGAAAGAAACTCATTAAACTCTAAAAAGGATAATGTTGGCTTTATGTAGATAGTACCCAAAAGAACCTTGACACTATTTTTCAAACATATTTCACAACATGTAGCTTCACAAGATGATGATGAAATATGAATATACTTATGTATAAAATTACATTTAAAAGCAATGAGCGTGCCTCCACCTTTGGAAGCAACATCAGAAGATCTATCTGTTCAAGGTACTTTATATCTATTGTCCATAAAAATATCATCTGAAATGTATTGAGTAAGCCAAGTTTCTGAAATAAAAACAATATCAAAATTTTCAGAACTGAAGAATTGCTTAATTTTTGCAGTCTTAATTCTCATACCATGAATGTTTATATAAAAACAATAAACTCCAAACATAATATCAAAAAATATATAAAAACAAACAATAATCAAGAGAAAATTTTTTTTTAATAAAGGACGATATTGGCAAAAGAAATTAATCAGAAAATATTAATGAACTAGCCAAAGAGCCATAAAAAAATTTTAATGCAGTACCGCAAGGTCATAAATGATTCAAAATAAACTCCAAATGCTTATGTTTGGGAATTGAAACAAAAAAACTACTAATATTAGAATTAAACATATTAATCTTAATACATATGACTTTAACCTGAAGTTTGTCTTCCAAAAATCTCTGTAGATCAGAAGATTTAGCATCTACTGGCAAATTTGAAACCAAATATTTATAATATTTATCATTATCCTTAATTAATAATGAACAGTTACTATTATTAGGACCTCTCTAAGAAATTGGATCTTTAAACCTAAGTTTTTCATTATCTTTAGAAATATCTTGTCCAAAATTAGAAGAATAATTATTAAATTTTTTATTAAAAAATTTATTTAAATTTAGTCTAAAATTATGGGGTAAACTATCCTGTTTGCTAAGCTGCCTAACTGATAATTTTCTATTAGAAAATTGCTGAAAAGAAGAAGTATTAGAAGAATATATTGATGAAACAGAATTAGAAGGCCACCATTTCTAAGATACATTAGAATTATTAGGACCTCTATAAGAAATTGGACCTTTAAGCCCAAGTTCTTCATTATCTTTAGAAATATTTTGCCCAAAATCATTTTTTCTTTTAATGTGTTTCTTGAAAAGTAAAACATCCCTATGATTTATATAAGAATTTAGACCTTTCACTCCAGTCTCATAACAAGTTTTATCTTTCTCAACAAATGATCGAGACTCTGAACCAGTATTATTGTGTACAACATTTTTTATATTATTGTAACTCTTGCTAATATTATTATTAGTATCATGCTTTTCATGATATGTATTATGAAAGTTTTTATTGTAAAATATCCTGGTTTTATTTGAACTCACTTTGGAAAAACAAGTTGACTTAACAGAAGGAAGAGAGCATTGAATACCTTTGCTAAAATTAGAAGAACAATTCAATGATTTATTACAAAGTTGAGACATCTTAATAATTAGAGAATGAATAATAATAATAATAATAACAACAATAAAATAATAATAATAAAGAATTACATAAAATATAATAACTAAAATCACAAATATTTTTTAAATATAGGAAATGAAATATGAGCAACATCTAATAAATAAACAATAACAAAAGAATTGAGCAATTTGATATCATTTTAACTGAATTGTTTTCAAATTCAAATCTGATAATGCCAACTGAAAGTATTTGACTAAACAAGTATTAACAATAAACACTTAGATACAAAAAGAAATGATATATATCAATAATCACTCTGTATTTATAAAGCTTAATAAAAAACAATATATAACAATTATTATAAATATCATAGAAGTCAATACCCAGTATAATTTTACAAGATACATAATGGGAATAGTCGATAAACACTACAATCATACTAGATAAAAATATAAGACAATATACTTTGATAACAAGTTACATTAATAATAAATAAAATTGATTTAGGCAGATTTTCACTAGATAATAAAACAAATAATTAATTTAGTATGATTAAGAATATAGATAAACAATATGACTTAATCAAGATAACCTAGAATCAATAAATACTCCTAAATAATAATTGTTATAAACGAGCATAATATTAACACATATACTATTATGATGAATCTTATATTTACTAAAAAATGGAGATATTAAGTGAATATGAATGAAGAGTATTTATATATAAAATACTTTTCATTTTATTATAATTGATTTTTAGATAGTTTAACATATGCCAGTTACTAATTAAAGCCAAATTCTTATTAATCATCTGTTCAAGAAATTCATACGAAACAGCATCATAAGACAGCAATATCATTAGCAAAATCACAAATTACAGAGTCCAAAGGCAAAGTAAAAATACCATTTAGATAAATAAAAAAAATATAGGATCAAATACAGATCTCCTATGATTAATCAATTTAAAATCACTAACTGTACCATGAATTTTGATTGCCTGTTTTTTGTTTTCAAATAATTTTTCAATCATGAAGCAATATGCCCTTGAAAACTGCATGAATATAAATTATGTAGAAGAATTGTATGATGAAGAGAATCAAATGTTTTATAAATCCAAATTGCATAGCAACAGTCTTAAGTCCATTATTATTCAATGAAGATGTATCCAAAGTACTTTTACCATTAACAAAATCAAACTGATATCACTTTATGTATATTCAAGATTGGAGATATCTTATTTTGACTATCATTTTAAATAGCTTAGCAATAACAGAGATGTTTGACTTAGGGCTATAATTACTAATAATTAATGGATCACTTTTTAAAAAAACAATCATAATAGGAGCAACTTTTAAACATCCAGGAAAAATATCAGCAGACAAAGAAAGATTAAATCTGTAAACTATAATAAATATAAAGCCACACATTATTTTTAAAAATTTTTGAACTTAACTTATCTATGACAGAAAATCAATCATTTTTTAATAAAATAAAAAAAATAAAAAATCAGAAATAGAGTCAAAAGTCAAATCATTAATAGAAGACTCTGCCTGTGGAATATATATAAAGACTATGGGCATAAAAAACTTACACCATTTTTAATAGTTAAACATATTTTCATGGTGAGCATTATTTTGTTAAATATGAAATTTCTCTTTTACCTTTATTATCTTGCTTTTAAATGTATGTATGTTCTTGATGACTATTCTCTAAATGTGTAAACATTTCTTTTTTATATGAATATATATATTCTTGCCAATAATTCTTCTTTAAATAAGTTTCATTCCTGCCCATAATATTTTTGAAGCAGATTTCATTTATTTGTTTTGGATCATAATTTATTTTTCTGAAAAAGAATATAGTTAATGTTGGTTTAGTATTTAGGAACATCATTATCTACATTTCTGTTATTTCTGTGGACTACACTCTAACTTTGATCCCAAATGACTTATTCCAAATTAAAACTAGATTCTTTGTATACCATTTTGAGATTGTTTCTATAAACAACTAGTAGTCATATAAATATATACATGAGAAGCTATATGTACACTTTTACAAATTTCTATTGGATATTTTTTTCTTTATGCACAATATTCATACAACAGTGAGGTCTACTACAATGAAGAGATTATAGAGCAAACAAATAGTACAATAAACATATTCAATAAAGACTAGAATGGGAGACATCTTCATAACATAAGGCTTAACCTTCTATGATCAATGTTTTTTTTTTTTCTGCATTTTTCCTTAGTGATTATTTGAGCACTTTATTTTAATATTAAAACTTTTATTTTATATTATGAATCAATAAATTGTACTTCATTTATTAGAAATGTAAGTTCACAAACAAAAAACATTTGAATTTTGCAAATATATATATATACAGTGAAATATATCGTGACAAAAAATTTATTTTTGTTGGATGATTACTACAATGTCAGTAAAAAATAATAACAATAAATTAATGAAATCTTGAATAATTGATCTTTATTTTTAAAACCAAATAAATTATTATTAAATCATTATAAATCTATGAAATTCTGTTTAAAAATTAACATTGTATTTATAATTATTAAAACATCACAAAAGTTCTACACTAAAGTATTTGGCAAAACATTTCCAATCAGTTTCATTTTTACAATTAATTTCTTTACTTGTATTTTAAAAAATAAAACATTAGAAAAATAATTTAAGTGTGATCATGAAAATATTTTTTTAATAATTATTATATAAATATTTTGTAAAAAATAATCATAAATATTTAAATAAAGAATAAAAAATATACATTTTTCTTGCTCATTGCTAACAAACAATAGAAGAGGAAATACAAGTAGTCTTGCAATTGCTATTGAAGTCTAATATCTAAGAATTTATCAGCTATTGTTGGCTCTTTTTTAAACTAATAAATCAATATTTACTTTAGTTCCAGTTTCTATCATCAAATAACCATATATCAAGCAAAAAAGTTCTATAGATATCTACAAATAATGAAAAAAACTGAAAGTGACAATAGCACCATAAAATACTGCACAATATCATGCAGTCAAGTATCACTAAGTTACACATTTAGTTCACTGATCTGTTTATTTATACTAATAAAAATATACTGTATTTATTATTTTTTCTCATTAACTATGTTTTGTTTTGGAAACTTTTTCCCCCAAATGATAAGACTGTAAATTGCCAATGAACAAAAACTGTAAAGGAATATCATTACTTAACTAAAGACATGCATTTACAAAGTTTTCAAGACAATTCTGAAAAACTCATTAGCATGATGAAAACATTTGGGAGCAAGAAAGTGAAGTTAAAGTGAATAGTATAAGTTTGATTTTGATTGTAAAAATTCAACATTAATTTTCATTGAAATAAAAACAGATTTGAAATTGGAATATAACACCATGAAAAAAAAATTCCAAACAAAAAAAAACAAAAACTGTCAATTAACAAAAATTCTATGAGTAACAGAATTGATTGTTGTGTGTAAGACAGTTCAAGATTTTTTTAAGAAGCTGAGTCAGAAATCTGTTTAATTAATGCTGTAAAAAAAAAACATTTTCAAGTGACAAAGCAAAAGTAAAAATCAATTTTAATTTTCACTATGAGACAGCAAAAGACTTAGAATGTTATGTCAAGAAAAAAAATTCTAGCAAAAAATTAAAACTTCAGCAAATGAGTTTTAAAATTTATATTAAGTTAGGTTTGTTTACATTTTTATTTTTAGTATTTATTTATCAATCTAATTAATACATTTCTAATATTCAAATATCAATCAAATTCATACAATATTACAAAATTGTTATCACTATAAACAACAAAAACTTTAAAGAGATGATATAACTATAAAAAAATTTATTAGTTATGAATGTGATTTCTGACAAACTTCAGTTTTTTTTTCTTTTGGGATTTGCAATGTGACAATTATTGCATAGATATTTTTCTATCACACTACTACTATTTTGTATAAATGATTGTGCATAAATAGACATAGAATAAGTTTTTTTTAATTACAAAAATTTTAATTATATAGATACTAATGTCCAATAATAAAGATCTCTTGATCATGTTTGTCATTCTTCCTCTCCATATACAACTTATTACTAATTACAGTTATAGCATTACTTTATTTATACAAATTCAATTGAGTCACTATTGTATCTCTAAATATAAAATTCATTATTATATTTTTTTAATAAAAAATATGCTAGAATAAATTGCATTAAGAAGGGCTGACAAGTGATTACAATCTAAAATGTTCACAATACTCCATTGTCTAACTATATATATATAAGAATCACAAATATCCTTACAAGGCATTATTATTTAATTATTTAATCTAAATGCTTCATTCTGAAAAAAGCCATAATTCAGAAATAATTATTGCATATACACCTCCTAAATTTTTTTTATGTTTTTTATATATATTTAATATGTCAAGTTAAATATAAAAATAGTCTTTATTTCCCTAATTACTTTTACATATAAGTATAATTATATACTATTTATTTTTCACTATAATGTAATTTGCTTACAGAATTTATATATCTCAAATTTATTAAATCAAAAAAAAAGAGATGTTAAATCATTTTCTGAGATACATAATAACTCATGTAAAATCAGTAATGAAGTCAAAATTAATGTTAAAAAAAAATTAACTTCTTGATAAAAAAATAGTCTCATAAATATGTAATAATGTTAATATTATTCATCAGATATTGGTATTTGAAACATCAGAAAATTTCTATAGAGGACATAATAGTATTAATAACAAGTCAGATGTCACATGACATATATAGCTTACATAGAGGACATAAGTAAAAAACAATTACTTGAAAACGGGATTATTTAAAAATGAGTTTGTTTAAAAGTTTTGCCTTGTTTAATAATATTAAGTCAATACAAAAGATGCTTTAGTTCAACTACTGCTAGATTTGCATTCAGGCTTTAAGATCATGTTGAATATTGTGGGTATATTTAAATGAAATTAGGTTGCTAGGTTTGTTGAAGTCTCAACTGATTTCCCTAACTATTGATGACTTCAGTTGTAATAGTCGGAAATACGTGTTTATCAAGAAGTTAACTGATTTTTTTCATCAAGCATTAATGCTTAAAACATCAGAAATTTTTTATAGAAGTAAATAACTTAGCATAACATATTTACATGGTGTTTGATTAATTAATTACAGATTTAAAATGTTTACAAGAAAGCAATATTTAAAAGAGGCTTTAGTTAAATCACATTAAATTTGCTTTCAAATTTAAATTATATTGAATATTGCAATGTACTTAAATGAGGTCAATTTTCTGAGCTACTGTTGACATTAGATTTAAATGACAAAAACACAAATCTAGCAATAAATTAATTGATTTTTTCATCAGACATTGCCATTTAAAACATCACAACATTTCTGATAGAGAAAAGTGTTAACATTATTACATATTTATGTGATGTTTAATTAATTATTTTACATATATAAATTTCCAACTTATCAACTCAAGTTAAACAATGGCTTATAGAGAGAAATAGTTGCTTAAAATAGAAAGAATATTTATTATATTAGAAACATTTGTTCAAAAGTAGTTTGCACAATTTTTTATTCCATGTCTTGCATACATCTTTTCATAACTTCTCAAAACACTAAGTTGTACTTGCATTCTAATACTGCAGAGATAGTAGTTAAAACCAGTAAATTATTGTTTCATGGTTTTTAAAATGCAAAATATTTTTTTCAAATTAAAATTTTTATTATTCTTGAAATTAGCTGCATCTTTATGTAAACACTATTAATGAATACATTGATATCAATCATTTTTTAAAATTCCTAACAATATTTCTTCATAAATATAGATTGCAGATACAATAAAGTCTACAAAATCATTTAAACAATAGTTTTCATATTATGTAATGATACTTTATCAATTGACTCATGAGAATTTTAAATAGCATTTTTTAAAGTCAGAGCTTTTGAAAGTATATTAATGTAATTGCATTCATGACAGCTTATTAATTTTTATATTTCCAAAACTGCAGCATACTTAATCAAGTCATTAACTATGATAGAATGACCAAAAGTTTCCAAACTAGGTTTTAAAATTGAAAATAATTGCACATCTGTTAACAAGTAAACAGAAATAAATTTTAAATCAGTCTTCACAGAAAATGATTATTGTCCATAAAATTTACTTACTCCAGTTAAATTACAATATTTATCATTTTATGTGGTTTGGTGTAGTGACAGAGTGATGGACTCTGGAGCTCAAGGCTCATGGATTATGACCAGTTCTGTCACTTTAATTGTTACAACTGCTTATAAACATCAAAGAAATACACAATTCAATTCTTATAATATTGGTCATTTGTATTCTTTGATTTAAAATATAGTTTACAACCTTACAATTTAATTTTAATTCATTAACATTATGATCGATTATATTATTAATAATTCTTTTTTATGACTTATAACTGTTACAGATTTCTTTTATTTTTTGCAAAAAAAAATTTCAATGGAATAGTTTTAAGTAGGCATTTTAATAAATATTTATAGTTATCTTTTATTATAACAATTTTAACCATATTAGAACTTTAAAACTTTCTTATGTTTTGATTATAATGATTTTATATTCATTTGCAGATTCTTCTTGAATTCTAAATTATACAATTTAAGTAATCTTTCAAAATTATCATATTCATCATAACTATCAACATTTTTTTTGCCACTTAATATTAAAAAAAAGACTTAAAGGTTTCACTTTGAAACTATTATTACCGAATAGAATATATCTTTTACTTGTAGTTTTTATCCAAATTGAAATAAGTCACTCTCCTTTAATTTCTTTATCATTTTATTATGTGACTTGCATAGAAATCTCATCATCTGGAGTTTATTTTCTCATATAAATTGATTTGATTCAAAGTGTTCCAAATTATTATTCCCATTCAATGCAGTCGTGACAAATTTTAGTATCAAAATTTCCAAATTTTTTAAGATTTGGTTATAAATTTAACCTACGTGCATCGATTTTTTTTTTTTTTTGCCATGGTTGAATATATAGAAAATAATATAACATAACAGAAGAGAATTAATAAAAATAATAAGTAAAAACTTGGCTCAGTAGATCATTTAAAATACCTATTATCTATATTTTTATAATCACAAAAGTCAAAAGAGGAAAAATGTTAACTGAAATTAAGATAGCAAATAATAAACTTTATACAAGAAAAAAAATATGCTAATCCAAATCAGGTAGTGATTTTTTTTTCTAACAAAGAAGCAATAACATGTTGGGGAGGATAATACTTAAAACTTGAAAAAGGCAATACCATTTTAAAATTGACTTTTGAAATTTTCAGTCCTTGGCAAATATTCATAAAAATATTATTTATCAACAGCAGGCTCAACAAAAAGAGGTCAAAGAAAAAAACAGAATTTCTTGACACTATACTTTTCAGAAACTAGCCTGAAAAGATTATTTTATTAAGAAAAATAACTAAGCAATATTATATAACTATTACAGGATTTTAAAATGCATACCAAAAATAACTTCATTCTTATATACTAAAAATACTCAAGATATTGAAGTAACCTTAGCCAGAACTTAAATATACATCAAATGATTGCTATTGAAATATTATAATGATAGTGAGATATGTGTTATGAAACAAACATATATACTAGTGTTATACATTTATAATTTAAAAATAAATGATTATATTATTAACCCTTGGATAGTGTTCAACGCATTGTTGCGGACACAGTGCCACCTGTGTCATTAGTACTCAACGCAATATGCGTTTTAAATTTCCTTTTACAACTGTTAGCAGATTTGTCCGAATGTTTTCGTTTTTTCGATTTTAGCACATGCGTATATGATTCAGGTATTAGTTTGTAAAGTTTCACATAGATGGCAGTTATAATTAATGATTTATTCAATTTTCCGTGGATGGTAATTTGTAGCCCCATATTCACTGATTTTCCTACCTATATTAGAGAAAAGATGTTCGTCTTTGCTAATCTGCAAAATAATTTTCAATTTTTTTTAATAATTTGCATTATTCTTTCAATTGCTAAGTTATAATAATTATTTATGATTTATTTTTCTTTTTTAAAAAATATTTCTATGAAAATAATGTAGATTTTGAAAATATACAATGTTGTTTTGTCTTGAAAAATTTTAACATCACGTTATGTTTGCTTATCTATAAATTTTTGAATATCTATTATATTTTTTTACAAAATATTTTAGGTTTTAGAAAGTATGTGAATCAAAACTTGATTTATATATATTTTTATAATAATGTATTTTTAATAATAAAATAAACAGCATTTGTTTTTCATATATTTTGAGTCACGTGATAGCATATATATATTCATTTTTCACCTCTCATTATATCCATCAGGTTTTTTGTACAAAAAATATATAAATATGGTTTTCTTTCATATAAAATATAATTTACATTTTAGAATGTATATGACCCAAAAATTTTCATTTATATATATTTATAATTCAATAAATAAAATTAGCATTTCTTTTTCATATATTTTGAGTTATGTGATAGCATATATGCCTATATCTGTAATTGTATAAAGGTACAATTTGGGCCTCTTTTTTTTTAAAAAAAAAAAACTATGGAAAGGTTAATAGAAATGAAAATAGAAAAAATATGTTTTAGAATAGTTTTCTTTTGTTTGAAGAGATGCAAACTTTGTAAAATAAAAAGATTGTGTTATATTGTTTGTTCTTTTAAAAATAAAGTTTTAGTATAGGGAGTGGGTGGGGGACAAATCTTTTTTAAAAAAAACTTTCTTTTATAAAGTAACAATAAATTAGGGGAATAAATGTGTAAAAATAAATCTTAGTAGAAATCGAAAATAAAAAGATTAATTAATTAATTTGGAATGCGAGTAAGATTACTGATTGAATTAATTTTTAAAAAAATGTAAACTATCTCATAAAAGCGATAGTAGATTAATCTAAAAAAAGATTAAATTAAAGCAAATGTAAAAATTAATTTAAAAAAAAACATGTTCAAGTTACAATCAAAATTGAAAATAATGATAAGAAATTAAAACAATTAAAGAGAGGGATATATATAAAGTTACCATCATCTATTGTTATTTATTCCAGCCTTCATTTTGTGATCAAATTATTACAGTCTTGAATCTGTGAATCATTCTGGTCATCAGTTTGTGATGGATTCATTATGTTATTCATTGCTCCAGAGATTCTGAAATCTAAAAACAAATAGAACCATTCATTACTGCTGCAGAAAATATTGCAGAAACTGCAGAACTAGCAATATGCAGTGCTAGATCATTTTAGAAGTGTTTGACAGGTTTCAGGACCCAAAGTCCTCTGCAAATCAACTGCCTCACCTGGAACCAATGCCCAGAACAAATGCATAGATTGTAAATATATGCTGCTGCAAACTCTCCCCCATTGTTGAGTCCCCAGAATGGAAGACAAGCCCTGAAACTATCAACTGAGATCAAAAAGCCAACTGTTTGGAAAGTAACATTGATACAAGCCAAAACCAAATGAACTGTCATCTCAATCTTATGAAAGTCTAGGTAAATATATTTTCCATAATAATGGTCTATAGATACTTTATTTTTAAATAAAATGAACTTTAACAAAGGACAATGATAAATTGTAGCCTGATTAATCATTTATATTTATTTTTATATGTAAAATTTCCATGCTATTCTATTATATATGTGTGCTTGAATAAATATTAATGTTTGCTAAAGTATTATTTGAACAATTCTCTCTCTCTATCTTGTCACTGTGTCATCATTAATTTAAAGTTATAACTATTGTATATGTTGAGTTAAATATACTAGGCCCTGATACAGAGTATGAGCTCATCAGGGATATGTCAAGTGCTGGATTGTGTGCCTGTCATCTGAAGCATGCTTACTATATAATATATGGTTGGCTGGCACCTGAGTTTGATTGTCAAAACCAATATACTTTGGATGGCAGGGTTTTGTTCCAGCAGTCGAGGTGAGTCACAGTCAGCAAATGTGGTTGGGTTATGCTTTGTATAACATGATCTGGCCATGGGTAACATTGATGTCTATGCTATCAATAATATTCTCCCCTCTGTTTGAAGGGCCAGTCCATTCCCATAGTCTTAAAGCCAAAAGATAATATGTTAAAAGGTATTTAAATCTAGTAATATAATAAATCCAGTAAGAGTAAGATGGTAACTTTGAGGGGAACCCGGTCCAAATTCCATCCAAGATGGATGCCGAAGTACCATAAATTGACATAGCATAATCAAAGTTAAAAAAGTAAAATTGTCATTAAAATAAATAAATAAAAGTTTGAAACTAAAAATAAACAAGAAGAGAAAAGTGTAAGTATGTATCCACATTTAAATAGTTCAAATACTGCAAATGAAACAGAACTAGAACTCAAGTATAATTTGGAATGAAAGTTTAAACCCAAATTAGAGAATAAGTCAAACTCAGAAATTACACTTGAGCCAGAAAATAAATGACTCAGAAATTAAGCCAGAACCAGAAAACATTTCTGACTCAAACGATAACCTTAAATTTGAAAATAAAGATGTGTCAGAAACAGAACATAACAAAAAGGGAGTAGAAAGTAATATAAAAGAAAATCAAATCATAAAGACATTTGAAGAAAGGTTTGAGAAATACACAAAAATAATTAACAAACAAATAGAACGATGCATGCAAGAAATACGGAAAATATCACAAATACTAGAAGATAGGAGAATAACAGAAAGTATAGAAATGAATACAAAACAGTTAAAAGATAAAATAGTTAAAATAGCAATAAACAGGAAAGCGCAAAAATGTACACACATTTAAAGAATAGCCCTGCCAATGTAAAGAAAGTTATAAAAATAAAATTGTGCTAAAAGGAAAGCAGTTGAGAAAATTATCGAGTTACTTAAAACATTCAATAGTATGAGGCTTGATTATGTAGCCAAAGAGAAGAAATTTAAACTCTTTGAAAGAGAGTAAAAAATAAATATTGTGAATTATGCTTGGATAAAAATGAATGAGATAAAAGAAATAGATATAGGGAGACATACAATCATTGAAAAGGAGATGATAAATGTATTAACAACAATCCAGAAACAAACTGCCCGGAACACCAACCCAGGCCTAGAATTAGGTCAAGATTTCCTGGTTCAAGCAGATAGGTAAGAAACATAAAAGAACTGCCTGGCAAAGATTAGGGAGGTTTAGAGTGTATATTAACTGGAAGGATTTTAGGAAGAGGATAACGGATTTTAGGAAGAGGATAAAATTAAATAAAATAAAATGTTTTTTTTTTTTTTGAGAGGTAATAATGAAATAAAGTGAAATAAATAAAGTTGAATAAATGAAATAAAATGGATTTTTTGACAATTAGTAATGGAAATAAAAGAGTATATAAATGAAATAAAAGATACATAAAATAGGAGAGTAAAATAAAAATATTTTAGAAAATCAATATCCGATAATGATGATAAAAGAGTATATAAATGAAGTATAAAGATAATTTTTTTTATTTGATCATGTGATGTTTATTGACTTAGAATTAATATATGTAAATGAAAAAAAAAAGGTTTTAAAAAATCAAATAAGTTGGAAAAGCCCTAATAAATAGAATGAAATCTATAATAAAAAAATTAAATAAAATGTTGCAAAATGATCTGTCAAGTGAGTATAGATTGTATTTAGGTTGATAGAGTCACCGAGGGAGAAAGTTGCAGATAAGATTGAGGAAGGTGTATTAAGTATAGGCTATCGCTATATGACAGTAAGAGCCATAATGGGCATGAAAACATGAGGGATCATCCAATAGGATGAGGATCCAACAGAAAGAACCTGGACCCATCATCTGAAATGCTGGAAGATGTTGTCCCAGTCCCTTATATAAAATAAATGTGCACATTAGAAAAGTAGATCCAGCATAAGCCACAAATCAGTTTTTTAGAAGAACATTTTCAACATAATATAATAAATCTCATTTTAGTGTAAACTGAATGGTCAGTGGATGAATACTGCCATTCACAGTGACCCCATATATTCTAGGAAGCAATCCCAAAGGAGAAAGTTCTGGGCTCATTTAAACTGCTGGAAGAAAAATTCCCACCATAGTTATAATAAATCTCATTTTAGTATAAGCCGAAAGATCATTGGATGAATACTGCCATTTACAGTGACCCCATGATGTAGACCCATTAGAGAAAGTCATGGGCTCATTCAACCTGCTAGTAGAAAAATTCCAGCACTTAATAGTTAGGTTAAGTGTTTTTATTGCATAAGTCAGATATAAGTCAGATGTGTTCTGCCATTCGTGACATTCTCCCTCTTCGCACACATTAGTAAAATGCATGTTATCCCTCATGATCATTCACATATGACATAATTGTTGCCAATCAACATAGATTACAGCCTGTGAGATGAAGCAGCCTAAAAAGGCATCATCAGTGGTTTATTGATCTGAATGCAATTCAAAATTTATTTTAAATAAATAAAAATGAATATGAAAATCAAATGGTAAAGCTAGAAAAAAAATTATCAGAGCTAAAATGAGTCAAACTGGTGCATTTTACCTCTCAAAGTGGGGAGAATGATGTAACGCTAGTGAGATATGTGTTACGAAACAAACATATATACTAGCATTCTATATATTTATAATTTAAAAATAAATGATTAAATTATTAATAGAAATGAAAATAGAAAAAAATGTAATATGTTTTAGAGTAGTTTTCTTTTGTTTTAAGAGACGCAAACTTTGTACAATAAAAAGATTGCATTATATTGTTTTTTCTTTTAAAAATAGAATAAAGTTTTAGTATAGAGAGCAAGTGAAGGACAAATCTAGAGAAAGCTATAAAAACTCTTTGTCTTATAAAGTAGCAATAAGTTAGGGGAATAAATGTGTAAAAAAATAAATCTTAATAGAAATTGAAAATAAAAAGATTAATTAATTAATTTGGAATGCTAGTAAGATTACTGATTAAATTAATTAAATGAAAAACGTGTAAACTATCGCATAAAAGTGATAGTTGATTAATCTAAAAAGAGATTAAATTCAAGCAAATGTAAAAATCAATTAAGTAAATTGAAATGTAAAAATTATTTAAAAAAAAAAACATATTCAAGTTACGATCAAAATTGAAAATAATGATAAGAAATTAAAACAATGAGAGAGAGGGGTATATAAAGTTTCCACAGTCTATTGTTATTTATTCTGCCTTCATTTTGATTGACTTATTCCGCACTAGAGTCTATGAATTATTACAGTCTTCAGTTTGATTGATTCATTACGTTATTCATTGCTCCAGAGATTCAGAAATCTAAGGACAAATAAAACCATTCATTACTGTTGCAGAAAATATTATTGCAGAAACCGCAGAACTAGTAATATGCAGTGCTAGATCATTTTAGAAGTGTTCGAAGGGCTTCAGGCCCCAAAGTTGTCTGCAAATCAACTGCCTTACCTCGATCCAATGCCCAGAACAAATGCCTAGATTGTAAATAGATGCTGCTGCAAACTTTCTCTTTCTCCCATTGTCAAGTCGCAGAATGAAAGACAAGCCCTGAAACTATCGATGGAGATCAAAAAGCCAACCAGTTGGAAAGTAACTGATGCAATCCAAAATCAAATGAACTGTCATCTCATTATCATGAAAGCCTAGGTAAGTATATTTTCCATAATAATGGACTATAGACATTTTATTTTTAAATGAAATGAACTTCAACAAAGGACTATGATAAAATGTAGCCTGATTAATCATTATTTTTATATGTAAATTTCCATGCTATTATATTATATATGTGTGCTTGAATAAATAATGTTTCCTTAAGTATTATTTGGTCTATTCTCTCTCTCTCTTGTCACTGCATCATCATTAATTTAAAGTTATAAATATTATGTGTTGAGTTAAATGTGCTGGGCCCAGATACAGGGTATGAAATAATTTGGGATATTTTTAAGTGCTGGATTGTGTGCCTGTCATCCAATACATGGCAGCTATATAACATATAGTTGCCTGGTACCTGAGTTTGATCCTCAATACATATAAAATGCTTTGGATGGCAGGGTTTAGTTCCAGCAGAGGAAGTAGACCATAGTCAGCAAATATGGTCAGGTTGGGTATGCTGTGTATAGCCCAATTTAACCAAATGTATCATTGATGTCTATGCTATCAATGGTATTCTTCCTATGCTTGAAGGGCTGGTCTGTTTCCATACTCTTAAAGGCAAAAGATAATATATGTTAAAGGTATTTAAAGCTAGTAATATAATAAACCTAGCCAGAGAAAGATGGTAACTTTGAGGGGGATCCAGTTCAATATAGATGGTAACTCTGTGTTGTGGCACATTATTGAAACATATATTTAAAACTTCTATTCTATTATACCTTACTGAAAATGTATTTCAAACTTCTACTCCATCACATATTATTGAAAAATATATTTCAAACTTCTATTCCAGTGGTTCCCAAAGTGGGCGGTGAAGACTTCTAGGGGGGTAACATTGGGTTCAGAAGCATTGGGAGGAAAGGGCATTCAAGTGGTCTTTTCTCTGGAAGCACCGATCATCGGCTTTAACTCGCTCTCAAACTACTATTTTTTTACGTTATTTTGTCTATTTTATGGTTATTTTATAAATTGTTTATGTGCAAGAATATGTAAAAAAAAAAAGAGGGATAGAGTAATTATAAATGTTTTACACATTTTTGATTTTTTTTTTTCTATTAACAAGTTAAAAGGAATGCAGGTTATTATTGTAAGGCTAATTTTAAATTTTACTAATAAATAGAAGTGGTCATCCTGTGCATTATATTTTTGTTAAAAAAATAAAGTAATTTAAGGCCAATATCAGCTGAGATAATCTAAAAATTTGTCAAATCTCAGATTTGTTTTTGTTTTGTTTTGAATCTTTTGTAAAGATGAAAAAAGCTATTTCCATTGTATTAAAATTAGAAACTATATGCAAAACTGAACTCCTCAAGGAATTAATGGGTCTGATTGGAAAATGAAAGAAGTAAAAGATAAAAAGGTGCAAAAAGCTATATCAATTGTGTTATAATCAATTATCCAAGAAATCGGAGATAACAGCTGTAATAGTGAAAGAGGGGTACTAAATTTGTATTGTTATAAGTGTGCTATAAAAGGTTTTCAGCAGGTGATGGGGGGGTTTCTTCTGAGTTTATTGTTTTCCTTGCTATGTTTTGTCAGGTGGGCGGTTAAGGGTTTGCTGAACAAAGAGGAAATATTTTAGTTGTAAAGCGGCGGAGAACTTTACGAAAGAAGGCAGAGCTGAGCCTAGCTTCAAATTAGTGTCTAGAATTGTATGATCGACTCTTGGTTGGCTGCTGTCATTATTATAAAAATTTCTACAGAAAGCTGAGAAATATAAAAATATCTAAATTTTATCATTAAAATGCTAACAACGTAAACTCTCAATGTTAATGTACCAGGCAGATTCCTAGGCTGCTGTCATGTAGCCGCAGATGCCTAGCTGATGATGATGAACACCTTAATGCCTATGTTTTGCTATGAAGAAGGGAACCCCTTACCGCCTTGTCATGTTTTATAATGCACTTAAAAGTTACTACTAAGTCCAGAGATGGTTAATGGAAAAAAACCAGAAGGAAGCTGGATAGTATAAATTTTTATTTATTATCATTATATCTTGTTGCTATAAATTTTATTGTATTTTTTTTGTTTCTCTATAAATTATTATTTGATTTTCCTACTTTAAAACAGTTCTACCAAATTAATTTCTGGATTGCTAGTGTGTATGCCGAGGCGTAGATATATATTTGTTGTTGTTGTTTGCTTTTAATACACTGTTTTATTTGAGAAAAGAAAACTTACTTTGAATGAAATAATAATAATAATAATAATTATTATTATTATTATTGTTGTTGTTGTTGTTGTAATCTCAGTATGTGATTACTGAAAATGTACTGACATGCTGATTTGTTGTTTTTTCTTTTGTTTTGTTGGCAGTGGTATTTCCTTTTTGAAAGTGTTTTTTGCTTCTTGAAGGTGGCACATAAAGATACGGTTTAGGTTCAGCCTTTCAAAGATATACCACCAAAAACTTTGTGATACTAATTATCAAGGTATTAGAATTTTGGTTAGGGAGAAATCAGGAAATATAATCCATTTTGGTTTGATTTCACTCATTTAAACTTAAATTTAATAACTTTAAATTTTGTTTTTTTTTTCTTCTTGTTATTGATATTAAGTTTATGTTGATGCCTTATTCCAATACATGGTATTGACATCATGTTATATCTTGTGTGCATAGTATGAATCCAGTACAGTATCATTAGTTGCTATTTATGTCAAAAATATCAAACAGATTGAAAGCGGAAAACTGTTATACTTAGGGGTGGTGGCATTACAAAATTTATGTCTTGCAAACTGGGTGGTGGCCTGAAAAAGATTGGAAACCTATGTTCTATTCCATCATACATTACTGAAAAATGTATTTCAAACTTCTATTCCACCACATATTACTGAAACATATATTTCACACTTCTATTCCATCACTCCTTATTGAAACATATACTTTAAACTTTTATTCCATGACACATTAATCAAATACATTACTTCAAAATTCTATTCCATCATATATTACTGAAAAATGTGTTTCAAATTTCTATTCCATCACACTTTTAAAACATTTTTTCAAACTTCCATTTCATCACACATATACTTCATTCTTCTATTCCACCACACATTATTGAAACATACATATCAAACTTTTATTCCATCACACAATATTGAAACATATACAACAAACTTATATTCCATCACACATTACTGACACATATACTTCAAACATCCATTCAATCATACATAATTGAAACAAATAGTTAAATCTTTTATTCCATTACACATTACTGAAATATATACTTCATTCTTCTATTTCATTACATATTATTGAAACATATACTTTAAACTTCTATTCTATCACACATTAGTGGAACATATATTTCAAACTTCTACTCCATCATACATTACTGAAATATATACTTTAAACTTCTTTTCCATCACACATTATTGGAACATGTATTTCAAACTTCTATTCTATCACACATTATTAAACCATATACTTTAAATGTCTATTTTCCATCACACATTATTAAAAGATATATTTCAAACTTCTATTCCCTCATACATTAGTGAAACATATACTTCAAACATATGTTCCATTACATATTACTGAAATATATATTTCGATCTATTCCATTAAACATGCATTTCAAACTTCCATCCCATCACATATTACTGAAGCATACATTTCAAACCTCTATTCCATCACACATTACTGAAACATATACTCCAAACTTCTATTCCATCATACGTTACTGAAATATATACCTCAAACTTCTAACACACATTATTAAAACATATACTTCAAACTACTATTCCATCACACATTACTGAAACATATTTCAAACTTCTATTCCATTACACATTACTGAAACATATACTTTAAACTTCTATTCCATCACACATTACTGGAACATACATTTCAAACTACTATTCCATCATACATTATTAAAACATATTATAATGATCCGGAGAAAAAGCTTAACATGATCTGCACTACAGGGCACCATCTAGGCATTTGAACCTAGAAAAATTTATAAAGTAGGCAGATACGTAAGTCAAAAAAAAATTTTTTTTATTTTATTTATATATTTTGATATCCGGTCGTTAGCCCATGTCACTAGCTCAGGGAGTAGCAGAGATTTAATAATATAATATCTTATCTAATTATATTTCAATATTAAAAAATAAATAAAATAAGCCACTGCCAGTAATTAACATACAAAAATTTATTTACGCACATATATATATATATAAGATTTAACATTATTATTTTAATATGTTTACTTTAACATTTAACATTATTTTTACTTTTATTTTAGATTTTTAATTTACGTTTTAAATTTTATACTATTATTAGTTCGCACAGATTTGTTTAAAAATGTTGAGTATAGATCGGTTACATAGATTCCACGGTCAAAAACATTTCAAAATAAACATAAACGATCAAAATACAAAATCATTGATACCGTCAATTGCAGAGGGAAATTTATAAGTAACCCAATAGCATTCACCATAAGATGCTTGCATTAACACCAATAACTTAAAAGACATCCGAATAAATACATTTTAGATACTCACCGTAAGGTATCAGTATTTACCGAATGTCTATATATATTTTGATCGAATATGAAAACCAAAAACATAATCAACCGGTAACGAACCCATGCAAGCATCTATACCCAACTTAAATTTAATGCATCTTTATTTAGAGTGTCGAGTATGAATAGACTACATAGATTTGCATTTGAAAAGAACATATTCAATCCTTGTTTAACCTTAGGCCAAAGGTTCGCAGTCAAACCAAACTTCAATCCATCTGATATATCGATGTGTTCGATGTAATACGAATACGGCAGCACAATTAGGTTAAGAGAAGAAACTGCTTCTCATCAGATAGGAATATTACATCTATCTGACGATGAGAGCAATAAAAAAAAACTCCATAGGAAGGAACTGCAGTCTCCGTCTTATAATTCCTCCCATAGGCAAAACGAGTGTGTGCGGCGTATAATAGCGATTCTGCCCATAGTGAATCTCGTACTACATCTACTAATTACACCAATATATCCAATCCATTGACCTAATTCAACTACAAAATGAATAATCTAAGATTACCCTCCCCTACTATAACTTTACAAATCTATATAGCCATTCACGCCCGACTTAAGTTTAATATTTATATAACTAGTTTAATGAAAAACAGAAATCATAATAAAAACTTAAAGAACAAACAAATAAATAAATAAATGGAAATGATTTTACAAAAGAAATACATTAAATAAAATTATAACTAATTAATAAATAACGTTGGTCAGATAGGATTCTATTTCTTATTTATTTTAAATACGGAAAGTTTTTAATTTAATGTTCATTAATTATAAAGTTCTTACGGTTTAAAACAGTTCATCTTTATCTGTTGCTTGCCATTTGAACATGAATTCCCATGCCATCCTAAAAGATTGTTTGAGTTAGCCGTTGTTTTTTATTTATTTAACCGGAGGTCTTTTAGTTTAGTTGGTCCTTAATGTAGAAAAAAAACGATGTCATTTCTCTTTTTTTTTTTTAACAAAACTGAAGGGATTGAAGAGTGCGTCTTTTCAATCCCTTCTCCTTCAACTCCACACTAACACATATAGTCACATCGTAATAACTAATTAACTCTTTTATTTTCAAACCTTTCCTTTTATAATAATTTTGTGGATTAACTCAACATTACGTCATGATGGTGAAAACCTTTTCGTTGAGGTCCGATTTCCCGATGGATTTCTTTCATTTGCTAAAAGTTTCTATTGTTTTCCTATCTGACCGATGCTTATACTTTTAAATGCCCAAAGGCTAGTTTACTAATTAAAATAATCATTTCCATTTTACAAAAGATTAATTAATTTGTTTTCAAACTTAAACATATATTTTTATCTCTAAATCTTTTCTGAAAATTTAGTTTTAAACTACTCTTTTTTTAATAAAGTTTTATTTTAATAATTATTTATCTGTGCGATTTTATATATATGCGAGTTTAAGATGATTTTTTAATTTTCAGTTTTTAATTCTTAAAAAAAGAAATTTTTATTGGCGAACCTTTTTTTTTATGTTTACTAATAAAAAATAATGTAACATACGTATGTGCCCGTTACAATATATTTCACATTTCTATTCTCCATCACATATTAAAATATATATTTCAAAATTCTATTCCATCACACATTACTGAAACATATATTTAAAACTTCTATTCCATCACACATTACTGAAACATATTTCAAAATTTCTATTCTATCACACTTTACTGGCACATATACTTCAAACTTCCATTCCATCACACATTACTGAAACATATATTTCAAACTTCCATTCCATCACACATTACTGAAACATATATTTCAAAATTTTCTATTCCATCACACATTCAAAAAAACCAACAACAACAACAACTTAAGTTATGATTATTGATTCCATCTTGAAAACATTTTTTCATATTTATTGACTTTGGTGAAAAGAAAAATCTAGATAACTAAACAGTTTAGAACTTATTTTTATGTTTAAAACAAAAAGGAAAGAACTTCAAATTTGTAAATATATTTATGTGATATAGAATAATAATGTTCTAAAATTAATAATTTAATTTTAAAAGTATTTATTAATATAACATATATTTATATAATTAATAAAGCCAAATAAATCTTAAAATAATTTGGCAAAGCTTTCTGCCCTCTTTTCTTGATGACTTTATTAAATTACTTTCCAATATTAGCTCTTAATCCTTCTTTTCCAAATGTAATATTTTTTGTCATGTTACATAATATTTCAGTATTGTATCAAAAATATATATACAGTAATTTTTCCAAAAATGTATTAATACATATATTGCGCTTTAAATCACAAATAAGAATTTCATAATTTCACTTCATCCTTATTATGCCTAATATGTAGATTAGTATCTTAAATGATTATATATCTGGTGACATTTATTATAATCGTAATTGTCAAGAGAAAAAAATACAATTACATAAACAAATATATTTTAAGAAATGCAAGAACAAAGAGAAAACAAAAGATGATATTTGAAAATTTGGACAAAGTTAACGACACATATTCTTTTCAAAGGATTACCATAAGACGGTGATAATTTTTGACATAAACAATAAATGATTAAATATTTAGAAAAACAATCTAATTTCGCAAGATGAATTTAATAATAATAAAACTACTTATGAAGAAATACCACAAAATTATTTAGTATTAATTAAAAATAAAAACTTTGCAAATTCATTTAATAAGATTCATTTATATATCTTTAAAAAAAAAAAAAAGTCTCACTTATTTAATACACATTTTAGATGTAAACCCAAACAGCGAAATTGGGGAAATAAACTTAATTTACCCGACTGTGTTCTCTCAGATTGAAAGAATAACAGTATAAAGCTGCTAAAAAGCAAGACTGTTACGCTTTTAATTTAAGGAAGCATTAATACAAACAGCTTTGTAAAATACAGTTAATACAAGGTAAAGTAGGCAACCATACTTTGATTAAAGTAAATTAATTTATCTAAATATTTTTTTGTTAACAAAAAGTAAAATAAATGATTTTACAAGTAACAGCTAAAAGTATAATCAAATTTATTCAAGAAAGTCGAAAATTCCACTAAAATTTATAACAAAAGCTTTATATTTTAAAATCGATCGGAGTCAGATTTATTTTTCCGCAACAAAGACATTCCGTCGTCACCAACTGGTTATTAAAAAAAGCCTAGAAACAAAAAATAAAGGGGAGAAAATGATGATTCATACATACTGATGTTCATTCATTTTACAATCTATAGATGAGGATGGGAAAAAAAAATTAGTGAGGAAAACTCTACAAAAAGAAATAATTAAAAACCGGAACTAATAAAAAAAAAATAATGCGTAAATTTTTAATAAGGAATAAATAAACTACGACAAATAAAATTTATGATTCTGAATAATATAGTAACTATAATATACACATAAAAAGTACAAAATAAGTATAACAAAATATATTTTATACATTTGCTGAATTTTCTATTTCACATATATATTATTGATGCCAAATATTATTTAGATATTGATCGTGAGCTTAAGAAACAATATATTCGCGATTATTACACGCTTGATATTCGTTACGCTATTTTCAACGACTGTTTCCACACACATACACACACACACACACACTAATATCCTTACCTAAATCATCTTTAAGTTATAAAGTATAAAAATTTTATTTTAAAAGTCAAATCGTAAAAAATAATTTTGACAGTGACATCGCATACATCCTTATAATATGGGTGGGGGGATAATATTGAATAAGAAATCAAAGAAAATAAAACCAAAACTTTATGCTAGGAAAATTTGAAGGAACCGATTTTAGAAAGAAAATTATATTTATGTAATGCGTCCATGATTAGTAACTAAATATTATAAGACTGATCACCTGTGTTGATTTAAGATAATTTTCTGGGGATATATAATCCGGAAGTTTCTTGTTTTATTTCTTCATTATTTTAGATTTTGGTCTCAATGATTGTGTATTTTTATAACTTCGAGTTTTGTAGCAAAGGAATTATAATCATTTAATTAAAAAACATGTTACAAACTCAAAACTTATTAATCGTAAAAAAAATTGAAAGTGATATATATAGCTTTTGATTTAACGTTTGTCATCCACTATTAGATTAAAGCAGGGTAACGCTGCTGTTGCTTTTTAAAAAATACTTTGCTTGAAACTTTACTATGAAATTCTGATTTAAATGCCAAAAGAAAAGTGAACGATATGAAGAAGCATTTGCAACTGCTAATGTACTATGTCTTCAACCTGCTTTATTTACTTACCATTAACAAAAAAATCAATATAGTTTAAATAAAATCAAGAAAATTATACATTTGTAATAAAAATAATTAATTTAATAGAACAGTATAAGTTATTTAACAAATAAGTATATTAGTGGCAAATAAAATGCTGCAGAAAAGTAAATCCATGAAAAAAGTCAGCGTTTATTTTTGTATTTAGATGACTGCATTTATTATCGAATTTAAATACTGCCTAGCTATACTAGTAATTATAAATAAAAAAAGAATAGAAATTCATAAAACATTACAATACTAGCCAAAAATAAATAAAATTTTACTAAAATTCTTCCATTACCATGGTTTTATCTATTAACAAATAGACTTTTTCAAGTGAAATTCAACTAAACACACAACATATATATATATATTCAAAATAAAATAGTTTCCCATCATTCATTTCAAAAACCAACTTCCTTTTACATCAAAGAATGTATTAAATAAAGTGAAGAAAATATATTTTAAAGATAAAAAATGTGTATTAAATAAAATAAAGCAAAAGATAATTTATACTTCACTATTGTCATTGAACATCATGATATTAGCCTATCATATATAAACTATCAGGGGGCTAGTTTCACCATTATACAGTAAGAATGTTGGCCCAAAAATATTAATCAACATCTTTGTTTCACTCCTGAATGGCATTGGAAATATTTTTCCACACATCATTTTCCAATTTCATTCCCCCACCCCCACCCTTGATGAAAGTGTAATTTCATTTAATGCTTTTATTTAATAAGTTTCCTGCCATAATGATTTTATTTTCTGCAATTTCATTTCATAAAGATTTGCTTTTGGGTTCACACTTGTATTTGATTTGGTAAAGAATTACTGTGCATTACGTCCATTTTTTATTTAATACACATTTTCATTGTGAAATATATTTTTTTCATTTATTCCATATACACTTGAACACATAAATTCAATATTAAAAGTGTTAATCGTAAATTCAATAGTAAATGCTTATGTTTTTTTTATAGATTTGCGTTTCTGCTATATACTTTGTTACCCAATGTATTTTCTCATTAAATAATTGATATTTGTTTTGTTAAATAATTTTTTTATTGCAAAATATATGATTTTCTTGATTTCATTTAATAGACTCCTTTATCTGTAAGATCAATAATAAATATAAACATTTCATTTTTAATTGATTAAAACACTTTTGCTCATAAGGACTAAATATGTTTATCAAGCAAATATATTACAAGAGCATTCATTTACTAGTCAATAGGATAGATCTAACTAAATAAAATAAAATAAAAGTTTAATCATAAGAATAGATTCATAATGAAGTCAGAAACTGCTAAATTTTAATCTACAATTTCAAACAAAAAAAAATATTTCAATTTATTTTTTATCACTAACTAAAAATTTATTAAACTAAGAAATAATTATGAAAGAAATGTATATCAAAAATAATTTAGACAATAACTCAGGCTAAAACTGATGTTACTCTTAGCTCCTGCATTATCATAAATTTATTTTTAGGAGTTGTTTATTTTTTTTTTCAAAAAAACATCACATATAAATCTGTTATTTTTTCATCAAAAACATTTCTGCTATAATATCTTGTTTATACAAGTAAAAACTAACTCCCCATTTAATATTTTTCTAATTCATATGGTATTAAAGGGCTTTCATTACTTTCATATTTACTGTAATCAGTATATTCAGCCTACATGATTAGAACCAAGACTGGACTATTAGTTTGCAGTCATAAAACTAGTTGGTCTGCAAAAAAAAAAAAGGTTAAATTTCTTACTTTTCCTTTGTTCATGTCTTCTACATTAGAAAAATCAGTGATCTTGGTTAATAAAACAAAACATGCTTATTATATTAACAAGGATAATAACAACAACCCATAAGCAATCAACAATTTCAACCTATAGTTAAAGCAACCTCCTTTAACTCACTAACTGTACAAAAAACTTATTAAGTGTTCAAAATTCCTATTGGCTAGGTAAATTAAAGTTCTAAGCTTTTGATTAGTCAATTACAAATTTAGCAGTAAAAATATATTTGTCTTAAAATTACACTCGTTTTAGATTAGTTTTTAAAAAGAAAATTAATAATTTGTCAGATTAATAAAGTAAATGAAAGTTTTTTCAAAAATAAATTTATTTTTATAATTAATAAAAATAATCTATAACAGACAACATAAAACATACTTTTCTCAACCTATTACAAAATGCAGCTTACTTCATTGATTTTTTTTTTCAATTTACTTTCACGTAAAAGTAAATAAATTTTACTAAAATCAACTATTCTTCTAAAATAATTATATTTTCCCACATATTTTATGAAAATAATATGTAAAAAAAAACCTCTAAAACATACATTTTCATTTTGAAAATCAAACAAAGAACTTAGATCTATCAAAATTGTTAACAAGGATTCTCTTGTGTAGAGAATGAGAAACAACCAATAAGTGCCTTGGCAGGCAAGCCTTATCTCATTATTATAACATTAAATTTAAATATTATTGAATTACGAGTTGTAAAATAATTATAAAGGGGGCAGCATCATATGGTACACTTTTCTTGATAAAATAACCATAAAATTGGCAAAATAATGTAAAAATTAGCAGTTTGAGAGCAAGTAAAAGCCAGACATGAGCATCTTCAGAGAGTACAGAGAACTTTAACAATAACTATGGCATCCCCTTTATCTATGGTTTGATATGTTTATATAGACACTAAAGATTGCAACTTATCTATATTTATAAACTTATTAAAGCCTTGAGTAATTG
Organism: Epiperipatus broadwayi; assembly: GCA_028023455.1. NCBI lineage: Eukaryota > Metazoa > Onychophora > Udeonychophora > Euonychophora > Peripatidae > Epiperipatus > Epiperipatus broadwayi. Next base: position 3,604,670 of record JAQFVV010000044.1, on the reverse strand, counting down.
GCTTGTCTTATTAACAAAGATACCAGTCCTAGTATCCCAGAATGCACTTTGTACACTTCAGTCCCTTAGAAAAGTTATGTTACACAAAATGAGATATTTGTTAAAAAGAGTTTATTATAGAAGACAGGAGTATGGATTTAGCTTTTTATTATCAACATTTAAAAAAAAAAAACTATGTTTTTAATGTATCTATTAAAATTGTAATATTACTCAATGTCACAATGATAAAGTTGATACAAATGCTAACAACTCAATAATTAAAAAAATAGACATTTTTTTGAACCCATCTTTAATTTATTTTAATAAAGTTGAATCTAAAAATCACCAAATTTTCTTTACTGGAATGACTTCGATATTGTTTTTGCTGATAAAGAACTTGAACTTATATTATAACAAATATTGCAGTTGCATGCTATTGTTCAGTTTAATAATCAATTTCATTTATTCACAAAAATGTTCATTTATTTCTAGGATTTTGCTCATTCATTTGATATGGATTTTGTAAATATAAATTCTCATGATAACCTCACATTCTCCCACATATAAATTTCATTTACTATACGAAACCAATTTCCCTTCAAAAAACTGAAGATAACATTATGGTGCAAATTAAAAGCTAGGTAATTTATGATGCTTTTAAAATTAACAAACAATCATCAATCACCTTTAAACTCAAAGATTAATTGTATCACAAAATTTCTACTCTCAATGTTCTAACATTTTTTACAGAAATTATTATCGATCAGAAATGTAAATATATTATTAAAAGTCTATGTGTTGTCCATTCCCTGTTCACTGATGTATCTTCTAGAGAGTTGTTATTATTATTATTACTATTATACATTTTCAAGCATATTTCTAGCTCATCAAACTCTTTTCTTGTCTATTTATAAATTAAAAATAATTTTACTTATGCTCTTAAAATATGCAGTTACTTGGATATAAACTTATTTTTGAAATTAAATCTATTGTTTCCCAGGCATCTGATGATATAAAGCAATATATTACAATTTAGATAGAAAACATAAAAATATGTTTTTGACAAAATTTGACCTTATGTTTTCTCTGTATGGTGATTCTGTTAATAGTTTATCTTTGTGGTACATATAATCTTTCTGTCCTTCACCTACTTAGAATAACATATTTTTTATCACCAATATCTTATCTTGTGCTTTATGTTGACTTTTATAACACTACCTATAAGTTTTACTGAATCTGAGTGGCAAATTGAGTCGTATATAATGGAAATATTTTTCTTGCAAATATAAAATTGTTTCATATTACTTTAAACTTAAGCAGTATATATTATTTATTATAAGAAACCCATAATTTATTATTTGGTATCTTTAATCATTAATTAATTTACTAGATATTCTGCCTAATGATGCAGTTTTAAGATTTTATTTTTCTTTGCTGGATAATTACAACACTAAACTATATAAAGCCAGGGAAATCTACAAGTGATTAGAATATTAATATCTTATTATGACATTTCTTAACACAACTGTTCCATATATTATCAATATTAGTCCATAATAAGTAATAGCTAATTACTCCATTTTTCTTACTTTGATCCAAAGTAATACAAATGCTACTAGTTAAATATTCTTTAAAAATAGTCTAAGTACTTGCATTTCACCAACTATAAATTGTATATTTTATTATTACTTGATTTAAGAATTCTAACAGATAGAAAGCAAATGAGTTTGTTCACTGCTAAATTAATATCAGAAAAAATTAGTGATTTTTATGGAATACATTAACAAATATACACATTAAATAAATAAAAATATTAATTACTGTATCTGGTTAGCATATTGTTAATATAAAAAATATCTGCATTATAGTTTATAAACATTAAAACATAATTAAGATTTCTGATAATTAAAATAATAATAACAATAAAAAGAAACATTTGTCTCTATTGAAATTAGGACTTCTGAAGGATAGAAAGAGATTGACATGTTTAATGTTTAGTTCAGTTGAAAATTTGATTTAAATTATGCGATTATGTAGATTGATGGAAAAAAAAATGAATTTTTTATAATTAGGAAGACCTGCATTAGCTTTCCTCAGAGTTAACAATTGTCATTCTTTGGAATTTATTGAATACATGTTAACAAATTATCTTAAAACATCTAATTGAAATGACTTAAGACTATAAAAAAAATATCAGTTAAATTATTCAGTCCTAACAATTTCTTAATATATATATGTAAAGTATTAAAGATTTTAAGACTTCTCATTCGATAATTTAATATACAAAATTAACAAAGCGTATGCCACACTTGAATGAGAAGCTATAAAGATACACAGAAATTATTACACGCTAAGCGCTTTCGAGGTCTTTTGCCTCATATTCATAGCGGTACTGTGAGCAGAACGAATGTTCTGCAGCTCACAGTACCGCTATGAATATGAGGCAAAAGACCTCGAAAGCGCTTAGCGTGTAATAATTTCTGTGTATCTTTATAGCTTCTCATTCAAGTGTGGCATACGCTTTGTTAATTTTGTATATTAATATATATATAATTTTAATTAACAAATTACATTGTTTTGTTGATTCCCTACAGTCATCAATGTTTTTAATATTAGCCTTTTCTATATTCTTATTAGCTGTCTTCAAGTAGGTGTAGAATTCTGAGATATAAATTACATTTCTCCAAAATGACTATATCATAATAATTAGTTTTTTAGTTACTAGATGGCATTTTGTAAATAGAATTAATTCTATTTTTTTACTATCAATATAACTACATGACATTTTTTAATTTTTGGTAAAATTGTTCTACCAGATAAGCAGCCTTTTATGACAATGGCTATTATCTGTTTAGTTTTTCAAGTTACTAGATGATATATATATATATCATCATTCATGATTATCAACCATTATCAAACCACTGCAGGATGGTCTTTCCAAGTTCAATCCATCTCTGATCTCTAGTCTTTCTTCTCCACAACACCCCTACACACTTTGTTATTTCATCCATTTCGTATGTAGCTCCTTCTGGGACATTTACAATTTCCTGAAATCCATTTTAAGATTTCAAATGTCCATCTATTATAATCTCTTCTGGTGATATGTCTATCCCAACTCCATTTCAGTCTTTTAATTCTTTCAATGATATCAGTAACACCTGTTTGTTGTCTTACACATTCATATATTGCATTTTTGATCTCTTCTTATTACTCATAACATGTATCTCCCCATACTTCTTTGAGTGATCTAAAATCTCAGTATTGCTCTTCTATTAAGTATCCAAGTCTCAGATCCATAAGTAAGAACTGGTAAAACACATTTATTAAAAACATTCCTTTTTAAACACATAGGCATATTTCCATTGAATATTAAGTTATTTCTACCAAAAGCAATCCATCCAAGTTTAATTCTATGATTAATTTCATCCATTATGTTTCCATCTGTAGTAATATTCTGACTAAGGTATTTGTAGTTGTTGGTTAATTCTAACTCATCATAATCAATCTTTAGTTTCATCTTTTGAAAAAAATACATTAAACATTACTTTGGTTTTTTTAACATTTACTTTTAGTCCTACTTTCTTACTTTTATCTGATAACTCTTGCAACATTTCCTGAAGCTCTAAAGCATTATTTTCAAATACAACTACATCATTGGCAAAATCTAAATGACTTAAAAGACTGATAGGTCTGTATTTTCTAATATCTTTTTATCCCCTTTTTTAAATATTATTCTGATACTTCTTTATTATTTAGACATTTGGTATAGAACTTTGCCAAATATTTTATTTCTTCATCTGCTTCTTTTAATATATCTATTATAATTCTATCATTACCTGGAGCTTTTCCCATCTTCATAAATTTAATTGCATATCTCACTTCATTTAAAATCATGGGCAATACAGAAGATATAATAGATGTAGGAGGTACTTGTTCTTTATGACTATATAATTCTTGATAGAACTCTTCTACCCATTTCATGATATCTCTTTTTAATAATAGATGTATCTTTTTTTCTTATTGCAAATATGTTTCCTATCAAAACTAAAATGTTGTTTTACACTATTGAGACTTTTATTCTCTTCTACAGATTTCCTTGCTAGTTCAGAATTATACTTTCTTATATCATTATCAACTCTTTTTCACACCATTTTACAAAATTTGAGATATTCAATCCTTCTTAATGCACCATTTTTATATATCTTCATATTCCTTCATTTCTTCACAAATTCTCTAGTCTCAGTAAAAATTTTATTGGTCAATTGCTGTTTTTTTCTACTAGCTATCTTTGTTGCAGTTTTTAAAAGTGTATCAGTTATTTTCCTATTAATTTCATTTAAATCTGAATCATGTTCAAAATCTACTAATATTCAAAAATGATTTGCAAGTTCTAATTTAAATCCATCAGGATGTTTCTAAAGATTAGAAATATCAACTGTAAATATTGTTTTTTCTTAATAATTTTTATCTCTCTAGTTTTGCATTATTACATATTTTACATCTTATTAATTGATGATCACTTCCTGTGTTGAATTTATTAAGAGCATTACATTCTTGAAATATGTATTTTCTATTAGTCAAAATATAATCTAATTCTGTTATACCTTCATTTGGATGCTTCCGTATGCATTTCCTTTTAACATTTTTCTCAAAAAAAGAATTCATAGTATAAAGTTTTTCTTTTTCTGCAAGCTCAACAAGTCTGTGTCCTCTCTCATTTCTATTACCATAATCAAATTTATCTACAGCATTTTCATCTTTCATTTATTTATCAATTCTGGCATTAAAGTCTCCCATAACAATTTTAAAATTTTGTTTAGTCTGATCAAAAGCCTTTTGTACATCCATATAAAAATCTTTTACTACTTCATTACTATGAGAACATGTTGGGGCATAAACCTGAATTATGTGCATTTGGTATCTGCTATTAAGTTGAATAACTAATCTTGCCACTCGGTCTGGTACGCGATTAATTTCCACGATGTTGTTCTTCCACTTTTTATTTATAATGAATCCTACTCTATTTGTACTTCCAATATTTGTGCCTTTGTAATAGAGTACATGCCCACTTTTTTAATCAATTGTCTCTTGACCTTTTCTTCTAACTTCACAAAGTTCAATATCTCATTTAATATAAGACAGTTCTTCCAATTCTTGCAATCTTCCTTCACTTAAAAGTGTTCTTCAGTTGTAAGTTGATAAATAAAAAGTCATCATCAAATGGAAGCCTGAGTCCACAATCAGAGGATTCTTAGCACTCTCCATTTTTGGCCACCAACTGCTGCCTTGGTTGGTGACTTTACAGCCTCCTGGGAATAAGGGCCATGATTTATTTTTGTCTGTCATGATTGTATATATCTATTAGAATAAAATTTTCATTTACACACACATTCATTCTGCCTTATCAGGCAATTGAGTAGAAAGATCACGGTGTTTCTTGATCTTAAAGTCCGAGGCAAAAAGCTAATAAACTCACCATGCTGGCTAATGCATGTTGGTGAGCAGCCCATCATGTTTGTACACTATATGAATAATCACATAGTAATAACAGTTGCAATGATGAGATATGGAATGGTCATTAGGAAAAATTTGCCCTCCTTGGTTCCTTTAAGACCTCCAAGAGGAATCAAAGGGTCTCCTTCCAGTTAATAGCAAACTCCTTTCTGCAGCCACATATATGTAGTAATAGATCATTTTAGGATGGGTGAGAGTGGTTCTGCAATACCTTACAGATTTAGGTACATTAGCTTATAACTGTTAGACTATATAAAATATGAAAAGATTCTCTTTAAATGCCCACAGATTTGGGTGGCAAAATTGTAATGGTACAGGGTGTGCAAAGTTTGTCTTATTCAATATGCCCTGTGAATTGCAGCATCCAAATCGTAATGGTATGAAAAGGTAAAATGTTCTGGTTTGATAACACTCAAGTTATAGTAATATGTAATTAGGATGCCAACACTTCAAATTGTAATTAAACATAATTGGGAATGAGAATGAATAAGTTGGTTCTTTAAATGATAATCTATGTGTAAGAATTCTTTCATTCAAATGCCCTCTAAGTTCTACATACTTGGATCATATCACATGAAAAATGGTCTTTCAATTAAATAGTAAACAAACTGAGAACAAGAAGCTTTCTCAGTTATGTGTCAGACTTTATTGGCAATTGATATGGTAATGGATAAGCTTTTGAGATGATATAACTAAATAAATCAAATTCATAACATAAACAAAAGAATGTATCCAACTTTATTACCTCCCACTCAATTCTTTACTTGCCTGCTCTTAGGTTTAGCATTAAAAGTAAATAATGAGACTTGATTACTCATCAAAATATAAAGTAGAAACAAAGGAAATATTTTATTGAATCTAATTTATACTTACAAATTTATTTAATACTTCTAAATTATTAATATCATATAATATAACTGCTTATTGATGTTTGTGCAGGTAATTATTATTTAAATATTTTCAGGGTAAAAATAATTAAATTATCAAAATCAAGTATTGCATCATGACCCACATATATTGGTAAGTGATGAAATTCAAAAGAAAAAAAAATGTCACAAAGTAAAGTAAAACAAGTAGTTTATCTTTTATTTATGATCTATAAATTCTCTTTTCTTTCAAGAATGGCAATAATAACAAAGCATAATATCCATTTTTATTTTATAGATTTTTCACCTGATTTCTGTGACATTCATATTTGTGATATTAATTAATAATATATTTATTAAGTTACATTTATATCTGAATGAAGACCATTAACTTCCTAAGAATAAATAAGATATGATGATGATAGCATTTCCAAAAATGAAATGATTCAAGTTCAGAGATTCTTTCTTTAAGTTAGTATTGTGCTAACTCTGCAATCTAGATTAAAAACAAACATCAAGATTCTCTTTAGACTATATTAAATATAAATGTTTTCTAAACTACACTTCACTCTTTTGGGTTGTCCAAATGCAGACCTCTTAAACTAATCTTTTTATGCTGCAAGTGGTCCTTAATTATGGCAAAGGAATTAATACATTTCTCTATATCACATGTAGTTCTTAATAATCTAGCAAGAGGTTTTATCGCTAGTAACTCTAATAAGTATCTTCCTATAATAAATGTTTATAATAAAAGGATTCTTACATTTATACACATAAATACTTAAAGATATTATTATAGCAAATCTACCCCTTAAACATATCTCATGATTATTGAATGGCTACAAATTATTTGCCAACAAAAAAAAATAAAATAAATAAATTGCAATAACGATAATTACATGAAAACATTTATATTTAAAATGGTCCTAGTAGCACAAATGTTAACAAAAATTCATATAGGATATTTATTACACACTACGCACATATATATATATTAGGAATGAGTATATGTGTTAAATATAAAAAAAAAATCAATAAAGACAATACCTGATATATGGGTTTTGATCTATTGTGACATATTACAGAAAAAAAAAAAACCCAAAATCAGATTGATTGACCATTTTAATATCTTTCTTATTTTTTTTCTTTTTAAATTGATAATTATTTGAAGAAATTATATTTAGCCTTGATTGAATTCTATTAACATGGTAGATCTTTTGTTAATGAATGCATAAATTTTCTGAATAAATTGAAGTTGACTTTTCTTTAAGTATCCTTTGTGCATATCATGCTGAGGTGAACTAATAGAAGGAATGGAATTTGAGAGGCTTCTACCATTGCAATTTTTGTTTTCATTTTCAGGATAGGGGGTAATCATTTAAAACAATTTTTCTTATCCCTTCAGGTCCATGCTTGCTGATGATTTTTCCCTCTCTTTCAGGTGAAAGTGAGGGGAAGGGACAAAAAGAAATCAACTTCTAGCTAACAATTTTCTTCTAGTCATTCATTCTTTGATATAAGGTCCCTTTAATTATTTTAGGTAGAAGAAAAAAATTTAGTGAGAGCAAAGTTTATTACTTCTTTCCCAGTTATCAGTAATAATAATAGAAATTAAAAGAACAATTTCATATCTCCTTTTCCTTTATTGCATCACTGATTACCATGCATTTTGAGCTTGACATCTTTATGTGAAATACTTATTTAAACCCTATCATTAACTCATGTGTCTGTTGATTTTTTAAACCTTTTTTAATATTTTACAATCATTTCAAAAAATAAATAAATAATATAGATACCTAAAATAGATATATAAGCAGTTCAAGATACATAAAAAAATCCATATTGGTAAATCAAAAATCTCTCTTTTTTTAACAAATAAATAGATGTATTTGTCTACATTTCAATTATTAGCATTTTTTTAAATGATTTTCATAGTATTCTTTATTTACCTTGTATACATCATTATCATTGCCAAAATTTACAATCATAAACAAGCATATACCACAAATAGGAAAGGAACAAGAAAAAACTACAACAACAAAATTGAATGAAGATAATAAACAAAAAAAAAATTACATTTTCTAATACAATCTTGAAAGATATTGTGATGTATATTAAATAACATTCTATAAACGAAGAGATATATACATCTAACTAATAAAAGATATCTATTATCTTTTACCATTAAATAACTAAAAACTTCATGTATAATTTAAAAAAAGCTCTGCTTTCATTCATTCCCTTCTCTTGTATATATATATATTTAAACATATATACTAAAATCATAACCGAAAGTAAAGATGGATTCTTTCAATCATTACAATATATATATATAATATTGTATCTATTGAAATTTGAGATGAGTTTCAGTATGTGGTAAAATGTCAATCATAATTTTTTTTTCATTAGATTTTTTTGGTGAAATGTTAACTTATGAAGCATTGAACTGTGTTGTTATGATGACAATAATATTGATATAAAATTGTTTATTATTAATTGTATTGTTTAAGAATATAAACTGATTTTCTTTAGAAAGGAAAATGGATATGTGAATAATAACATAATTTGGATAAAATTATTATTCTTTGTTATTATATGTTTCTCTTTTGTTATTGCATTCACAGCAGTAAATTATAAACAATACAACTAAATCTTTCATATTTCTAAAATATTGTCTTTTTTATTTGTATGACTAAGAAAATGTATATAAATAAATATATTTCCAGAGTAATATATTATAAGTAAATAAGCATTTATTTTTATATGACGCTATGCATACAATTGTATACATTCAAAGATCAGCCTTTCAAGCTAATTCCTGCATAAATACTATATCTTGTATTGTAGAGTGAAGTATTCATTTATTATTTAACACTCGCAGAAGACGCATGCACAATTAGCTTGAAATGCTGATCTTTGAATGTATAGAGTAATATATTGAAAATGTGGTGCAGATTGTTTAATTTATGTTAGAATGAAAAATAGTATTTGTATTGTGAAACGTAAATTTTTCTCCTTTAAAAAAACAACACCAATGTTTTCAAATACAATATAATCATTGAAAACAAAAAAAGCAAAATATAATGTACTAATCATTCAATGCTATAGTAGGAAAGAAATTTTATATTTAAAAAAAAAAAGAGGGTTTATAAAACAAACAAAAAAAAAAAACAATTTTTTAATGATAAAAACCATTAGCAATTGCAACTGCCAAAATTGGTATTTATGAATTGTTCCACTTAAATCTAAATCAAAAAAAAAAAAAATGATTATGCTAAGATGATATATTGTAATCAATTTATTCATGAATGCAATGTATCTCATTGCTATAATGATTTTAGCTCTCCATTAATAAGATTGAACTAAACAAATTTTAAAAAAAAAAAAAAAAATTTAAAATTAAGATTTTATTATGTATATTCCATTATAGATATATGCTACATTCCTTTATAATATATTAAATTGAATATAAAAACATAAGATCACAAATTACTTTAAATATTAACTTCCAAACAAAATACAAACATGCAAAAAATAATAATAATAATGTTTAACTGAATTCAAATCTTGTAAAAATAAAATTATTTAAATCAATGCAGCCATAAAATTTTTAAGCAGGGGTCTTTAGTAATTACAGTATGATGACCAAAAGGTAAACAAGGAAAACAAACAGAGTTTCTAATTTTGCAATCACACAACCATTTTATTTTTCCATACCCATTATTATCAAAAATCTAATGTATTTTTATGTGTTTGATAAAGAATAATATCTGTAGTAGATCAACCTTTATTTTATTTTTCAATTTTTTCATGTAATGACAATTGGAAAAATATAATTATTTTTATATATTCAATACTAACACCCATTGTGATAAATATTTAATATATTTCTTTTATTATTTTGTTTTTCTGAAATAAATATTTATATGTTAATTTATAAATGTTAATTACAAGAAAAAAACAAAAACAAAATATTTTATTGCTCATCCTAAAAGAAAACAAAAATGTATTAACACTGATGAGAAACCAAACAGATAAACATCCTACTCTCAAATAACTATTGAGGCTGCAGCAATGAGCAGCTTACACAAGCATTGATAAAAACAAATGAATCTCTCCATGGAATTTGCTGAAATTCACTGATTTAGGATATTTCTGATACTGCCATAATTAGCAACCCTTTGGATAGTTCTCAAGCATTACTTAAAATAATTATTTTTAAAAAGGATTTAAAATATTGAATGATTGTAATATTATTGATATTTTCAAGCACAAATTTAATAATTAATTTTTTTCTGAAAGCTACACTGCTGCAGAGCTTATGGACCAGCTGCCATTGATTTAAATATAAAATAGGAATAAATAGTAATAAACTTTAAATAAATTAGTTTTAAGATTTCAACAACAAAAAACACATTATTGACTTTTAAAAAGAGCCTTTCTAATACAAATATGTTATTATTATTAATAAAACAAAACATAACTATTTTCTCAATGATTATTAAAAATTTAATTAATGAAGATATAAATATATTAAATAAAAGGCTTTATATGTATTGTAACAGTACGGACGATGATGTTGAAAGAGAGCGTCGCATATAACTGCGGTTGGACCTAGGGTCTTTGGGTAGGATGCTGGAGACAATGTGATGAAGTACATAACCTATGATTGCGCCCTCTTCCAATAGACCAGATCAATACTCATTAAATTTAGATGCAATTTGGATCAGTTCACCTACATCTTATTCCCTCTTTCGGTTCCGTTATGCTGCAGTATTCGAACTCAGGAAGAATTCATCTGTGACTCTATTAATAGGGATGTACTTATGCAGACTGATAATTAGACTACCTTATAAAAGTTACTATTAGAGAATTGTATTAACCTAAAATCCCTCTAATATAATTATAAATAAGTGATGTGAATGTGTGTGTGTATATATAAGGCACTGGCTGTATTGATAAATGCAATGATCGATTTAATAAACCAAAGAGACCATATCAATTCAACAGATTTTATAACATTTATTTTGTACAAGGGAAAAAAATGATAACATTAAAGATTTAAATAAATCTGTAAGTTTAAACTGTATTTACAAATATAGATAATAATAATAAAAAAATTAAATATGTACATGTAGTTTAGGTGTCAATGATGAGTACCTATCATATCAATAATTTAATAATCTACTGTTACCAAACCCATGTCCCAATGATAGATATCCATGTTGATGACATCATTATATATAAGATGATAATAAAAAAAGAAAATTCAATAATATCGTTTTAACGAATTCGAATCTAACTGGCTAAATTATATTTACATTTGATATATACATATTAGTCAAAGTCCAATTCCATTTATTGCAGGTTGATTTGTATGAAGATTCCCCTCCTTTACTAATTCATATGTAACTCCTACTATGATAGAAAAGTAGATTCATTCAGAAGGTTAATTGTTCATACTGAAAAATATCTAAGGTAATGACGGTTACTTAAACAAATAAACAACATATAATTTTGTTCTGTCAAAGTGTGTGTAATTAATATTCTATAAGTAAAATTCTTACTAATGATAACGAAAGAAAATCATGTACTATGGGAGGAAGATAAACCTAAATTTTATTAATAAAAAAAAATTCAACTAAACTAAACCTTCTCACTCTCTTTAAGTGGACTGTTCCAAAATGTTGAATTGAGGTGTTTTACATTCCTGAGTGATAAGAATGAAATAATAATAAAAAAAACAAGAATGAAATAATAATTAAAAAAACAATGCGTACATATGTGTTTAAAAATACAAAATCATAACATATAACCACCATAATTTCGTTAAATCAATCAAATTAGATTTGTGAGTCGACAGAATCCTTCACAGATCACAGTTCATACATATTAAACAATTTCTTCCATACAGGTATTGATCATTCATCGCTGCTCCTGAATAGCGCATTCTGGACAACTCTGCATCGACTGTCTGTTGTTTTCCTCCGATTCATGCACAAACATTCTACGCTGGATGAAAAATAATCTATTAGGCATTTTGAAGTAGACAATATATATATTTAGACTTTCGTGGTTAGTAGATTAATCATTCCATTGATGACAATCAACTCTTTTAGCCAGAGCACATTGTATTAATTCAATATATAAAAGTTTTAAATTAATTGCAATTCACAGTTAAAGAAAGAAAACTTTATATGAAGTAAAAAATCAAATTATTCGCTCATTTGCTATGTTGGCTCTATATATATACTTTTCTTCTGAATTCACAATTGATTAGATGTTTTACTTTAATTTCTCACCTTTTCTTTTAAAAGCTTGAAATGATTTTCTAGGAATTCATCTTATTGTTCAAATTGGCTTGCTTATTCTATTTTTGTTAAAAGTTCTTTTAAATTCTTCTAATCTTGTACTAAAATTACATTTATAAAATTAATATATTCAAACAAAAGTGTCCATTTTATATGGTGTTCAAAACCTCTCGTTTGAACGAAGTTAGCTTTCTATAGTATATGTATAATTTTGAAGAAGAAGGGATTGGAATCACATTTGTTTTTATAGTCAGTGTCATTTCCATTTCTTTGACATGAAATCTTTCATTTCCTTTTTACTTGCTATATGTGTCTATTGTTATGTAGATATTATCATGATAATCGATTCAAGAAATTATGTAATGCATTATTATTTCATTCTTATACTAGGTTACTTGGCAAAGTATTTGACCCTTGATTGTTACTATGGCTAACCTATTCTAATCTCCATCATTGTTTTATTCACATTTATGACATATAACACATTTAGCACAAATTAAGTGTTGTTATATATATATATATTTATAGTAATTTTTTTAATGTTTAATCTTACTCATTTTAACAATGAGGATTTTCTTCACTTCATATATATATGTAATATCTGGTTAGACCTGACTCTATTAAGTTCCTTAATAAAGTACTGATATATTATGCCTATATATATGTGTGTGCATATCTTGACTCAAATTTGATATTTAATTATAACATATATTTCATATGCTGGCAAAACTTATTAGTCTAGTCAGACATAAATCTTGACTGGACATAACCTAACATTACAGGTAACTAAAGGTTGGTGTGGGTATGGTTATAAGTTACCCTCACAGTATATATATACTAAGGATTTTCAGCAAGTTTTAATTGTTGCAGGCTTATAAATAGATACACTCCTTTACTCAGTGTTAAAAATATTTTTTATTTACGGGAGGAAAAGTATTTTAAATTTAATTCAAAATTATAAAATTTAAAATGTGAAATTAATCAAAAATTTTCTTATAAATAACATGTTATTGTCTAAAATCTCTGTGCAGTATTTTTAATTGTTGTAAGTTTACAGAAAATATTTTTTATTCATCTTTAAAAAATTTAATTATTTAATATTTAATTTAAAATTATAATAACTAGGACCATCTATATAAAAGTATTTTCATAAACTTAAATTGAATACTCACCTGGAATTGGCAGTAAATAAATAATATTGGTATCAGTCTTAATTTTTTTTTCTGCATTCTTATTTTCTAAAGGTAAATAGATGTTTATTTTAGTCTGCTTTAAAATATGTAATTATTTAATATTTCTTTTAATTTAAAATTATAATAGTTCTGATAAATAATGGCAGCATTTTTTGACAGTAGTCTATATTCCAGTAATTAGCATATAATACATTCCACTTCAAGTTATTATCATGGTCTACATATTGCATAATTCACTTCTATATCTTAGAAATTAGGAAGTGATAACAATTCTTAAAAGTCAAAGCAAACATTTTCAATTTTATTTCAGATAATCTGCCTAGAGTTTATATTATAAAATGCATGTCTAGAAGGTGAGATTGGTGAAATTTTGTAAAATAGAATATAGATATATAAATTTAATAAAACAAAAGAATAATAAAAAAAAACAATGTATATAATAATAATCATGACAACATAATCTTCGACAAATACATTCAAAAAGTTTAGAAAAAGAAAAAAGAGAATGAAATAAAATCTATTTATACATCTTAGTGATAAGTAATACTTCTCATAAATAAATTGGTAGAATGCTTTCAAAAACTATGAGTTCAATTAGAATTTTTAATAAAGTTTTCAATCATATTATTTGGAGATAGTCCATAATGTTAACAGTCTATTACCATATGGCATTATATCATTGAAAGTCATGACATGGTAAATTATATTTCAACATTTTTTTCTAAATATTATTACTACTTTTATATTAAAATGTTAAGTAAGAAATTTTCCTGTAGTACTGAATACAAAGAGGGCATTGACATTTTTGTGCCAATATAATCTGCTCAAAATTCCCATGATTTGATTATTTAAAATCTGCCATACAGAAGAAAAGAAAAAAATCAAAGGAAAAAATTTTTAAATTTTACATTCAGCCACACAAAATGCCATATGATTCATTCAGTAAAAAATATAACACTTTCTTCAATTATATTGATTTAAGTGGAATAATTAATTGCAACCTTACTTTGTGTAGTAGTTTAGAACTGGTATATTTTTGTGTCCTGGAGATGTGACCAAAATGATTATGCACCCCATGGGAAGGATTGAGTATGGTTCAAAACATGTAGAGTTTCCGTTGGCTACAACTTCAGTTCAAGCAAGAGATCACATTGCTGGGAACTGACAAATTTTCCATTCAAAAAAATGAAGGTAGAGTTAACAATCATAAGTAGTACAATCACAGAGGAATTTTAATAGGTTACATGTCTCCTTCATCAGAAGATGACAATGTTTAAATACATAATAATAAGAACCATGTAATTAGAGTAAATGTTATAAATGGTTAGTTTGAAACAAGAGCCAGACTGCTGTTACTTCTATTTCCTATTATTGGAAATGAGTGCCCAGTGTAGACAGATTTAAATGTGTGAGGATTCTTTCAATCAACTGTAAATCACCAGAAATCCTATGCAAATCCAGACAGGAATCCATAAAAGTCCATCAAATACTCTTAACTGGATTCCAAGTGTAAAATATTAAAAAAAAATATGAAGGGCATTTTGAGAAATTTTTCCAATAACGCTTCAGATTATTTGTGAGGAAAATCTCTAAGTAAAATCAGCAGTAATCAAGACTTAATTCTTGTATTTTTGGCTGATTTGGAAATTCTTAATAAAGTTCCTATATATATTATTATTGTTTAATTTATTAGAGACTATTTTTATTATTTTGCCTTTTTTTTCTACTTAAATACATTTACTACTAGCTATATTTCCACCTTGATATTATACCTTGACAAAGTATAAATCTTATGATAAAATTATATTAAAAAGATACTGAAAATTCAATAAACATTCACTTAAAAAATAATTTGATCATATATATTTAATTATTTAAGTTAATAAACTTTTAGAAATTTTATTTTTAGAAAACATTTAGCATTTACACAGGAAAATGTAAGCCTTCAAATTCTGCCATTGTATGCATTAATTGAATAATTATTATCAATGTCAATTATATAAAGAGATAATGAAGTTCCAATTTGAAGCAAAACTTTGCTTCTTAGAAAGTTCATTGTTCCACTGCACTTTTTGTACCTGGATCTATATATAAGCAATAAATAAAGTGAAATGAAAAGTATACTTAAAAATAAAACTATCTTAGAAAATTAATTGCATTACTTATTAATAATTAGTGCCTTCAAATTCTTTGAGGCATATATATCTATATATTAGACAAAGGCTGCAGAAAGGAGTTTGTTATTAACTGAAAGGAGACCCTTTGATTCTTCTTGGATGCCTTAAAGGAACCGAGCAGGGCAAATTCCTAATGTCCACTCCATATGTTCTTGTCTTTGCAGCTGTTATTACTATGTGATTATTCATATAGTATACGAACATGGATGGGCTGCTCACCAACACGCATTAGCCAGCGTGGTGAGTTTATTGGCTTTTTACCTCTGAGTTTAAGATCAAGAAACACCATGGTCTTTCTTCTCAGTGCCTGATAAGGCAGAATGAATGTTTGTGTAAATGATAAATATTTTTCCAATACATATATACAATTATGACAGACAAAAATAAAGCATGGCCCTTATTCCCAGGAGGCTGTAAAGTCACCAACCAAGGCAGCGGTTGGTGGCCGAAGGCGGAGGGTGCTAAGAATCCCCTGATTGCGGACCCAGGCTGCCATTTGATGACGACTTTTTATTTAGGTACTTACAACTGCAAATCACTTTTAAGTGAAGGAAGATTGCAAGAATTAGAAGAAGAACTGTCTTATATTAAATGGGACATTATTGGACTTTGTGAATTTAGAAGAAAAGGAGAAGAAACAATTGATTTAAAAAGTGGACATATACTCTATTATAAAGGCACACATACTGGAAATACAAGTGGAGTAGGATTCATTATAAATAAAAAGTGGAAAAACAATATTGTGGAGATTGATGGTGTATCGGACAGAGTGGCAAGATTAGTTATACAACTTAATAGCAGATACCAAATGAAGATAATTCAGGTTTATGCCCCAACAAGTTCTCATAGTGATGAAGTAGTAGAAGATTTTTATATGGATGTACAAAAGGCTTTTGATCAGAGTAAACAGCATTTTAAAATTGTTATGGGAGACTTTAATGCTAGAATTGGTAGACAAATGAAAGATGAAATTGCTGTAGGTAATTTTGGTTATGGTAATAGAAATGAGGGAGGACATAGACTTGTGGAGTTTGCAGAAAAAGAAAAACTTTATATTATGAATTCATTTTTTGAGAAAAATGTTAAAAGGAAATGGACATGGAAGCATCCAAATGAAGGTACTGCAGAATTGGATTATATTTTGACTAACAGAAAATACATATTTCAAGATTGTAATGTTCTTAATAAATTTAACACAGGAAGTGATCATCGATTAGTAAGATGTTAGTTACGTGTTAATGTAAAACTAGAGAGACAAAAATTATTTAGAAAAACAATATTTACAGTTGATATTCCTAATCTTCAGAAACATTCTAATGAATTTAAATTAGAACTTACAAATAGGTTTCAAGTGTTAGGAGATTTTGAATATGATACAGATTTGAATGAAATTAATATGAAAATAACTGATACACTTTTAAAAACTGCAACAAACATAGCTGGTAGAAAAAAGCAGCAATTGACTAATAAAATTTCTACTGAGACTAGAGAATTTATGAAGAAAAGAAGGAATATGAAGATGTACAAAAATGATGTATTAAAAAGAATTGAATATCTCGAATTTTGTAAAATGGTACGGAAAAGAGTTGAAAATGATATAAGAAAGTATAACTGTGAAATAGCAAGGAAAGCTGTAGAAGAAAATAAGTCTCAAAAATGTTAAACAACATTTTGGTATTGGTAGGAAATTTATATCTGCAATAAGAAAAAAAGATGGAATTATTACTAAAAAGAGAGATGACATGATGAAATTGGTAGAAGATTTTTATCAAGAATTATATAGTAATAAAGAACAAGTACCTCCTATATCTATTACATCTTCCGAATTGCCCAGAATCTTAAATGAAGAAGTGAGACATGCAATTAAGCGTATGAAGAAAGGAAAGGCTCCAGGAAATGATGGAATTATAATTGATATATTAAAAGAAGCAGGTGAAGAAATAGAAACAATTTTAGCAAAATTATATACCAAATGTCTAAATGATAAAGATGTACCGGAAGATTGGAAGAATGCAGTAATAATATTAATATTTAAAAAAGGTGATAAAGAAGATATTAGAAATTACAGACCTATCAGCCTTTTATCAGTTTTATATAAAATTTTTACCAAGATAATTACAACTCGTCTACAGAGAACTTTGTATTTCCACCAACCAAGAGAACAAGCTGGATTTAAAAGTGGTTTTAGTACAATAGATCATATCCAGGTATTGAGAGAAGTCATAGAAAGGACAAACGAATATGAGTTGTCTTTGTTTTGGATTTATAGATTATGAAAAGGCATTTGATTCTATACACATTTCTTCAGTGATTAAAGCATTGGATCATCAAGGTATAGATCCAGGATATTGTCATATTTTAAAGAATATTTATAAAAATGCAACAGCAACAATTAGATTACATAATGATACTGGAAAAATCAACATTGAGGAAGGTGTAAGACAAGGTGACTCCATATCTCCAAAACTCTTTACAGCAGTGCTGCAAGAAGTATTTTGTGGATTAAAATGGGAAACTAAAGGAGTGAAAGTAAATGGAGAGTATTTAAGTCATTTAGATTTCGCAGATGATGTAGTTGTTTTTGCAAATAATGCTTCAGAGCTGCAGGAAATGTTGCAGGAGTTAACAGATGAAAGTAGAAAAGTAGGACTAAAGATAAATGTTAAAAAGACTAAAGTAATGTTTAATCGATTTGCTCAAAATATGATAATAAAGATTGATTATGAAGAATTAGAAGAAGTTAACAGTTACAAATACCTTGGTCAGATTATTAATACAGATGGAAACATAATGGAGGAAATTAATCATAGAATTAAACTTGGTTGGAGTGCTTTTGGTAGAAATAACTTGATACTAAAAGGAAATATGCCTATGTGTTTGAAAAGGATGGTTTTTAACAAATGTGTTTTACCAGTTCTTACTTATGGATCTGAGACTTGGACACTTAATAGAAGAGCAATACAGAGACTTCAGACCACTCAAAGAAGTATGGAGAGGTGTATGTTGGGAGTAACAAGAAGAGATCGAAAACGCAATGTATGGGTAAGACAACAAACAGGTGTTACTGACCTTATTGAAAAAAATTAAAAGATTGAAATGGAGTTGGGCTGGACATATTGCTAGAAGAGATGATAATAGATGGACAATTGAAATTTTAAACTGGATTCCAAGAGATTGTAAAAGACCCAGAAAGAGACCACATGTGAGATGGATGGATGAAATAAGAAAATGTGCAGGGGTGTTGTGGAGAAGAGAAGCTAAAGATCGGAGAAGATGGATTAAACTTGGAGAGACCTTCATCCATTAGTGGATTGATAATGGTTGATGATGATGATGATTAGACAAAAGTTGCACAAATATTGTATTTACAAGATTTTGAATGAAGAATTTACAGACACACCCCCCCCAAGCATTTAATGAACATTTAATAACATTCAATTTAATGTAAATCAAATAGATAACTAGAAAACAAATAAAAAAATACATATTAAGAAATGGATTTGGATTTCTTGATATGATTAATATAATAATTTTCATATTTTTTGGTTTGATTGAATAGAGATATTCATTAAGTTTAAATAATACAGTACAATTCACAATTATGTAACAAAACTGCTTGTCAATTTAAAAAAAAAAAACCATCTATACATTGTTATATAAAAATTATTACAAAATTATTTGTAAAATTGTATTCAAAGAATGGAGATGAATATACAAAATGTGAGAAATGGAAGAAAATATATAAAATGTAAATTACTTTACAAGTATATATAATTATTCTTTAAAAAAAAAAAACAACTAACAAATATAAATAAGAAAAATATTAATGTTGATAATAAATTGATTTATTACTTTCTTCACACACATATATTTAATAATGGCATAAAACAATTATGAGATATTTTATATTTTTTGTCTTACTCTTATTTATATATATATTAGCAGTCTTTAAGAAGGTTAATTATAAAAATTCTCATCAATTGGCATTTCTTGATGAGGTGAACTTATCAATGAGTTTTCCTTAGATGTTGATTTTGTTGGACAAATTAGAAGTATTTGAATTATGATTTAGTTTATTACTATCAATGGAAAAATAACTGACTACTTTGATAAAATAATGTCTTCTATTTCTGCCTTTGAGTGTGAAAACTTTCTGAAGAGCTTTGTGAACTACACTGATTCACTATATCTATCTAAATCTGGAAATACCCTACAAAGTTAGTAAGTTTAATTTATTAAAACATTCTGTTTCAGTATTGCTACATAATCAAGCTGTAATCATTTAAGGTATTGTGGACCTTGGTCATGGTGGATAATATTGATTGACAATCAGTTTCTTTTGAGCATAAAAGAAATCTTTGAGTATTATTTGGAATACTAAATAGCATATCAAGTAAAGGATTATGCCTCATTTAATTATTTTAGCCATGTCACTATTTAATTCTACAAAACTTTTACATTAAATCTAGTTGAAGTGTGCTCTCTTCTATCATAAACAATGGTCTTAATTTATTTAAAATAATACCTTTTTTTATATCTATTTTGTTAACCTTTCAATTTCTCATCCTATTTTATTGGAAAGAATAAATGTCTAAGTGAGAATAAGTTTATGGAAATAATTAGCCAAAAAGTAGCCAATATTATTTCATAATAAGTAAAATAATATCAACTTGTGATAATATTTTCTTCCAGAATGTTCAAAATCAAGTTTAGAAAATACTGAAACTTTAGCAATACTTTGATTATTGCGCTGTTTGTTGTTATCAATGCAGCTTACTAATGGTGAAAATTTTTGATATTTTTTTAGTAATTAATAAGCATTCTATAGTCACCAATTTCCAGTGAGTTAGCATATTTCTTCAGGCAAATATAATTTTGGGAGGCAAAGGTGAGGACTGAAAATATTTAAGAAAAATAAATAAATATTATCATTGATTAATCAATCTGTATCTTCAATTTGCTTCCTTTAATAATTATCATTCATGGCTCTAGCTTACATATTCTATTTTAACAGCAAACATTTTTTTCCCACCATCTCTATGCCACTTACAGTAAGTTTTAGTAAGTAATAGACACAAAAATGATAGTGCTTAATAATTCCTCCCCAAATTAGTTTCAAGCTTATGGCTTTCATCAGTGAGGAGATTTAGATTTTGAGGCTATACACCTGCAACCTTTAGAATGCATGCTCTTAATGGCAGCCATCTCCTATATTTATATAGATCTGAAACCAGTTAAGTTTCTATATGTCATGTTTTTAGTTTATTTAGCAACTATAGGCACTTCTAAACTGTAGCTAGAATTTGGGATAAACTAATAAAACATCACGACACTAGTTTATATATTGCTATTTTATTAACATATATTTTTCTTTCATTCCTTCTATGACATTTATTGTAACCTTTAATAAGTAACAAGATGCCAGATGATGGCTACAAGAAGGAGGGTGCACTATATTCTAAAGATCCAGATGCATTGTTGCAAAATCCAAAATTCCTCATTGATGAAAGCCATACATAAGCTTGAAACTATTCTGGGGATATCAGTTAGAACAAGACAGGATAGGAATTTATTTAGCATTATTATCTAGCATGTATTACTAAAGTTACACTAAATGGCATAGAGATGGTGAAAATAATAATAATAATTGTCATACTAAAAGTGGGGAAAAGCAGTGCAATTTAAAACAGAATTATAATCAATAAAAAATATCTATGAGGTCTGAGTTATTAAGAAGTTATTCAAAAAAATATACAGCATTTTTGTTATTGTTTATTGAGTAATTTAAACAAAGTTTTTACAATTTGAAAACATTATTTTAACATTTTAAATTTTCAGCATTTTAGTAATGAATCAAATAGGGATTTAGGGTTAACAACAATCTATCTGAATTACTTTGCTGAATAAAATCAATTTCTACCCACTTTCAATTATCCCATACATTTAGAAAACAATTAAGGAATCAATGAAGCAACTTGCACAAAAATTGGGCTTACTCCAAAAATCATATTTATAATTTTTAGAATAACTATCAAGCTGACCACCAATCCACTTAGCCTTATAACATCATAACTCACTTCTGCTGTTGGCTTTTATTAAATGGAATATTTTAGGTTCATACATTGTATTTCAGATCTATTTAACTGAAATATGTTCTTTGTTATTGTTTATAAAATTTTCCATCTTAATTTTCTATTTTTTAACTTCATCGTTGTGTTTTAATTAAATCATTATTAAAATATAATTATATTTACTTATTTAGGGCAGAAAGAAACAAAAATGTACTTAGTCGCTTCTTTTTTTAAAATCTGGGAATGTTTTTGTTTTTTTAATAATGCTGAATACTCGCTTGAAATCGTTTGCATAATTTTTTTTATTTTCAACTCCCCCCCCCCCCCATTTTTTTGACATAATAAAATATTCTATTTTCCAAACTACTAAACTATTATATAATAAAGTTTATTTAATTAGTTCTTCAAAATACATAATTTTAAAACTTAATTACAATGACATTAGCTTCATCTTTAAGCTTTTATTATTTGTGTCTACGTTTATTTACATTTTCTCTTTATATATTTACGTGTGATATAATGTGCTTAGTTAATAATGACTGGGTTGTTACCATCAAGCAAAAGATAATCTTTGATGGTACACTAGTAGCTGCTTATAAGGTATAGAATCGTTTTTATTTTTTTCAATTATCTCATTTACATATAGATGTTTATTTTCTGGAATAAACTTTAACCAGTGATAAGATTATTTTTATACCTTTATAAATTACGCTGAACACAATGATAAGATATAATAAATTAATAGAACTTTTAAATTCAACGTTTAAAGGGAAAGCAAAAAATGCAATGTGTGTGTTTATTATTAAACTTTGACTCTGGATAAGATACTATTTTTATAAATTATCTTAAACTAATAAGCCATAAAAGATCAATAAATTGTTAAATTCAAAGCTTATTTTATATTAAAACAAATTAACAAGATATATATTACAGAAGATAAATTAGTCTTTTCTCAAAATGAAACATTGTAATAATTACAAATGTAGCGACTTTCATAGCATTTTTTTCTAACGCAGTGTTAAACGTTATCATCAATTAATATATATGATACTAGGCTAATTTAATAAGTCTTATGCGCATGTGTGCGAAGTTTAATACGACTCGTATCTATGCATGCTTATATATATAAAATGGCATACTCTGTGCGTGTGTAAAATCATTTTTATAATAAAATATATACTGTTATTTTAAATATAAAAAAATACATACCTAAGGCCATTGACAAAAAACTTTTCCGTTATATAATCCCTACAATTGGAGTTTTCAAATGATAAATAAAATTTGTAATCATTATCCAACATTTCTGAACACCTGTCCGATTCAGACCTAGGACAGGATAGAGAACCACAAGCACCATAGATATCCAAAGAAATATATTTTTGTAATTCCAAGGCATAATTAATTCTTTTATTTGGGGTAAAACAATTCGACACGAACCAAACTACTTTTTTTGTTTTATTAGCTGCATAATTTTTCTCCTGAGATTTAATTTTAACTTTCTCATCGAACAAGACAAATTTTTCATATGGCGTTACGATATCAGAATCGTGTCTGTAAGTTGCAGTTAAATTGAACACCATTCTAAACGAATTTAAAAGTGGTGTGTGATAAGGACACTCTAAAAGATATAAAATCCAGATTTGGTTTAGTGGACGAACATAAATAGAATTATCAACAGATTGTCGAAAGAGGATGGCATTGACCGTATTTGCGGTCTTTCGATCTTCAGTAATATAACATGTATTTACTGGACATTTTTGTTCTAAAAATGTAGTCCTACCTGGTTTTATATCCCAAGAACCCATTCCTGTATATAAAAGTATATGTTTAAGTTCTATCTGCTGATCAGTATTCACTACATTTGTCTTGTATGTAGACAGAAGTTGATTTACTATCCTATCTCCTGGATCTTCTTCCGGCCAAAGTTTTAAACGTTGTTTGATAAAACCATATTCTTTATTAAGCGTTGGATTACGAAAAAACCAATGTATTAAAGATTTCTCCATAATAGTCACATTTTCTACAAGTTTTACGTCATTTAATAGTGATTCTTGATTAATTATTACTGATTTAAATGTGAAATTAGTAATATATAATGCTTTACTAGCGCGAAAATAGTTAATATCGTCTGCCTCGTTTGCCATCTGTAGCCTAGGCTCCGCTTCCCACATTATCCAATATTCTTTATATTTAACATTTAAAATAAAAATTATAAAAGTAATTGGAGTTAAAATATAAATGATAGCCCGTCGAATGGAACATCGCATGATGAAAATTAAAAATCATCTAAAAATATCACAGACCATGCTTGAAAATTACTAACCTATAACTATAGCAAAATCATTACGGAAGACAAAATCAAAAATAATAAATGCGTAACAATGAAAGAATAAAAATTTGACAAATTAAGTTTCTTGTTAAACTGAAGGCGACAAATCAGAAAACTAAATGATACTCGCCACCTTCTCTCAAGCTATTCCTTTTAAAATAGATCGTTCAAATCAACGGAAAAAGGTAAAGAGCGAGCGCGTCGCTAGCTTGCAATGTGCTCAGATGATTATGCCAATCTGTAATAAAGTTGCGTTCATTCCTTTCTCTTTACAAACCTCATGAATGAAAATCTTACGCAATTGATTGCGGAAGTATCGATTAGTGCCATTAACATATAGCTTATTAACTGCATGGTCTTATTTACAAACCAAGATCACTTCTCCTAAGTAAAAGATTGGCTTATTCCGGATCTGTTTATCAATATGTTGGAAAAGGCGGGGCTTAAGCTGTTACTATAGTAATATTGATCCTAGTATAAACCACATTGTCGTGACGTGTGAACTAAATAAGATGCTCCAACTTTTTTACAATATTATATATATTTACATTTACAATACATTTTATAAAAAAAAAACCTTTTTTTTTTAATTCAAGCTTGATTTCATTTATAAAATTTATTAAAGTAATAATAAAATCATTAGCATTGATTGGCGGGAAAAAGAAATTTTCATTGCTATTTTCTTTTTTTTTAGTTGTTTTTATTATTTTCAAAAATAACATTGGAGAATTAAAGTATTTATTGTACTAAGCGCATTAAACTATAATAGATGACTTAAAATAAACAGGAAATATAGAAAAATTTAAACCGAAACAAAATTTCAATAAAATAATAGAAATTTAATGATGCACGAAACTTCAGTTAATAACTTATTAAAATATAAAAGTTTAGATAAAATTAATTAGCTTACTACAGGGTAAAGGTTTTCCTAAATCCTCCCACAGAAGCGAGAAATTAGTAATATCAGGCTAGTCACCTTCGCGTGATTGATTTTTATGTTTCTTCCCTAGTTTTATCTTTTAGCTAACAATAAAGCTGGATACCTTTTATCTACCAATTAATTGGATCTTACCTGAATTGTCTATGTGATCGATAAATCTAAGAAAATCCTTAAGATTATTAGGAAACTTTGACTATTAGAAAGAAAGAAAAATCTAATTTTGCGTCAATTAAAATACAGGTATTAAGCAAAACAAGCAAAAACGCTACATGTTGTGCAACGAGGGCCTTCAGATTAACGTATATGATATAGCATTAAATATGAAACACTGGAAGTAGAAATATGAAAACAGAAACTTAGATCTTAGTCTTGGCACCTTGTAATCTATATTTTTATAATAGTGACTATGGCAAAGAATTTAACTTGCATTCATATTTAAACGTAATAAAATTATATTTATTTGGGGGGTTTTCCACCGATTTATCTGATAATTGCCTCTATATGTATAATAAATATTTAGAATATTTATGCAATGAATATTTTATTTATTTTTCAATAAATAAATTAATTTGTCAGTTATTAATAAAAAGTAAACCAAAAATAATGTAATGTATGTGCGAAGTTTATTTTATCTATTCTACACTTTTTATCTATAAAACTATTATACCATATATATTTTATGCAAAACTGATATATATATATTAGTTTTGCATAAAATATATATCGTATAGTAGTTTTATAGATAAAAAGTGTATTTTATGCAAAACTGACATATATATCAACCCTAAAAGTTAACTGATATATATATTATTTAAAATTCAATGTAACATTTAATTAGAAAAGCAGTTGCTTTGGATTGCTTTAACTTTGTAAAAGAAACAAAAACTTGTCAAGCATTGGTGGCCTAGTGGTTAGCATAGCTGTCTTCCAAGGGAGCTGGCCCGGGTTCTTTTCCCGATCAATGCATTTGACAAATGAAAAAAAAAAACCTTTGACATTCATGAAATAAAATCCTTGTTTTTACTTCATCTTTGGGTGGTAAGTTTTAAATTGCGATTAAATTTTGCATAAATTACTGCTAAGCTTAGCTTAAAATCTCAATGTAAGCCGACACTCCCAAGATCAGCTATGAAGCGCTAAGCCTTATAATTCTGTTCTAATAATACTAAGCTTCACTTTTTTGCATAAAGCGCAATCTAAAACTCATTCTGTAGCTAATTTCTTGGTGTTCACATGATTTTTACGAATCAGGATGGCATGATGTTAGGAGAAGATTCTAGAATATTCAACCTTTTGAATTTGTCATTTTCCCACTGCAGTAAAATACTCAGAACATATAATTATTAATATGATAACAATCTTGCAGATTATTGATTATTTTATTTGTAATCATTTTGGTTTATATATATATTTAATATTTTTTTAAATTATAGATGATAATATAAATAAGATTTAGATCAAATTGTTATCAATATATTTGTTAAAAGGCAGATTTCTCATGTCAATCTTATTCAAAACTTTTCTATCCTTTAAAACAGTACTTTTCAAACTCATTATAACTATTCCTTTTCTTTAGATCATAAATCAACTTCTTTCTCTGTCTACTCTTTTTTCTAACCTTCCACAAATTCTTCCAACATAGCATCCATAATCCTTCTCTCTCTCTAAATATATACAAATCCAATTCATCTTGTACTTTCTAAAATCCTTAATAGAATCCATAATCTTCTATCTCTAAATATATACAAATTCAATTCATCTTGTACTTTCTAAAATCTTTAATAAATAATAATCATTTCATTTCAGTATTGCTATACACATTCTTCCAGCTTATCTTCTTCATTTTTCTTGCAATTCACATGCTTTTTTGTTTTTTAAGTAACCACATTTTGGTGTTATATACAACTGCATTCTAAATAAAAGTCTTATCAGAGCTAAGTTCAATGGGCAACAACAAAAGAATTTAACCTAAATAAATAATGCAATTCTCACTATATTACTTTTGATTATATTTCATCAATTAGTTTGCAAACTACTATATTTCAGTATTATATTCAGGCATGTATTTTCTATTATTCCTATAACTATTATTTTTTATCTTTATAATCTCCACCTATAAACTTTGTTTAAAGCTTAGATGTTACTTTCTTTCCAAACTTTCTACAAATTATCTTAATTCTGATTAACATTTTGCTAAGCTTATATATATATAAAGTTTTTCAGCACTACATCACTTAAAAGGAGAACCGTATTTTTTCCCATATTGTAAATAAGGTAACCATGTATTATTTGTTATCCTATGTTTTTTTCTTAGTGCAGTAGTTTGACTCCAAATTTCAAAATGAAATCAAATAAATGAAGACAAACATTTATTTTAGTTATCGTAATCTGCTAAATTCACAATGTAGCTGTATATTCATCTATCGTGCCCTCAACCTGAGATAAAATCCAGATTGGGAGAACCTCAAAATTTTTCATTTCACAAGCAAGATTAGAATTTTTTATAACTAGATGGTTCACAGCCATCCAATAATTATGGAGTAAATGGGTATTTAATTATGGATTTTCGTTTTCAGATAAATGACTTTTAGCAATCCATATAACTATCTAATAATGACCAGTGAACAGTTATTTCATTAAAGATTTTTCTTTTCACATAGATGTCTCTTAGCATCTTGTATAGTTATCCAATACCAATAGTAGATATTTTCTAATTAAAGAATAAAATTTTAGATTAATCTGGATTAGTCAAATAAGAATCAATGTACTGACTGTAAAAATAAATCTTATAATATACTACAATGCAGCCTTCATTACTGGTGGAAATTTGTCATATTCCATAAAAATGGAATTCATAAATACTTCACTCAGCTTTTTAACTTCTGAAACATGTATGCCATTCTTAAGTTATTTTCTATTTCAAATTATTTTAATTCTTTTATTACAAACTTAAGGAAATAATAATAAATTCTGAATAAACACTGGTTCAAATTCAAAAGTCAATGAGCAACATATTGTCATTCTAAATATATTTTTAAATTATTCAAAAAACAGAATAACTATCAAAATGGAATATAGTGTACCAAATAAAACCACATTATTATATAACAAAAAAAAAAAATTTTTTTTTGGTACAAAGACAGTTTGTATAATACCATTTAATACATTTTCTATAGCCATTTTTTATAATACAGTAATTTTTATTTCTTAACAATATTTTCTTATGGTTTTCTTTATTGCTATAACTAAAACATTCAAATGTGAAAAATTACATCATAAGTAACATTTTAATACATTAGATTTTAAAGATTACATTTACTTTTCTAATAAACTGAATACATGTTTATATTTTTTTTAATTACTTTTGTAAATTTTTAGGTATTTATGTAATTTGCCTGCTAGAAAGCTTGCCACCTGTTTTATTTTAAATTATCCATTTTAGGAGCTTTCAACATATTGTATAAACAATATAGCTGTCTGACTCTAAGTTATTGTAATCAATATTTATGTTTTTTTTATTTATTAAAATAATAAAGAAACACAAAAGTCCAAAAGACTTGTAATTAAAAACTTTTTTTATGTAAATGCATTAAAGAAAATAAAAATAAAACATGATTAAGCAAACAAATGATGCTTTGGAGCCTTCTAACAACATTCCTTTCTAAACAGATGCGCACTTAGAACACATTCGCACATGACAATCCCATTGCATCTCCATTTGCACATAAAGTATAACAATCCCTTATAACATATTTTTCAAGCAGGCACTATCCTGCAATTTTGAAAATAGACCACTGTATTTTGTTCTGTTGATGAAAGATTCCAAATTTTAATCATATTTCCAAAAATGATAATGCAAAAAAGAAATGTTAAAAAAAACACGTGTTAACAAATGTCTGTTCGCCTCGTGTTAACATTTGAAAGCTGGGTTGTGAATGGAATTTATTAAAAAATGTATTCAATTTTTTTTAAAATTAACATTCAATTAACAATACATTTGTTAATATTTTTTAAAGTTAACATATGTGCTCAAAAAATAAATGTTAACATGAGGTGATAGATAACACATGGTTAAAATTAATGTTATTTTTTTTGTTGATATTCGTTAACATTTGGTAATTTTTTTAATATTTATTTTTTGCCTTATCATTTTTGAAAATATGAATAAAATGTAGAATCTTTCATCAACAGAACAAGATGTAGTAAACTATTTTCAAAATTGCAGCTGTGTTAATGTCTACCTGAAAAGTATATGATATCAGGCTGATGTTACACTTTGTGTAAATGAAGATGCAATGGCAGTGTCATATGCAAACAGGCTCAAAGTGCTATCATTTTGGAAAGAAATATGATTAGAAAGCTCCCAAACATCGTTTGTTTGCTTATTCGTGTTTTTTTTTTCTTTGTTGCATTTACATTAAAAAATGTTTAATTACAACCCTTTGGACTTTTGTGTTTCCTTATCATTTTAATAAATAAAAAAAGTGTGCCATATTGTTTATACCATGTGTTGGAAGTCCCTGAAAATGGATAATTTAAAATAAAATTCATGGCAAGCTTTCAAACAGGCAACTACATAAGTACCTCTTTCTCTATATATGTGTGCGTTTTTATAACTTTTAATTATATATTTTTTATTAAATTGATTTTTTTCATTGCTGAAACTATTTTATCCTAATTTTATCCACGCATTATCCATTTTAGTATAATTATGTTTACTTTAAAAAAAAAAAAAAAATTTGTATCTTCATTTATCTTTCAAATTTTATAATTGAATTTTTTTTTTTATTTTTTATTCTGTATGCTAACTCTCTCTATAAGCACTTTTATAGCTATTAGTTCTATTTTTTAATCTATATATTAACCTACTTTAACTTTTATCAAAGTAACATTTTAAAGTCTAAATCTTTATTTAAACTTCATTAAATATTTCTACATAATTAGAAATATTACATCAACTTTTAAATAAAGTTTTAAACTTAAAAACACTTTTATAAAAGTTAATTAAATTAAATATATAATATAAAAAAATAGAAGGACTAATAGTTACAAAAACTATTTATAGAAAGAATTACCATCAAGAATAAAAGTTTTAGATAGAAAATTTCAAAATTTTTGTCAAATACAAGATTTGAAAGGTAAAGGAAGGTTAAGATTAAATTACAATAAAATTTCATGGCTGAATAAAATTAGAATAGAATTTAAATGATGGAAATAAATCAATTTAATATTTTAAAGTATTAAAAGTTATAGAAATATATGAAATAATTATATAAAAGATTCAACTAATAATAATGAAAAGGTTAACATTTATGAAATTGATTTTAAAAACTATATATATATTGGATTTATTAAAAAAATAAGTGTAATCTATAAAATCTAATTTGAAAATGTATTAATTGTGTGATAATATAGACTTTAATATTACAGCTCTGATGAAGATTGCTAGTCAATGAAAACTATAAGAAAATATTGTCAAGAAATAAAAATTACTGTTGTAAAAAGTGGCTATTTAAAGTGTATTAAATGGTATTATATAGATATACACAATCCATACATAAAGTATTAATGAGCGAAGAGAAGTTATATTGCTTCCAAAAGATAGGTTTGCTAATTATAAAATTTCATAACACTGATACACTTGAACACATATATGTTGAAAAGATAAACAATCACCAATATACGTATTTCATGCTAAATCAGCAATCATCAGTTGGTCCAGATTATCATCTCCACACATATATGCTATAAGTGCTCAGATGGATTGTCTTGTACATGAGGGGTCAGATTGACCTTAGGTCAACATGGGTGTGACAAGAATCTCAGCCTCAGGGTGGCCTTAGAGCATTCCATCATCAGATTTTCTATTGGATGGACGGTTGAAGAGTTGGAAGGTGGAGTAGATTGAAGCCTGTCCATTAAAGTATGAGGTTTGGCTATCTTAATATATATCTGAGCACTTATAGGATATATGTGTGGAGATGATAATCTGGACCAACTGATGATTGCTGGTTTAGCATAAAATACGTATATTGGTGATTGTTTATCTTTTCAACATATATGTGTTCACGTGTATCAGTGTTATGAGATAGTGTGGAGAGTGGTGGATCGTGTGAAAGTCTGTGCTCATATACCTTATATATTACAAATATAGACACAGGTATATAATAAGCCTATGTGTTTCAGTAATTATAAAATTGTAAAATGTGAAAATATATTTAGTGATAAGATTGCAATTTGTCCTAGACATGTTTTCTTTAAATTAAAGTGAACTCAGAAAATAGTTTTGTTTTATTTTTTCATTTTATTTATTACTTAGTTTTTGTAAGATTACAAATATTATCATGTTCTTGTGAAAGCTTTATTAGATGTTAATTGTATTTTTAAAGAATTAATGAAAAATATGAATCAATATTATTAGTTTGCAAATTTTTTTAAATTTTCAACTTATTTAAAAATATTTGTTTTGTTACTTTTTAGTTCCTACTTCAGAGATAATTAATGGGTTATTTATGATAGTTTAAAATAAAGTGATATTAATAGTTATGGGTTAAATACTTTTTGTGAAACAATTTCTTTTGAGAGGGGAAATGTATATCACATTAGTATCTCTATTATGGTCACTTAAGTTAGAGATCTCTGGGTTAGTTTTGAAAAGGTAAAAATATTTCCAAGGATTTCATTGAATATGTGTTTTTTCAGGTCAGGAAAACGCAGGAAAACTGTTTTCAACAAATGTGTAATTTATATATAGCTCTTTGTCACGATTTGGTTATACATTTGATTTAATAAATTTAGAAGATATATAGTAACATTTGGAAATAATCAATTGTTACATGAAGGTATGAAACGAAATGTCATTTTTTGATTTGACATCGAGTTGGGTGTTTCCGAATTGTATTACTATGAGTCTGAAAATGAATTCTAATTTTTTTATCTCTTATAATCATTCGAAATAATTACTTGTAACAATACATCCATACACAAATGTATGTGTGAAACTGTTGCAAATAAATTCGAATTATTAAATAAAAATATATATGTATAATTTTTAAAAAGGTAAAACAGAGTTTAAAAAGTATAACAATCATTTTGTTTACCGAAATAAAATAAAAATATTTTTAACAACTTCCGAAGTAATTACATAGGCAGCAATCAAATATTATTAAATAAAAATAATACAGAATAGTATTTTTCTTAATTCTTGACAATAGGTTTCTTTTTTTTTTTGTTTGTTTGTTTCATGGTACTATAGTTATTAAATATATTTAATATGTAATAGGTGAAAATGCTTTAAGGCTCAATATTCCTATACATTTAATAAAAAAAATTAAATGTATTTAATTAAAATATGGTGCTTAATCAATATTTTAAAATTATTAATATTGAAATCAGATATTAATAAAAGCATTTAAATATATATATGTGTATAATTTTTTTTCTGCTTACTGTATTAATAAGAAATTTAAAACGGTATTGAATAAATAATCGAATAATTTATAGTTCAGGAGTTCATAAGAAGTTTAACAATCCTGGAGTCGTGATCCATATAGACCTTGAGCTTCAGAGTTGAGCATTCTATCACAACATTAAATAACACAGATTTATTAAATAAATATTAAAGTTTAATGGAATCTGATTTTAATACAGTACTTTTAAGGCTAGTTCTTACTAAAGCATTTTCAACTAAAATATTTAAAATTAATACATCAACAACAAATCATAATAAATATTAATGATTACTAATTGCACTTAAATCGCATCCCTGAACTGATAACCAACTTTTTGTCTTTTCCAATGGTATTCAAAGTTGGAAATAATATAGTTAGGCATATAGCTATTAAATACATAAATGAATTTCTTCCAGATTTGAATTACAAACCTCATTATTAAAGGCATAAGCAGCAAGGAATCTGGGGATAGGAATTTAAACGCATTTAGTAGGCCAGCTTATTTTAAATGGCAAAAAAGTAGAGAACTGCTATTTTTAATTGAAATAGTAAAGTAGTATCTCATGATCTATTTATTTTTGCATTACCACTTTATCAATACATTAAACTAATAACTTAATAATAACGGAAGGCTATTTTTATTACCAGTAATAACAATTTAATATTAAAAACAACATTCTAAGACCGATATAAAATTTTATGAACAACTTCTATTCTTGCATTTTCATAAGTAAAATAAATAATGGAATAGTTTTGTGATCAGGAATTCATCACTTTGAGCCTGGAAGTGACAGAGCTGGAGTTATAATCCATAGACTTGAACTCCAGAATTTGCCATTCTATCATTATACTAAACTATGCTGTTATTACATGAAATTACTGTTGACCAAATTACCATTATAAACCTTTTAAATTAAGAAAATTGTATTTTTTGATGTTTATTTATGTCAACTGCAGTAAGATCTTACTGAATTTAATGCATTGTCTCTAATGTACTACTTTTCATAATTCCAGCAAACTTTCTTATGGAACCAATTTTACCACATTGGTGTTTTAATCAGTTCAAATTAAAAATTCTATCATCAAAAATCTTGAGACATGTTTCATAAATTGTTTCAAACATCACAAAATTGAAGCATATAAATTGAGATACTCGCCATCTAAGTGACAATCAAATCTAAACACACAACAAAGATTTTGCGAGAAAAGGGCAGCCACCCTTATTTCAACTTTTCTTTCTATATATCTAAGCCAGTCGTAAGTATTTAGATTTGAAAGTTTGAAGCTTTAAATATCTTCACAAATAACTCACTGAGTCTAAATCATAAATATACAATGCGAAATCCTATGATTTACTACGTCGCATTGTATGTTTATGATTTAGACTCAGTGTATATTTGTGAAGATATTTAAAGCTTCAAACTTTCAAATCTAAATACTTACGACTGGCTTAGATATATAGAAAGAAAAGTTGAGATAAGGGTGGCTGCCCTTTTCTTGTAAAATCTTTGTTGTGTGTTTAGATTTGATTGTCGTTTAGATGGCTATCATGACATTCTGATTGGCTGTCGTATACGTATTTTAATGAGTACAGTGAGGTTCAGCAGTATCCCAATTTATTTCAATTTTCAACTATCTGCGCTTCACAAATTAAAATATTATTTAAAATTGAAGCAAGTATACATCCTTTTAAAATATAATTTTCATTGTAAATCTTTATATTTTCCACCATCATAGCAATCGTTAACAATCAGCTATTTTTAAACAGTAATATAAATTTCTCAATTAATCAAGTCAAATGCCTTGACTAAATCAAAAAAACAATAAAAAAAGTCATAGCTTTACTAAGGGACTTGTATTTACCTGATAGCAAAATTTACTGTCCGCTACATTAATCCATGACTGAAACAATATATTCAATAAAACTTATGCAAGTACTTTTTTCTATAGACAGCAACAATGATATTGCATTCTCTTTATTTTATAAATTAAAACAAAAAAATCATATTTAAGATCAAATGTCAAAATATCTATCTCATTTAAGACTGCAGTTATTCTATATTTTATATTATTTTAAAATTGTCAAGCTGGTATCTGTCCAAATAAAATGAATCTTTAAAATGAATGTAATGAGATATATGCATCTAAATCATTGAATAATTATTCAAAATATGGATATAATACATCCTTCACCTATTCCAAATGGCCCAACATTTTAATAGAATATCATTAACTGATTCAATAAGATTACAGTGGTCATTTTATTTTAAATGTATAAAAATTAAAATTGAACTAACAGCAATCAATAGATTATTGTATATTCTTTGCAATTTTAATCCAAAATTTATTCCTAAGCTATGCATGGTTTGGTGCAATAGTAGAGGGTGGTCTCTGGTGTTCAAGTCCATGGATTACAATTCAATTCTGTCATTCCTATGCTTGAACTTTTTATAAACTCCTGAGTATAAGGAAGGTTTTTAACAAATGTGTTTTACCAGTTCTTACTTATGGATCTGAGACTTGGACACTTAATAGAAGAGCAATACAGAGACTTCAGACCACTTCTCTTTGAGATGTATGTTGGGAGTAAAAAAACGCAATGTTTGGATAAGAGAACAAACAGGTGTTACTGACCTCATTGAAAAAATTAAAAGATTGAAATGGAGTTGGGCTGGATATATTGCTAGAAAAGATGATAAGAGATGGACAATTGAAATTTTAAACTGGATTCCAAGAGATTGTAAAAGACCCAGAAAGTGACCACATGTGAGATGGATGGATGAAATAAGAAAGTGTGCAGGGGTGATGTGAAGAGAAGCTAAAGATCAGAGAAGATGGATTAAACTTGGAGAGATCTTCATCCTGCAGTGGATTGATAATGGTTGATGATGATGATGATAGTCACCAATTAGAGAAATGTATGATTTTGTGAAAACCAGGCAGGGTGTTTTTAAGAAAACAACAAACATATTTATGTGTATTCACAATATATTTTATTAAAAAAATCATTCCTCAGTAACAAGATTAGTTTGAACATTCAATTACTAATATTAGTGTTTCAGAACATGCATAAGTAGTAGTTGTGTTTAGAATATGAACATTAAATTTTCTATATTTAAAAACTTTTGGTCCAACACTAATGCTTTTCACTGGTCATGTTTATGATCTGAGGTCCAAATTCAGATCAAATGATTTTTTTTTTAGTATGTTCAGGATATTTTTCTTAGGCAGCAGACACATAGTCAATTCTCATCAAATGATAATAGGAATGTTTGGTGACAACTGTCATTTCTTTCATTATTCCTCTATGAGGAACTGCTGAAGAAATATGTGATCTGCAATGGACTATTTATTAAAAAGACTATTTTATCATTTTAACTTTATAGAGTAATAAACTATGAACTGTTCTAAGTCCGTTCTTATAAATATCCATATAAATTTATTCATGGACAAATTAAGTCTAAATAGTTTACAAGTCAGATTCCTCCAGAATTTTTTTTATTAAACTTGCAAACAGTACCATCCATTTTCTTACATTAATGTTAATTTATTGGTTAGAAACCAAGTGGCTACTTTTATCTGGCCCCCAGATTTTTAAATAATAAATAAACTAAACAATAATTTGGAAATGAAAAACTTTTATATTAAAGATGATTTGTGTAATTATTAATTAATCAAATAAACTTACAGTTTCAAATAATAAAACAAATGAAATTTATAATAACTATGAAATATGTAATGCTTGCTCAGAATATATCAACTTAAAGCGGCAAAAACTCTCCATATAGTAGTGCCACCTTGTGCTAACCAGAGTAATCAATGGACGCCAGAAGGCTTGTGCATAAAATTCCCATCCAGTGCCTATTCATCCAATATCCTCAGACTAGTTTCTGGCTTGTGGCCTTCATCAGTGAGGAGCCTTGGATCTGAGAGTACTGCATCTAGATCTTAGGATCTAATGCAACCCTCCAGCAGTCACCTTTTATCTCTACTTAACTACAAAACTATGAGAATGAAATTGAAACACAATAATATTTTCAATCTAAGCTCAATAGCTTATATAGTCATATGGGTCTGAACTCAATTCAGCACTCATACATTTTGGTGACTTTTGCCTGTTTACTAACAGTTATGTGCTAGCATGAGATGGTGATCATGTGATGTTTAATATATCAACTTATAATTCACAAGACAAATTCCTAACGAATCATTTGCAGAAAACTTACAATGCCCACTTTCTCATATTAATAACAATTTATTAATCAAATAAAATATAGCCATTTTTTGCTGACCAATAAATTGGCAAAATACACATTGTTTGGTAGTAAAAATGATTCTTTAGAAATCAGTCTTGAGAATTATAGTAATGTATATGATCTTAGTTGGTTTATGAATAAGTTTATATATTCTCAATATCATATATTTAATAAGATATGATATGTTGGACTATTTCCATCATTTATGAGTGAATGTTGAATGTATAGAAAATTTTAAACTTTATTTAAACTTTCCAATAAATTGTTTTTCTCTTCACTAGTGAAAATTGTAATTATAAATATGCGACTTTTTTCGCCTTCGTTAGTGAAGCTATAATTATACTTAAAATAATGTGTAATCATCGGTCTGCTTAGCGCTTTCGAAATTTAATGTTGGAATCTCATACTCATAGCTTTGTGAATGAATACTGTTGTTATTTATTGTACACATATGAAATACCTATCAATTCCTTTTATACATAATGTTACCTCAAATATTGCAAAAAAATTGTCTAACAATTTCAAATTTAGCTTCAGAACACCTCCCAATACTAACCGACTAATAAATAATTCCAAAGATACAATAGAAAGAGATCAAGCCCCTCATGTGGTCTATAAAATGGCATGCCCTCAATTAGGCTGCCAGACATCTTACTACGGTGAGACTC
This sequence comes from Epiperipatus broadwayi, assembly GCA_028023455.1. Lineage (NCBI taxonomy): Eukaryota > Metazoa > Onychophora > Udeonychophora > Euonychophora > Peripatidae > Epiperipatus > Epiperipatus broadwayi. Next base: position 3,566,915 of record JAQFVV010000044.1, on the reverse strand, counting down.
GGGCTAACCTTAATACAAGAATTTACCAACACAGGTATGTATATAACAGGTTTAAAAATAAAAATGAAGGAACATCTGTATTCTGGGATCACCAAGCAGCTACAGGTCATGTATTTGAACCTAGTTCTGCCCAAATAGTTTGTATAGAGAAGAGTGATGCCAAAAGAAAAGTTAAAGAGGCCTTTTACATTGCAAATGATCCCAGTGCCATTAATAGAAGAGAGGCATGCTTTGCTCTCTCTAAACAATGGACTAATTAAATATTCAAACTCATTTGCATATGTGTACAATGAATAACAACAGTATTCATTCACAAAGCTATGAGTATGAAATTCCAACATTAAATCTGGAAAGTGCTAAGCAGACCGATTACACATTATTTTAAGTATAATTATAGCTTCACTAACGAATGCGAAAAAAGTCGCATATTTATAATTAAACTTTCCAAATACAAACAACTTGTTAGTAATAATGCACAAATAGACAATACAGGACTGTATTGTCTATACATTCAACATTCACTCATAAATGATGGCAATAAGTTGTATTGTCTATTTGTGTGTTATTACTAACAAGTTGTTTGTATTTGGAAAGTTTAAATAAAGTTTAAAATTTTCTATACATTCAACATTCACTCATAAATGATGGCAATAGTCCAACATATCACATCTTATAATATACCATCATTACAAACCTTCAGACAAATATATTTAATAGGCATAATTTATTTATGGTACAATTAAAAATATTGACTCTTTGTATTCTTATTCCTATTTATATAATGCAAATTATTGCATTCTTATTCCTAACTATATAATGCAAACCATAAAAGGATTTGTTTGTGAGCAGAATGCAGTGATTTTTCTGTCTAAATAAAGTGTTTGGGTAGTTAATTGATGTGTTATGCAAATATTCCATAGCAACAAATTAGTTAAGTTCATTTTGTCAGAATGTTTTATTTTTATAGATATAGGCATTAAAATCTCCAAAAAGTATGGCTTTATTAAACAAAAATGTTATCCATTAACTCTCTGAATCTAATACTGTTTCATAATTCTGATAAAATGAGTGTAGGTATAATAGTACACAACAGTTATTCATATCATTAAACTTTCATACATATATTTAGAAATTCTTAGAACATAAGATACCAAGTACATCACCCAATATTTAGATCTTGACTAATCCATGTTAGGAAAAGACCCAACACTCTATATATATTTATTTAGAATAAAAAAGATAAATGTTAAATCAAGTGGTTATTTTCTCAGTAAGTTAAGCTGACATTCAAGCTAAGTTTTGATTCATCATTGAATCAGTCCCTTACTCATTATACTAAATTCTTATTATCACCCCACGATCAACTAACATTTTACTAACATTACTGATATTGAAAATATTTCTACATAAATATATAAAGAGCTCTGTTATTTTATTTAGTGACCAATGGGAAATATTTTTGAATGGTGCCATAGTTAGGTCATCTTTTGAAAATTCTTTCATAGTTATCAAAGGCAAAGAAATCCCTAAATATGACTTTCCAATTATAAAATCCTTCCTGAATCCTGTTATATGTCTCAAATAAAGTTCAGAATAGCATATTATGTTGACATTCATTTTTGAAACAATCCCTTTATCACTGCTTTAAACATTTTTTTACAATTCCATCATCAATTAATATTTTTTAACATTACTGACCACCAATAAACCTGATATCAGCATAGTTTTTTTTTCAAGACCAAAGTCTTTATTTATTTTGCTTCATATTAGAAAGAAAAGAGATTGTAATAAATTTGACATATAATAAAAAAATGAAAATGTGATTGCACAAATTCATAATTTTTTTATCTTAATACATAAAAATAATCAATAACATAAAAATCCCATAGATACCAGACCTTGCATCAATATATGCAGTGAAAGGCAACAAGATAAAAGGAAAGAAAATAAAAATAAGCTCAATTAGAACATAAATCATTATTTATGTTAAAAATAGCACCTAGTCTCTTTTAAACCAATAACATATCTCATAAGGCAGCAAAAAAAAATATTTTGGCTGGATAATACATATTAATCATTCATTGTTAATCCTCATATTTGAAGATATTGCACTACATTATCCATGAAACTTGAATTAAGCATTCATAAAATATTTTTCAATATCATTTTTAGTGAAGAAAAATTGTTGGTAGTGAGATGTTTGTAATTGAAAATTACCATTTGTCATGAGAATATTGACAAAAAAAATAAGTTTATGATTCATCTTGAGAAAATTAAAAGAATTTGAACTTTCTAAGCTATTTTACCTCCTTATGATATTATATGTCATATAGCAAAATATAGATTAAACAAAATAAGCTTGTAGATATAAAATATCTCAGTTCTACTTTATATAGTCAAGAGCTATTATTGGCAAGCTTGAAGCTCATTATTTCTGATTGTTGATTTTTTTTCCAACTGTATATAAAAATTTGTTTTTCAAATTAAAAAATATTACTATAAAATATACCACATCTATTGATCCACCATGCCTCACAAACAATTTCAGACAAAAAGAAAATATTCCATGAAATTCTTAAACTTTTTCTAATTATTAGATTTTGTGATTATAAAATTTGTTATAAGTGTGCATTCCATGTAGGTTTAGATAGGTTTGGTTTAAAAAAGGATCAAGATTATTAGCTAACAAGACACTTACGTCTTAATATTTTCTTAAATTTTTTGAAAACATTCTTAATAGAAAGAGCAAATCTTCATCCATGAAATCCATCAACATAATGCTGTATAATACATTTTCCAGAAATAAAAAGATTTTCTTGAGTCATAACCAACTGTATCTTAAATCTATAACTCCTACTTAGCTGTCCCAAATTCAATTTATATATATATATTTTACCATCACAACACATGAACATTATTAAGAATTATCTCTTTTGCAGTCCTCATTTGACTTTTGTTCTACTATCTATCAATGCACTTTGGGCAACATTATGAATTGTCTCTTCTACCATTTTATCATCCATGTTTTATTTTGCCATCATTATACACATATAAAGCCAAAAATTATTAGTATATATATCTTAAATTTGATAGTTGTATTTATTTAAAATAGATGGTAATCAAAGATGTGAGTACAGAAAGTTAACACTTGTAGGTCAACTTGTAATAATTTGTAATGATAAACACTGAATAAATAATGGTTTGTGCAAGAGAATATGATCTAAGCTAATTGAAGACAGATCAATATGAAATTGTGAGAGCCATTTTCCTTTTTCTAATATCTTTATGTGCTTCAATATATATATTATTACAAATATCTATTTAATCTGTTAAAGAATTTTAGTTTAGCTATGAAATTTTAATAGAATACTCAAAAATAGTTAATTACCCAGAAGTATTCAGTTTGTTAATTTTCAAATAATAAACTAATTCAACATAGTACTTGTTAAATATTTTCATATTGAAGCTACAGCTTGCCTTACAGTGATCTCTCAATTTCTTAATTCTATCATTTTGTTATCCCATTGTTCTAATAATGTCAAAAACCATGGTGATGTCAGCTTTATTGGAATAGATCATCAATCTAACATCAAATCTATATTAGTGATATTTATATAAAAATAAAATTGCTACATGGTTGTGGAAATTGGATGAATCAGTTGAAAAATATATATGTTCTAAAAATTTGTTCAATTTTTCCTTTTCATATACCAAATGATTATATGTGTAAATGAACTCAGAAGATTCATTCCTTTAGATGACAGTAAATCTTAAAGTGATAGTAAAGATTAGTATATCTGTTTACTTTAAAATTTACTTTTCAAATACAAGCTCTAAACTATCGATTTCAGAACTTTATTTGGATTTTAAGAATTTTTTTTAAAATTCAGAGTTGCCAACGTAAATGTTTTTAAAAAATATGATGCATGTAACACAAAATGAAGACTCAGGAGTAAATTGAATATAAATGTAATATTTCTAAGAATAATAAACAATGACATTGATGACATCAAGAACATTACTACTGTACAACCATTAATTTTGATAAAGAAACTAAGCTAATTAAAACTTTCTGCATATCTAAATTTAAACTCTATATTAATAAATCCAGAAAAAGATTAAATAATTTAAACCAGCTGTAAATTTGAAGTCACTTTGGAAATTTTTTCAAAAAAAAAAATCACATTTTGAGAATTGTATTAAATTTGATTGAAACTATAAAAATTAGAATAAATTAATGAATATTATTTAAATTTCAATCTCTCTAACATATTTCACTGATATACATAAAGAAAAATGTTTACTAGATGGTACAGAGAAAATTTAATGATATCTAAATATCCATCCTGGGACTTAAGATTCCATAAAAATTCAAAATTATTTGATTTTAATCTTGAAGAAAGGGGTTTAGTGTTAAGTGAAAGAAGACCCTTTAATTCTTTCTTGAAGCTTTAAAAAAATCAAATAGATCAAATTCTCATGTTTTTTGTTATTGCAGCTGGTATATTACTATGTGTTATCCATATAGTAAACAAATATAAGTGGGCTACTTACTTACATGCATTAGCCAATATAGTAAATTTACAGGCTTTTTACTCCTGATTACTAAATTAAAAAAACAGAGGTTATGGAGTGGAAAAATTTGATTTAACCTGGACAGACCTTTTGGATGCAGCAGATTGACAATGGTTGAAAGTCAGCCTTTCACCAAACATATTAACTATTATTACCATTCTTACCATTTGTATATTAAGCTAGAGATGTTATTCCTAATCTCAGTTATAATTAAAGATGAATATATCCATTTATATCAAATAGAACTATATAATATCAGTAATTCAATTTCATCCTTTTTTCACTGTGTTCATCTTTACATGTACTTAAAACTTATATCCTACCACACATTTTATATTCGACTACATATTCTTGAAACATATGAATTAGTATTTAGATATTACTCATATTTACTTATATTATTGTCTTTAATCAATAAATAAAATCCAGTGAATATATTTTAAATTCACATAAATGTATCAACAATATTATAGTAAATTATTTTATGATGTTTTATAAAAATTCCAGCTATGAAAAGAACTAATCAGTTACTAGACTCTTATGAAAGTCTGTCCTAAAACAAGTCAATTAATTTCAGAAATACAAAAATTGATGCAAAGGAAAACAGAAAGTAAGCAGAATGAAAATCCTACTTTTTCTGGGAGAAAGATGTAATAAATACAAAAACTTTTTGAACTAATGAATGGTGGGTAGAACAATGCCAGTATAATTTTAAATTATTAAAAAAGAAAGCAACTAAAACTTAAATTCAATCTATGGGGAAATGAGTAATAATACATATATAGGTGCTCAAATATTAATTAGCTCATATGATTAATAAGCGCAAAATAAATTTTGGAAATACTTCCAAATAATCATGAAACACTACCATAACAATATAAATTTTTAATTTAAATTTCTTACTAAATTTTTATTTGAAAAAAGTAATAAAGAATGGCAGCTTATTAGAAAAAACATATATATACAAAAACTGTATAAGATGCTGAATGAAAATTTAAAGCAAAGATTCAACTGATAATAATGAGAAATCATTTAAAATAACAGTATTTATAGGAAATATTAAAATAAAAAAAAATCTACAAATTAAATTAGGCTCTCATTGAACAAGAAATAAAGTAAAAATGAATTGCAAAAAAGTGAATATAAGATTAAATAAATTTCAAAAATAGATATTAAACAGGTAAATAATAAAACCCTGGGCTAGGCAATAACTCTAAATATCATAACCTATGAAAAAAAGAATATATACAAAGTGGGTAAATGAAAACATGTTTTTTTTTGTTTTTTTACACACACGCACATGAATAATAATAATAATAAAAAGCAGAAAGACAGGTATATAAACACGCATTTGAAACATTTCAAAAAATGAAGATATGCAATCCATTAAATAAAGCAAAAGTTGAAAATGTGACTTCAGATATAAAGTGCAATTGTAAAATTAATTATAAAAGATAGTTCTATAATAAATAAAGTTTTAAATAGTCAACTCTTTTTACTCAGAAGAATTATTGAATGGAGGAAGAGTTATTTACTATAAAAATTTTAAGTAAGAATAATTTAGATACAATAAGTAGACAAGAGAAACATATGTTTAACAAGCAGTACATTTGTGAAAAGAGGAGAAAAAGGATGTTTAAGTAAACTTCATTTTAAATGTGATGTATTCAAGAGTAAAGAAAAAATAGATTTAGAATATAGTTAAATCACCATTTTGACTTCTATCCATATTATAGATTTTGAAATACTAGCATTAGTTCTCTAAAGATTTTTATTTACAATTGACGTTTGAGTACATAATTTCATATTTGATGATGTTCACTTGGAAAAAATCAATATCTAAAACATAAAGAATGTGGGGGGGGGGGGAATGGTTTTCTGTAAACATGGAACAAAATCCCAAAAAGTAGTGGCACAAAAACATGCATCCATTTAAGCACATCAAAAATGAAAATCTTTATAAGTATTCATCCTTCCATTAATAATTATCATTAACTAAATATGAACAGCTACTCTACTATCATCTATAGTAAGCTTCAGTAATCGGTAATTACAAGATAGCAATGTGTAATGGGGTAAAAATACATCATTTGCAGAACTGCTAAAAGTTTTTGTATTATTATGAAGACAAAAAAGTTTGCTAATTTTGGAAAATCCATTTTAAAAATGTCTGTCAATTTTCTTTCTCTCTTATTTCTAGGGCACAATTCTCTTGAAATAGTTAAATCAATTGTCACTTACTATCATCTTTTATGATCAGATGGGTCAGCAATATGAGATGGCACTGAGAGTGGTGGGTCATGTGAAAATCTGAGTTCGAACCCGCATATATTACATATATAAATGCAGGTTTAAGCCTGTACAATGTATTAATTTATATAAATAGTGTGTAAAAGGTCTGCCCAAAGCTTTCATATGTATATATAAATGGATTATTCTCCTGTACATGAGGGGTTAGAATGACTAATATGTCAACATGGGTAGGATGACAACCTTGGCACTATCAAGGGCTTTGAACATTCCATCATCAGATTTTCAATGAAATGGAAGGGTAAAGAGTTGTGAGTTGGAATAGTTTGAAGCCTGTCCATTAAAGTATAAATATTGGCTATCTTAATATAAAACTGAGTGCTGATTATATATATGTGTGATGATAGTAACCTAGACCAACTGATGATTTCTGGTTTAGCATGAAATATGTATACTGGTGATTATTTATCTTTTCAACATGTGTGTGATCAGATGGGTCAGCAATATGAGATGGCACTGAGAGTGGTGGGTTGTGTGAAAGTCTGAGTTCGAACCCCGCATATATTACATATATAAATGCAGGTTTAAACCTGTACAATGTATCATCTTTTATATAAATCTAAACTCCAATACTCATGGTAAACTTGTAGAGAAAAATTCAAATAGAAATTGATTACACTAATAAAACTAAAATGGTGGAGAAGTTTTCCTTCCTCTACATACCAATAAGAATTATTATTATTTTGTAAGCTACTATAATATCAAGTGAAATGTAACTTCATATCCAAATATAAAATAAAAAAGTAAAATAACAATTATCTGTTTGGTTTCATATCAAGGAGAAATTATCTGATTGTAAAAATCAATAAATAAAGAACATAATGTATCTCTAATGAAGCAATTTGTTAAAAATAACAATTTTACCTCATCTTTGAGTATTCTAATGTGATCATATGTGATAGATAATAACAAAGTTTTTCCAAAATCAAGTTTCCATTATTTTAAATAAAAGTAAATAAATAAGATAATAAACACACACACATTTCAGTGAATATTAATCATATCTACAAAGATACATTTTTATATCTAATTCTATTTCATCTAGCAGTTTACATGTAATAAATGATTACTTTATCCTCAGAATATTTGAATCAGTTACATTCTTTCTCCATAATATTTTTTTTTCTTCTATTAATAATGTTGATTACTCTCCCTAAAAAACAATGTCATCATTGTTTCAGCAAATAGTGAAATGCCAACAAAGAAATTTTCTAAATCACTTTAAATATTATGACATTTTCTCTATTTCATAAGCATATTATATTAACATACTTCAAAGACAAATTGTTTTTATTTGTGGTAAATAAAATGACAAGATTAATTTGGAAAATATGTATATCCGTGAACAATTTCTTTATTGTGATAATTATATCATTTTATATAACATATATTTTGTATTGATAACTTAATTTACTTAATAATGTGTTATGTTTACAAATAAAACATAAAACTTAAATCATGTCAGCCTAATAACTTATATCAAAAATTATTTTTCTTGCTGATGAGATGGGCACTTAAATTAGTTTCAGGGAATGCTCCATAAAGTTGAAGAAGAATTTAAATATATATATTTGAGCAAAATTTAAACTAGTGGGTCATTTTCAATCCACATTGCCATAGGTAATGAAATTTAAACAAAATCCATAAAGAAATCTCAGAATTATCTTGAAACGAATAAATACAGAAAATGAAGTTTAAATCGAAAAGGGAAAAATAAGAAACAATTTGATATTTGAATTGTTAAGGAGATTACAATTCATTGCCACATTTATCAGAAGTATATTGTATTAAGGAATGGATAGATACAAATAAGATTGTTAAGATAGCTTGCGAGGAATAAAATCTCTCAACTTTTACAAACAATAAAGAACTATTGTTCATTTATCCCTCACCCATCAACTCTGGAATGACCAAGAGATAGAAAAAATTACTAATTGTTCTCTTTATATATACTACAAGTATATAGTGTTTACAAATATAAAATTATATAAAAGCAGCAAGTTTGTTGTGTGTTCATGTTCTTAGTTTATTATTCTTATACATATAATTACATAAATCTTCGTTTGAAAAAGGAATATTATATAAAATAAATGCTAACAATAACTAAGTAAATTAGTGAAATGAATTATAGTATAATTAAAAAAAATACTACAACGAAAATAATAATCATATTTTAATAATTATTACAAATACTTTGGTCAGATTATTAATACAAATGGACACATAATGAATGAAATTAATCATAGAATTAAACTTGATTGAAGTGCTTTTGTTAGAAATAACATGATACTAAATGGAAATATGCCTGTGTGTTTGAAAAGGAAGGTTTTTAATAAATGTGTTTTATCAGTTCTTACTTATGGATCTGAGAGTTAGACACTTAATAGAAGAGCAATACAGAGACTTCAGACCATGCAAAGAAGTATGGAGAGATCCATGTTGGGAATAACAAGAAGAGATCAAAAACACAATATATGGGTAAGAGAACAAACAGATGTTATTGACCTCATTGCAAAAATTAAAAGACTGAAGTGGAGTTGGGCTGGACATATTGCTAGAAGAGATAATAATAGATGGACAATTGAAATCTTAAACTGGATTCCAAGAGATTGTAAAAGACCCAGGAAGAGCCCACATGTGTGATGGATGGATAAAATAAAAAAGTGTACAGGGGTGATGTGGAGAAGAGAAGTTAAAGATTGTAGAAGATGGATTGAACTTGGAGAAACCTTCACCCTGCAGTGGATTGATAATGGTTGATGATGATAATGATGATGATTACAAATTATGCAAAAAGAAGTTAATATAAGAATTTAAGGAAATTTAAAAAAAAAAATCTTAAATCTTTAAGCAATTTTTTCAAATCTCCAAACGTGGGGAGTTACGTCGAGTGTTAACAATGATATTTAAAAAATGTGTTTCTGTGTAGTAAAATGACTAAATTCATTTAGTAGAATAATTATGAGCCTAAATTTATATAAAAGGTCGATTTAGATTCCAATTCGGAACTGACAACTTTGGAACTGTGGGTGGTGTTTAATGAAAACATAATAATTTGATAGCTAATATAAAGTATAATAGGATAAGGATTATATTTTCTGACAAAAATATTAGAAATATTATACCACTGCGTTATCATCACTAGCAATATATAAATAAATACATCACTCGATCTTCACAAAGAAAAAAGAAAGCAAAAATAGAAAAACAAACAAATGTAAAAAATCTTTAGAGATGAGTTTGGTGATATATTCACATATATTTAATGCTTCTGTTTTGTCTACTTATTTGATATCTTAAAAATTGTCTTTTAATTTCTTCTGCAGAAGTCTTGTTTTATGAAATAGTTCAACATCTTGCTTCAATGTAGCTCTTCATTATATTGTATTCTCAGTTATATTTTCCCAATGAAAAACAAAACTAATAAATCATTTTTTAAAGCGTTTTTGAAATAATCTTTATACATAAACGAAATCTGCCTCTCCCATGAAAATTATGCTCATGTTCAATAAAATTATTAAATTTGTTACCATTTAGTACTTGTTATTTTTTATTGGCTAAGATAAAATTAATACTTAAATTTAAATCGCCATTTGGTCCTATTCTCATTAATTTTATTTATAATAAGGAAGACAAACAGGCAAAACTCTCCATACAGTAGTGCCACTCAGTGCAAACCAGAAGGCTTGTGCATAAAATCCCTATCTAGTGCCTACTCATCCAATATTCCCAGACTAGTTTCTGGATTTTGGCCTTCATCAGTGAGGAGGCTTGAATCTGAGCTTGCCCTGAGTGGCACGACTGTATGGAGAGTTTAGCCTGTTTAATAACAATTATGAGCAAGCATAAAAAATGGTGATCATGTGATGTTCAATAAGGAAGATACAGTTAACGAACTTTCAACAAACTAAGTAAAGTATGTTGGAAATTTATTCCAAATAACCAAATAATAAAATGTAGTACATTTTTTCATAAAGTACACATACAACTTGTTGAGATTAAAAAGATGAAATAGCTACTTATCAGTATATAATAATATAATAGACAAAAATAAACATAGAATTAAGTTTGAGTGAAATTCATCCATAGAATATTGAAAAAGATTTTCTAGATATCTAACCGGTGAATCTTGTCAGTTTTTATTTATGAATGTAAAGTTGTCATACTTGTAAGGGGCAAGCTCTGATTATTCTACTCCAGTACTGCTACCCATAATAAGTACGTGTAAACAGTAGATACTAGATAATAATACATATTAAATTTCATATCCATTGTTATTTTATAAACCAGTAACTAGTCTAGAGATATATTAGCTAGAACAGGATATGGATTTAATAAACATTATTATTAATTAATCAAGATTAAAATGGATGACAACATGCAGTAGAATAAACAGAGTTTGCCCTCTAAAAGCATTGTAAAAAATAAAGTTTAATGATGTTTTTGATTTTACTAATGGACTTTTTAATAACAAATAGTTCAAAACATTCAAACACATTGAAGGTTATAATTAAATTTCATAAAATAAAAATGAAAAAGTTGGAGTAAAATGAAGGAATCAAAAGTAGATACTGGTTTCACTAAATTTTAAGCCTATTAATATGTCAAAAAGTAGCAATTTATTCTTATTTCAATTGTGAAAGCTTTACATTTTGAACGTTTATAGAATTTCATCAAAAAAATTATAATAGACTACGACACACAATAGTGATATCAAATTTGAAACAGTAAGTTGTTACATTAGATGCGTTCTATACATTTGATTAGGTATTAACATGCAGTCATTTGATAATTATCATTTTCCACTAGAAGAGTATATGTATATGCATTTGGGAAGGCAAATAATTTTTTAAATAAACATAAATATCAGAATATATTATGGAATCATCTATAATAATGTATAAGTTTGAGCTGAACATTAAAGTATAAAAAATTATCACTTAGAATATCTTTTTATACAAAGTGATTAGAAAAAATTAAAAAAATTAGAGAGAAGTTAGTTGGATAAAAAGTCAAGAACCACAATGCTGAGAAACATTAAAAGAGATCACTTCATAGTGAACCATTTACGAATTGACTTCAAAGCAGAATAATAAATATATATATCCATGTAATCATAGATAGGTTTGCCTTTTGATGTTCCCAGGAAACTATCAATTACTACTAATTGGAAATTATCTTAAGATTAAATAAGTTTTTTTCCCCCCATTAATCTATAATAACTCTTTTAAAAATATTTTTTATTGAAGTAAAAGGAGATTCATAAAAAATCTCAACAAAAGAGCTAAAGGTGAAAAGCTTGTTTAATCTCAAGATTATTATCAATAATAGTAATTGATAGTTTCCTGGCACTATCAACAAGCAAAGATTATCTCTGTTAATATAGAATATAATCTCTTTATTTCTATTTTTAATTTTATTAACAATTCATAAAGATATTTCGGATATTAAAATTACCCCAAATCCAAAACTTAACCAGACTAGCCAAGAAAAAACAAATCAAAAACATAACCAAAGGTTTCACTGCTACAAGCAGACTTCTTTAGTGTAAAGAACTACAAAACCATACTATATTTATATTAAACATTACGCATTAATCCATTTACTTCCCATCCACCCTTAATATTAAAAGAATTTTTAAATAAGTTAATTGCTTCAGAATAATAAATTTTTAATAATAAAGATTCTTTAATTCTTTTTTTTAAAATTTCATTTCTCTGAAAGAAGATACTCTTAGTTTCATCAAAATTAATAGTGTGGGCTGTATCTTTTTCATGGATATACAAAGCAGAACTAAAATATTTATTTCTAACCCTACTTTTATGAACTTTTATTATTTCATTTAACCTCAAACTACTCTTACCTATGAAAACCTTCTTACAAAAACAAGGGATAAAATACACTACACCAGGAATAATCCTCCTATCAAAAATTTCTTTTGTATTATTTAATAAATTATTCAAAGTACCTACCCCCTTTCCAAGCAATTTTCTTATTTTCCAAACAAATTGCTATTCTTACATACAATTTTATAAGAAGACAATTTAAATGGCAAAGAAATAAAATCATATTTTTATTTATTCTTTACAACCTTACAAATATTACTATTAAAGAAAATACTTTTAACAAATTTACCAGAGTAGTCAACACTCAAATAATCTTTACAAAATATACCTTTCTGAAACAAAGCTACTGCACTAGAATTATTTAATTTCCTATTCCTATAACAATAATTTCTTAAAGCAGCTACTTTATGAGATACAGACTGATAGCTATCAGGTTTAATTATAGACCTTAATTCTCTACTTTTAACAAAATGACTGCATAGTAAACAATTAGTCTCTACATTTCTAATCACCAAAAGATCTAAAAATTTTACCTTAACAAAATCTAACCTCCCTTCTTCTAACACATATCTTATAGAAGGATCAAAACAATTAAACTCATTTACAAATTCCTTCAATTTATCACTCTCAACTACAAACAAATAATCACCTATATATCTAACAAATAACTTTAAACATAAACAATTCTTTTTAATAATAATTTCCTCCTCCAAATAATTAATATAAACCGAACAAACTAAAAGAGAAATAATATAACCTATTATCCATACTTTTTTAATTTTATCAAAATTACCTTTATAAGTAAAATATATAGAATCCTCTAATAATAAAAGCAAATCCTTAATTACTTTAATTTTATTTTTTGATAAAGATCCTTGCTTAACCAACACAGACATAATAAGAACATCAATACTGTTTAACCTATTAACAGACTGATACATATTCTCAATATCTAAACTGCCAAATACCCAATTACTTTCCATTTTAAAATTATTAATCTTATCAAAAGCTTCAAAAGAAGAAGAAACTGTGTAATGACCACAATCAACAAATTGTTTTAAAAAATTATTCAGGAATCTAGAAATACCCTCTACAACACTACCTGTAAAATCAAAAATAAATCTTAAAAGAAAACCATCTTTATGAGTCTTAATATTCACAAACATCTTAGCTGATATGAAATCATTTGAATAACATTTAAAATAATCTACTCTATTAAAAAATTTAAAATTTACCATTTTCTTCATAATATCTATCAACTTTCTTTTGATCACATTTCCTGGATCTTTATCGAAAAACATATATTTACCATTATTTAATTCTGTATCCATTTTCTCCCTGAACTCATCTCCTTTCATAATGATAAACTGACCTGCTTTATCTTCATGAGAAATAATCATATCATTAGCAATTAACCTATCCTTAAGATATCTAACCTCAGCAGGATTAACAATAAATTTTTCTTTCCTTTTTAAGCTTTAATTTAAAACCAATTGAATGCCAACTTTCTGCTCATCATTCAAATTACTAGATTCAATAGATGAAATTGTATCAAAAACTATATTTTTGAATGAAATAGAACAAAATTAGAACCTTTACCAAGAATCTCTAATTCTCTATCATTTAACTTAATATTAAAAAGATTAACAACTTTATTAATAGAAACATTACCCTCATACTCCCTATCACTACAATAAATTTTATTCATTTTTCCAAACAACCATTTCAATTTCCTTTCATACTTCCTACAATAGAAATTTGACCTATTTTGTTTAAACTGCCTCATGAAAAAATTTAAAATCAAATAATTAAAATCTTGCCTTCTGTCTAAATCATACCTATTTCTTTTATACTCATAAATAAATTTGTAAAATTTAATAAAATTTATTATTCTGAAGCAATTAACTTATTAAAAAGTTCTTTTAATATTAAGGGTGGATGAGAAGTAAATGGATTTGTGGATGTTTAATATAAACATGGTGTTGTTTTGTAGTTCTTTACACTTGAGAAGTCTGCTTGTAGGAGTGAAACCTTTGGTTGTGTTTTTGATTTTGTTTTTTCTTAGCTAGTCTGGTTGAGTTTTGGATTTGGGGTAATTTTAATTATTTATTGACTAGTTTAGCTTTATGCTTGTAATTTTGATGGGTTTCTTTGCATTTAAAGGTAGTTTTGCTGATATAGTGTAAAGGTTTATGTTTTGTTTTTTATATATTTGTATTTATTTATATATATTAATTTTGTTGCATGAGTGTTGTTGAAAGAGTATATGTTTGTGTTTACGTAGTTATATATATATAGGTGTGTGTGTGTTTATGATTATTTTAATTTAGATGTGCATTTATTATTTGTAGTTGATCTTTAGTATGGGTTTATGGGGTTTAGTTTTTAATGATTTTCCATTGAATGATATTAGGAGGATTAAAAAGTTATCTAGATTGAGCGATAGGATAGAATCTTTAAGATGGCAGATTTATTTTCTTCAAAAAGATAGGGAATTTAATGTTTTTCTAGGAGGTGTATTATTAATTTTAAGAAGAATGAAAAGTTGTTTAAAAATATGAATTTGGTTCTTAATTTACAAACATATATTTTGATTAGTTTTTTATTAAATTTTACAAATTTATTTATGAATATAAAAGAAATAGGTATGGTTTAGACAGGAGGCAATATTTTAATTATTCGATTTTAAATTTTTTCATGAGGCAGTTTAGGAAGTATGAAAGGAAATTAAAATGATTGTTTGGAAAAATGAATAAAATTGATTGTAGTCATAGGGAGTATGAGGGTAATGTTTATTAATAAAGTTGTTAATCTTTCTAATATTAAGTTAAATGACAGAGAATTAGATTCTTGGTAAAGGTCCTAATTTTGTTCCATTTTATTCAAAAAGTATAGTTTTTGATACAATTTCATCTACTGAATCTAGAGTGATGAGCAGATAGTTGGCATTCAATTGGTTTTGAATAAAAGCTTTAAAAGAAAAAAAATGTATTGTTAATCCTGCTGATATTAGAAATCTTAAGGATAGGTTAATTGCTAATGATGTGATCATTTCTCATATAGATAAAGCTGATCGATTTATCATTATGAAAGGAGATGAGGTCAGGGAGAAAATGGATAGAAAATTAAATAATGGTAAAAATATGTTTTTAGATAATGTGATTAAAAGAAAGTTGATAGATATTATGAAAAAAAAAAGGTAAATTTAAAGATTTTTAATAGAGTAGATTATTTTAAATGTTATCCAAATGATTTGTTGATTTTGGTCATTACACAGTTTCATCTTCTTTTGAAGTTTTGATAAGATTAATAATTTTAAAATGGAAAGTAATTGGGTATTTGGCAGTTTAGATATTGAGAATATGTTAAGCAGTATTGATGTTCTTATGTCTGTGTGGGTTAAACAAGGATCTTTATCAAAAAATAAAATTAAGGTAATTAAAGATTTGTTTTTATTATTAGAGGATTCTATGTATTTTACTTATAAAGGTAATTTTTATAAAATTAAGGAAGGTTGGATAATAGGTTATTATATTAATTATTTGGAGGAGGAAATTATTATTAAAAAGAATTGTTTATATTTAAAGTTATTTGTTAGATATGTGGATGATTGTTTATTTGTATTTGAGAATGATAAATTGAAGGAATTTGTAAATGAGTTTAATTGTTTTGATCCTTCTATAAGATATGTGGTAGAAGGAGGGGGGTAGATTTTGTTAAGTTAAAATTTTTAGATCTTTCAGTGATTACAAATGTAAAGTATGCAGTTATTTTGTTAAAAGTAAAGAATTAAGATCTATAATTAAACCTGCTAGCTATCAGTGTGGGTCTCATAAAGTAGCTGCTTTAAGAAATTATTGTTATAGAAATAAGAAATTAAATAATTCTAGTGGAGTAGCTTTGTTTAAGAAAGGTCAATTTTATAAAGATTATTTGAGTATTGGCTACTCTGATAAATTAGTTAAAAGTATTTTATTTAATAGTAATATTTGTAAGGATGTAAAGGATAAAGAAAAATATGTTTTTATTTCTTTGCGATTTAAATTGTCTTCTTATAAAATTGTATGTAAGAATAGCAATTTGTTTGGAAATAAGAAAATTTCTTGGAAAAGAGACATTACTTTGAATAATTTATTATTTTGTCTTTTAAAGTTGTTAACATTGTGTTTAGATTTGTAGAGGTCCTTACTGTCACATTTTAGGTGCATAGTCTTAAGGTTATAGCCTTAATATATATTACTTATGTAATGAATATGCACTTAACAAATTATTAATTACAACTTTAAATAATACAAAGAAAATTTTTGATAGGAGGACTATTCCTGGTGTATTGTATTTTCTCCCTTGTTTTTGTAAGGTTTACATAGATCAGAATAGTTTAAGTTTAAATGAAAGTAAATGGAGATTATTTAAGTCATTTAGATTTCGCAGATGATGTAGTTGTTTTTGCAAATAATGCTTCAGAGCTGCAGGATATGTTGCAGGAATTATCAGATGAAAGTAGGAAAGTAGGACTAAAGATAAATGTTAAAAAGACTAAAGTAATGTTTAATCGATTTGCTCAAAATATGAAAATAAAGATTGATTATGATGAATTAGAAGAAGTTAACAGTTACAAATACCTTGGTCAGATTATTAATACAGATGGAAACATAATGGAAGAAATTAATCATGGAATTAAACTTGGTTGGAGTGCTTTTGGTAGAAATAACTTGATACTAAAAGAAAATATGCCTATGTGTTTGAAAAGGAAGGTTTTTAATAAATGTGTTTTACCAGTTCTTACTTATGGATCTGAGACTTGGACACTTAATAGAAGAGCAATACAGAGACTTCAGACCACTCAAAGAAGTATGGAGAGATGTATGTTGGGAGTAACAAGAAGAGATTGAAAACGCAATGTATGGGTAAGAGAACAAACAGGTGTTACTGACCTCCTTGAAAAAATTAAAAGATTGAAGTGGAGTTGGGCTGGACATATTGCTAGAAGAGATGATAATAGATGGACAATTGAAATTTTAAACTGGATTCCAAAAGATTGTAAAAGACCCAGAAAGAGACCACATGTGAGATGGATGGATGAAATAAGAAAGTGTGCAGGGATGATGTGGAGAAGAGAAGCTGAAGATCGGAAAAGATGGATTAAACTTGGAGAGACTTTCATCCTGCAGTGGATTGATAATGGTTGATAATGATGATGATGAAAAGGAGGGTTAGAAATAAATATCTTAGTTCTGTTTTGTATGTCCATGAAAAAGATACAGGTTACACTATTTATTTTGATGAAGTTAAGGTTGCCTTCTTTGAGAGAAATGAAATAAAAAAAAGAAATCTGAAGCAATTAACTTACTTAAAAGTTCTTTTAATATTAAGAGTGGATGGAAGTAAATGGATTTGTGGGTAATGTTTAATATAAATATATTGTTATTTTGTACTTTGTTACACTTGAGAAGTCTGTTTGTAGCAGTGAAATCTTTGGTTGTGTTTTTGATTTTGTTTTTTCTTGCCTAGTCTGGTCGAGTTTTGGATTTGGGGTAATTTTAATTATTTATTGACTAGTTTAGCTTTATGCTTGTAATATTTTTATATATATATACAAGTTAATGTTTATATCTGGATTAGGGATAATCTCTAGTTTAGTCAATGATTTTAGTAGATTAGAAATTATCATTAATACATTTTGCTGAAAATACTAATGTCAAAACTGTGAAAGACCAATAAGTTTATATGTCACTAAAACTGTAATATTTTTAAATGCTTGCAGTTGAATAGTAAAATTAAGAATTCAGGTTTAGAGTTATAGCAAAACTAAAAAAAAAAAAAATGAAAGGATTTTAAAACACTGGTTCTAAATTCTTGTAACTTATTTTCATTTTCAGTAATAACAAACTAATATTGTTAGTTATGAATATTTATCATATTGATCTGCTACTTGTTACATAAAAGGAAAACTAAGTTATGCATATTGTTGCTGAGGATGACAAATGTTATTGTCTGATCATTGTATCATATTGTCTTAATCTGTCTCAGACAGAGACTATAAGTATAAATGCAAATGTTACCTTAGTTTGTTAAATTTTATTCTCTTATATATATTCTAGCTTTAAAGTTAAGAAAATTTATGGTTATTGGTGAAGAATCATTATTTTATTTCAATTTTTTTTGTTTGTGTTTTTAGGTGTAAAAATGTCTAAGACAATTTCAATACTTTTTCCCTCTCATTCTTTTTAGCAGCACTCATTAGTTTGGGTTTAAAAAAAACATTGTATGTAAATTGGTTACTTAATGTTATATCTAGATTACATCTATATTTCACAATTTTTATAACTAGAACTTGGAAATATGATGATCCAGTGATTATGTTTTCAGTGTAAATAAGATAGGGTGCAAACATTCTCTTTTAAGGAGCTTATGTCTTGTTTGTTTTTTAACTTACAGATTAACTAGTTTACAGGGTTCTTGTAGTTTCCATTGTTTTCACTGTTTATTCTTATTTAGGTAGGTAGAGCTTTATAGTGACTACTTTTATTGATGATGGCATAAAAAATAATTTAAAAATTTATTGATTCCATTTGATTTTTGATCTTCAAATACAATATAAGGTGAATGAAATTTAACAGAGTATAATACTGAGAAATTTAGGATTTGTGGGTTTTTTTATAATATTCATTGGCAAAGAAGAGAATTCAAGTTAAATAGTTCTACAGTGGATAGTTTTATGAATATATCTAAAATATTTAGGTGTTAACTGCACTGTCAAATAAACTTTTTTTAAAAGAATGATTGAAAAATAAGTTTAAAAATTTCTATATAATAATCAATTGATGAAACACTTTATTACTTTTACAAAGCTTTATTATCCACCCTTTCCTTCAGTTAACAGTTTCGATTGCCCCAGCAATCTTCTTCAGAACCTTATATCTCCTAATCTCACTGTTACAGTATTAGGGTGGATAATAAAGCATTGTAAAAGTAATAAAGTGTTTTGTCAATTGATTATTATATGGTATACATTTGACAATGCAATAGGAAATAGTAGTTTAAAAATTTCTATTAGAAGGAAAAAAAAAAATCTATTAATGCAATGAGTTTTTGAAAAAACAACTCATCAAAAAAACTGTACTGAATTGAATTTAGTAAGAATCGATCTTGATAATCTTTCATTCTTGAATATTTTTGATATATAATGAATGGCTAATATTATTAAAAACTATCTTATGTATTAGTATTCATGCTTGTTTTATCAATACTGATGCTCCCATAGTAAATTCAGAAAGTTCAAAGAAAAAAAATTATTGTTTATTTGATAGTGCTATAGCAACAGTATCAGTAAAAACACTTTTTTCTAAGCGAGTTTAGTATTTATGTCATTTAAAGCAGTAAATTATGTCTCAACATTGCTGAAAATATTAATTTTGATTATAAGTAATCTCATATGGTCTATTGTTATTAAAAATCTTTGTACAACACATAAGCTGTCTCTTATAATAATCTTTGTCAAGATAGTCTGAAAAAACACTAACCTGTATTCAATGCGCTTTAAAATTTCTAATCAAGCATATTTTGCCAATAGAGAGATCTTCCCAACCATGACACAAAAATAGTGACTTTTATAAAGATAAGAGAGGCCGTCTTATCTTTAAATATGCTTGATTATTGTGAATTTTAAAGCGCATTGAATACAAGTTAGTGCGACTATTTACATAAGCTTTCTGTGCACTCTATAAATTAATTACTACTTTGTCAAGATAGAAAAAATACATTTAAAAACTCTACTACATATACAGGGATACCCAAAAAGAATGGAATTTTATAATAAAAAATTGTTTATTTGTTTTTAATTATTATAAATTTAAACTCTTTCAAATTACTATACATTTAATGCAATACACTGGTCTAAATGAGTTTTTAAAATGTTTGCAAAGTAATGCCTTTTAACACTTCTGTCACCCTGCCCCACAATTCTAAGTCCTCAAAAAAAATTGAGACATTTTTTTATTTGAGAGATTAAAAAAATGACATGAAGCACTGATAGATACATGCTGAATTTACTTAAAAATTGTTTCACACTCAAGCCTTTGAGAGATGACACTGTGGGAGTAAAGTTTGCACTCTTTTCTTTGTCACAAAACAGGATGTTTATGTTTTACTGCATCATGTAAATGTTTCAGAACTTGCAGATAAAATGCCTGACCTTATTGAACAAAATTTGAGAGAAAAATGTCATTTGCCTAGAAAAAAAAATCAGCATTGCTTTGACTTCGAATTTCACTTGTGATGCTTTTTAGGGATGTGGTAAATTTAAAATTTCAATTAAACCACTCATAAACTTGTGTTTTATGAGATCAGATTACTTGTGATCTGTTTCAAACCTTACAACTTTTTCCCTTGTTGTTTTCTGTAAACAAAACCAGAATTTTACATTATTAAATTCAAATATTATTTTAAAAAATGACAAAAATGCAAAATACACTTTACAAAACAATGTGTTACATGAACCCACAATTTCTCATGGTTAAGACATTTGGAATATTAATGCAGAAGAGTCCCTGCAATAAGTATGTAACAGCTGAAGCATATATTACAACTGGTGCGCAAACCAGAGAACGATTCCAGTTATTTTTGGATCCCTCCTCATACACTTTCAAAACATTATCATAATCAATATTATAAGAGTTCTCTTAGATTCATGTTGTTTACCATGTCATATATTTATATGCTCCAAAGCCAAAATGACAATAGCTTTAAAAGATATAGTCCTATATTAAATACAATGAAAGAGAATTTCCCGTTCAGTCTTTCAACAACTATTGTTTTTGAGAATGGGTTACATTATTGAAATGAATTTTCTTATGAATATGTTTGGATGTGATTCTATTCTAAAAAGAATGTTTTTAAATTATTAATTGTATTATTATAACTTGATTGAAGCTAAACATGAGGTATTTTCTGCTTAGTTTCACAAATAATATAAGGATTTAAAATTAAAAGTTCAATATCTGATAAGAATACTTAAGATTAAAACATTAGGTTATTTTTTTAATTTCAGATTATTAGTTTGAATAGAATAGAGAAAAAAAAGATGGCTGATAAAGGCAAAACCAGAAAACAGTTAAGGTGTGTGAATATAATAGTGCTATCACTAATATTCATTAATATCACAAGCTTAGAATTGACCATTCTGGAGTAGAAAAAAGAGTACTGTTCTTGGAAACATATGTTAACAGTAATATGATGAAACTGTGGGATGTTTTGAAGAATAATTAAGAATGATAACTGCATCTGATTGATTATTTTTGATGTTGTTGAATAAAAGTAATGTATAAATCTCAAAAACAATATTTTAATTCCACTGAATCAAAAATGACATTTTTCTCTAATAATGATGATATTTTAAATGTATGGAAGATATATCTTGATTATCAGCATAATAATATGAGGACTCAGATAACTTCTTTTAATGACATATCATCTAATGATTCATTTAGACTTGAAAAGGAATATCTGTTTGATAGGGCTAAATTTTCTTCTTGCAATCTAAAAAATAAAAAGGCTGCATGATGAGATTACTGGAAAATTTCCAAAAACTGTTAAATTTTTTTACGAATATTTGACCCTCTAAAGTTATACCATTTGACCTCAAGAATACATCTACTATTGCAATTTACTAAGGCTATAAACCTTAAGAGTGTGCATGTGAAAATGTGAAGGTAGGGACCTCTTCAGGTCTTAACCACAAGCTTATGCTTTGGAAGGAAACATAAGCTTGTGGTTAAGACCTGTAGAGGTCCCTACCTTTGTATTTTCATGCGCACACTCTTGAGGTTTATAGCCTTAGTAAATATTACGTAATCAATGTACGTTTAAATAAATTTATAATTGCAATTTATAAAATTAAAACAGAAATGTTGACAGTAATTGTCATAAAATATCATTGTTATTCATGCATTGAATGGTTTATTGTATTGATAAAATGTCAGACCCCAGATCTTAGAGTCCATGGGCCACATCTCAAACTCTGTTGGTGAGTCAAATTCTTTTGTTATCCACTATAGGAAAAATATTTTAAGAGTTTATTGATCAGGTTGCCTCTCAGCCATAGGTGACTGATTGTCAGAGACTTTATATGGTTTTAGAAAATGAAAAAGAACTATAATTATGGTTTTCATTATTATGAAAATGCATTGTAATTTATATATGACATATCAATTTAGTTAAGACATTCAACTCACTTTACTGAGAAATCTTATGCAAATGGTTTTTGAAAATAACTGTTGTATGGAGTTATTTTGATATGATAGAAAGTGTTACCATTATTGGACACTTTAGAAATGTAAATTGATATAATAGTTCCAACTTTGTTTTTCATTTGTATGGTAGTAATTTTTTAAGCAGTTTAGAGGTAGTTTCACGAAGAAGGCACTAATATATGATATAGATTTGATGGTGAAGTTTTAAATTTAAACTGACTAAGAACAGTATGAAAAACTTTTATGGCTTTCAAAATGTAAAAAAAGTGATCATAATGCTTTTTGGTGATACAAAAGACAATATTTAGAATATTTTGAATGCAATACTTTGTCAACCAATAGTGAATGCTAATCATCAACAAATCAGATGGAATAATCAATAACTTAAGAATGAATATAACAGTTTAAATGTCTTGATAGCTTAGATTTTCAAGTGTGGTACAATCTTCAACACATGGTGTTGCATTTAATAAGTTAATAGAGCAGGTATTCCATCATAGTGATATGACTAACTTAGATAAATTAGTTGTAATTAGGACTGCATGGTTATTGGGAAAAATTCATTTCAGGATGCTCAGAAATATTCTAAAAGTATAATGGCAAGATCATTATCATCTTCTGTTTGCTGGATGCCATGGTATTGCATCTATAAAAAATATACATCTTTATTGCAATATGCATGCAAAATGGATATAAAGTCATAGACTTCTTTGAAAAAAAATTATGATGAATTTAAGCATAATTTTCATAGAAAAGAAGATCCAATTTATATAATAGAGTTTATCTCAAGGACACTTTAAAATGACTAACTAGCAAATAAGGATAAAGAAAAAGGAGAATGCAATGAATAGCTACAAATAAGTCAGATGCTGAGTTTCTCAACAAGAAGAATTACTGCAATACAACTTAAAGTTCAGCATGTGATATTTGTGGATGTGTTTGTTTCTCAAATATTGGTTTGTATAATTTTTATATTACTCATTTTTACTCTTTCTTGATCTTTATGTTACACATTTTTTATTTCTGTAGAAAGGTTGTATTTATTCAATAATTTTTATAGATAATCAAATTGCAAATAAAGTGTAATCACATTTTTAAGTAGCTTGAAAATTTAACATTTGGTTTAAATCAGATCTTGAAATGGTGTACCACATTATTGTGA
Organism: Epiperipatus broadwayi; assembly: GCA_028023455.1. Taxonomy (NCBI): domain Eukaryota; kingdom Metazoa; phylum Onychophora; class Udeonychophora; order Euonychophora; family Peripatidae; genus Epiperipatus; species Epiperipatus broadwayi. The sequence goes on along the minus strand of JAQFVV010000044.1, from coordinate 3,542,772 downwards.
TACAAAGATGTGGGTCTCATTAAAATTTGCTACGAAGCTTTTATGCTATGAAGCTTTTAATTTTAAGATGGTAGAATAAATTATTTAAGAGGATGGAAAGAAATGGGAAACAGACATAAATAATCAATGAGGATTGCCAATTCCTCAACAAGCTTTGTGATAAATGCTTAGCCAGAGAAAGCATTTAAAATATCTCTACCAGGAACACCTCCCCAAACCTCTGACCATGGTTTTGTGCTTTGGCACTCCTCAGAGAGGTGTCAGGGTAGGTTTAGACACTACCCTGATATCTCTCTAAGGAGTGCCAAAGCACGAAACCATGGTCAGGGGTTTGGGGAGGGGTTCCTGACAGAGATATTTTAAATGCTTTCTCTGACTAAGCATTTATCGCAAAGCTTGTTGAGGAATTGGCAATCCTCATTGTTTATAACTTACAAGCTTAAGAGAATAGGGTCATGTGATCTATGACTCTTATTTTGACTATTTATAACCATAGATAATGATCACGTTATCATTTTTTCATACTGCCTATTTCCTAACTAACTTGATCTGCCATCAATCATAGAACTTTACATATGCAATAATTTAAGTGTAAAATTGGGCAAATGGAAGAACATGGTGATGCAATAGTTTAAATCAATTTAGATTGTGAGGAATAGTTTTGAACATAATCGAATTGAATTGATAAAAGTCAATACTACTATAAATTAAAAATAGAGACACCAAAAAAAATTTTCTGATCAAATTGGATTTCTGGAAATTTAAAATTTGATATTATATTCAGTACACATTTAGGGACTAAAGATTGATGTCATCATAAATCAATAAAAAAGATAAAGATCAAATCATAAAGATGAATCTGTGCTGGGTATTTTTTTTTTAAAAAAAAATAAAGTTTAAAAAACAGTAGTACTATATACATAAAATATAAACTTGCGTTTTTTTTTTCTAGAAATATTTACTTATTTTTTTTCTTTATTGGTCTTAAAGTGATCAATTTCTATTATTAATTCAAATATAAAACGATATATAAAACTTCTGAATATATTTCAATTTTAGATTAACATTTTAGGATTAATAACTACCAAACCATTTGGCAACCAACAACTTTTTATTAAAAATGTACCTGTATTTTTATGTTTACATGTATAGTCACTCTATTCCATAGCTTTTTTCCTTTTTGCATTTATTTATTTTGTATTTGTTTTGTATCTTATAAAGTTGATTAGTTTTTACTTCTCAAACGTGGAATGTCTAATATTACTATTTGGATTATGATTTTTTCTTAGGTCTTGGAATCATATTGTATACTGTTAGTTTCCTCTTTTTTTTAAATCTACGTATTATGTCTTCAATTATCTTATAAGACTCTATGCTTTTTTGAGTTTAATACTTTGTTCTTTTCTGAATTGATTATACTTGTTATATTAACTATTCTCAATGTCTTTCCAAATTCGTTCGTATTGGAAAAATGAAAGAAAAGATAATACTTAGACTATCCAACCACTGAGTGGTGAGCATTTTGCAGTTGTTCATCAATGTTACTATCTACATAATAATATTCAGGTATTCATTTACCCACCAGCAATTAGATGCTTGATTGATTATTGTCTAACTACCTGGAAGCAAAAAAAAAAACACACACACAACTTAAACATCTGACAGGGATATACTAAGAGCTAAGTTAATCACTACCCCATAAAGTAAATGATATTTTCTGCACCCATCATGATTTTTATTTACTATTATATTTATTTTAAATAAAATGTATAACAGACAAAATATCAATTACAAAAATTACCATTAAATTAAAGGAGCTAAATTAATTGTATTGCTGAGATATCAAAGCTATATATTTTTTTAAAACAACAGAAGAGGGAGGGGGATATTAACAGTGCTCACATTTTTGAGTTCAATTTACAACAGCGTTATAACTAATCAGGTTTTTATTTCATAAATAACATGTTCAGTTAAGGTTTAACTCAATGAATACATGCACTGTATATAATATAAGAAACCACTATTAACATGACTGGACCGGCACTGATAAGGTAAAAATTCTATCAGTTGGCAGGAGCACTCGCGATGAGATATCACCTTCAGTTAGAATGACATCTCATCGCGTGCGTTTGCGCCAAGTTATCAAGAATAAATAATTTTACGTGATAAAAGTGTTCATTTTTAGCATTCAATTAATGGATTAGCCTTTTCACAGATCGCAGTCTGATAGTGATTCACTGGAAGCATTCTCAGTAGATCGGTTAATATTGATTCTTGCCTTCTGGCTGTTGTACAGGAAAGTCTGCTCTGTTTATCCTAGTATATGTATTTAGAGCTTTACGGATTGTTATACCAAGCGCCCATTAGTCCCGTCTTTAGCTAACTAGAATTTGATCTCACAATCTTGTTATTATAAATCAAGTGACTCACAACTAAAAATCTATAACTATTATTATATTAGTAAAAATGTTGAAAAAATGAACTAATAATTTTATGAAACAATAAATTTTATATTAATAATAATTTAAAACATTTATTGTCAACAACTTAAAGTTGCTCCGAGAAGCGATTTAAGACCGTTAGATGGCAGAATAGTTCAAGAAAAAAAATTGCTTTAAATTGGTTGAAGTGATTTGCTAGAAACCAATACATAAAATAAATAATAAAACAAAAAAATAAATACTCATAAATTAAATTTTACAGTTATAAGCTTGTCATTATTGTTTAACACTGACGTTTATGATTGTAGTGTAATAACTAAACAAATGTATATATAAAATCATTTTATTAAATAAATACTCATTACTTTAAAACATTATCGAAAATTGTAGTTGTACAGGTAGACTGTCATTACTCCAAGTGCCATTAATTCAAAAACGTCTATTTTCTGAACGAAATTACAAAATATTGTCGTCATTTATAGTTTTAATTATTGCTATATATAAAAAAAAAAAGAGTACTGACAAAAATATAAACATATTCTGTATATTAAAATATATGTATTGTTTGTTATTAATACAATAAATTTGCATAGTATATCTAAAATATTTCAATACATACAAACTATAGATAATAAAATTAATGTTTATTTAAACTTTCAGCAGAATTTAGTTTTATAAAGAATGGAAGAAAATTTTATTGTTGAAATTTAAAAAGTTCCGAAATCCAAATCAATCCTAGCACTAGGGATTACGGAGTAATGGTAGTCTTTATACATTTGTTATATTATAATTTAAATTATTTATTATTATCAAGTTAAAGCCATTGTAATATATTGTACATAAAAACTTATTTAGTTTTACTTAATCATAGAAATTATACTATGCATATTATTATTATATGCTTGGACTAATTATTTAATTTCTAAATCATTTTCTTCATTTTATGCTTTGCATAATAGTAAAGTCAGTAATTTTACTCTTCTCTAATAGAACACAGTGTTTTGTGATATAGTGGTAAGCAGATATACTTGTAATGCCTATGATCTAGGGTTTATGATTAGAATTTTTAAGTTCTACTATTACAGTTTCTGATGTGTAGTAATTACCAGCATCCTACAGTAAAATTCAGATCAGTAAAAAGTTGGAAAATTTTCCAGTATTTTACCTAGCTATTTTTAGATAGAAAAAATAGAGGGAAAAAGGAGTAAATTTCTCATTATTCTTTCTGTTTACTGTCCCTATTTAAAAGATTGTTAGAAAGGTCTTTTGCTGCACAGTGGACTATTTAAATACTGTTTTACCTAACTTGTTCTCCATCATTATAATGTAAATTATCATTATTTATCAATATATAAAAATTTGTATGGTGCATGTATATATGTATGATTCATAACTAAAACAAAACATTTTCTGTGCTCACATACAATATAATTCATTCTAATTATTCTACTCCAGAGCCATCTATTAAAGGTTTAATAATTAGTATATACTAAATAATGGTGGTCATTCAAATCCCCAGATTAGTTTTTGCTTATTGTTCTTTATCAAAGAGAGGCATTGAATTTATATCTAAACATACATGCAGACATTTTTAAATAACTTTTTTTAATCCAATAACCAGAGAATCAAACACTCTAAGATTTTAAAGCCAAGAAAAAATATTTTTTCTAATTATATAAATATGATAACAGTACAGCAATTATATAATTTAATGATTTCAATTTTATGCTAAATGGCAGCCATCTTTGATTATTTATCAATGATCTCGTATACCAAACAAAGCATCATTGGTTTAAATTCAAACCTCTTTATAAATGAAAACTAACCAATCTGAGGATTTGAAGGTGGAACTACTATATTGGGTTATTTATTTCTCAAGCTTAAAATAAATGGTTCTGATATAGATAAAATAGAGTGATGAATACTACTCCTAAAATAGATGTTGAAAGTAAGCAGAGATAGTCATTTTATGTTATGTCTGTTATAGAGGGGAAGCTTCTTCAATCATAACAGCTTCCTATAATGTTTTTTCAAACAATTTTTAATGTTCAAATGCTGCAGTAGTTTCTTTTGGGATTAATTTTGGTGGGAATGACACAGGCCATCAAATATCAAAACCCTTTTTACCCATCAAATATGGTAATAAAATCCATGTTAACAACTCTTTTAATTGCTATTATTTAAAAGTTAAAACTTTAAAGTTTTGAAATATCTGATTTTTAAAACATTTACAAAATAAGAGATTTTAGCATTAGTATATAGTAAAGAATAACAATATTCATATTATTTCCGGAGATGTATATTAGTTTATTAGTTTAGCTGCATAAGGGTCACAAACTGCAGTTTGCTTACCATGGATCTATTATTAAAAAAACCTGAAATCATTAAAATATATAATTAACGATTTAGTGTTACATCTATATTATATACACACCCACACAAAAAGTTAGCGTGGGTTCAAAATCTTAAAGTGTTTAAATCTCAAGTTATTCATACCGATGCAAATAAAAAGTAAAAATATCTTCTAGTATACATCTAGAAACTAATGCTTTTCATTAATTTCTATTTAATTTTTAAACCTGTACCTACTTAGCAATTTAGAAAAGTATGATCTTTCTTTTAAAACTATTTGATCAAAAATCCACGTGACAGCTTTCAAAATAAGCTATTATGCTTAATTATTAAAAATCTTTCTATATATTGAAATATAAAATATTTATTACAATTTAAAATTTTTGATTTCTATCAATATTTGGTTTTTCAATCTGTACATATATATTTTTTCTTTATAATTAATTGATATCTTTATTATTATTGTTATTTAATTTTATATTGGATATAAAATCTATTTCTCATAAATCATCTAACTGATACACAGATATTAAAGAGTATTCTTTTGAATAAAATACTTATTAGACAAAATAGCAGTAATTTTATTTAAATTCAAATACATCTTTTTTTTTTCATTTAATTTCTTTTAGAATATATAATGAAATGATAAGTGTGTGTATATATTTATATACGCTATAAAATTCTGTTTTTATTATATTTATTACATTAATGCTAACGAAAACATTAATATTAATTTCATTTAACATTTAACCATTTTTTTATTTTATCAAATAATAAAGTGGGAATGGAAAAATAGGCCTAAAAATTGGGGCATACAAATATAAGACTAAAGAAGATCTAGATGACGACTGTAGTTAAAAAAACATTATTTATTTAACAAAACCCTACCATCATAAAACAAAAATAAATGGGGAGTCTTATAATTTCAAACCTTGAACGATTAAATTTTAAAAAATCCAAATTGAAAAATTTAAATCATCTCTTCAAATGAAAGGAATAAAACTTAATTCGACAAATTATTTTTCTAAAATAGCAACTAAAAGAAAAACAATTATATACTAATAAATAAATGTCCAAGTTAAAAAAAAAAAGTTTTACATGAAAGTAAATAGGAGCCATGGCAAACAAAAAACCTATTCATTATGTTTAAAAAGAGTTGTTCATAATTTTAGTTATTATCAAAGTATACACCTGCATTTGAATTATTATTGAATGCCGAAATATTGAAAAGCTTCTTCTGAAAGGGGCTATTATTTATAGATTTCAACATTTGACTTTCAAATTGAAAGTCTTTTCAAATTCTTTATATATTAGATATAACTAAATTCCTAAACAAAAATACTATATAATGAATAATATTTCTATAGTGTAATTTTCACTACATCACCCTCATGCATAGTAGGAACGAGTTTCTATCCACCTTTAACACCTTGTGGAGAAATGTAATCATAAACATATGACCAAAGATGTGAAAAAGATCTATGATCCCTCAAGATGCACATTTTATGCTGAACTAGCACTCATCTGTTGGCCCAAACTACAATCTCTTACAGATATCCTTATCATTGTGCAGTATATATATACATAGCAAATGATTACAGTTTATTTGTGGGAAAGTATCAAATTGCTGCCCCACAACTTTGACATAAATTACTTAATGAAAGTATATTAAGAATTTTTATTAGTCATTCATTAGACTAGAGATTATCCAATAATGAATATTATAGTAGGGATTGTTACATTTGACATTTATCAAATAAACTATGGTTGTTTGCTATATATATATAAAACAAAAACTGCCTAACACTATATTAGTAATAAATAAAATGCAAAATCATAAAACAATACAATACTAAATAAAATCCAAAATTTTACCAAAACCCTTAGACAACCATGGTCATGTAATGATTTTGGTAAAATTTTGGATTTTATCTAGTATTGTGTTGTTTTATGGTTTTGCATTTTATATATACATATAACGAAGAATGATAAAGATATATGTAAGAGGTTGTGGTTTATGCTAACTGATGAGTGCTGGTTCAGCACAAAATGTACATTTCAGGGATCATAGATCTTTTTCACATGTCTTTGGTCATATATTTATGATTACACTCCTCCACAAAGTCACGCAAATGTATAGAAACCAGTCACTACCTTTCATGAGAGTCATGAAGTGAAAACTAAACTAGAAATTTTATTCATTAGGTGGATAATCTCTAGCCTAATAAATGACTAATAAAAATTATTAACTATCAACTTCTTCACTTACTTTTTAATAATAATAAATAATATTTATAACTAAATTAATTCAACACTAATATATGAATAACTATTATTAATCTTTAAACAATGTTTGATAAAGCTAAGATACCGAATATTGTAAGTGCATAAATTAACACTGTAATCACATTGCCATGGGAACTAGAGTATTACATGTGGTTCTTTGCATAAAACATTTTATGAGACTTTCTCTAAGGAATTTCATTTGAGTTTTCATACACCCATCTCAACTAATAGGCTTATTAGCAACACTAAAGACACTATAGCTTCTGATCAGACCCCACAGGCTGTGTACAGAGTGTCATGCCCTCATAATGGATGCAAAGCATCATACTATGGTGAAACAAGAGCCACCATAGCTACTAGGATATCACAAGTATAGATACAATAAGGCACATACGGATCCAGAATGCACTTCAATTTTTGCACATCAAAAAATGTCAGGACATGTGTTTGAACCCACATCTGCAAAATTAGTGTGTACTGAGAGGCATGATATTAGCAAAAGGTAAAAGCTTACTTTATAGCAGAGGACTCCTTCACCATTAATCATAAGGATGCATGTTCTGCTATATCTAAAAGATGGTCTTAGTGACTCATTTGCATAGAATTTGCATATGGTATTTATTTATATAATGATTTCAAAGAAAGAATCATAACTGGCTATGAATATGAGAAGTACATCTTCTTGAAAGTGCTCAGCCATTTAATTTAGTTTTATATTTGTTGTTACAGCTTTACGTTGGAAGTGTGATAGCACGATTTAATATTATCATATTGAAGACAAACGTAAAGTATAAATCTACAGGTTATTACTTAATTTTTGAAGACCATTTAAATCTGATTATTGTTTCATTCATAGAAAAAATTACTTGATTAACCTCCATCTAGCTTCAGTAGATATTTCTTTATTGTCACTTTCCTCTCTTTTCTTTAGTATACCCCACCACTAAAATATTTATCCCATTACAAAATGTAAATAATCTTTAAATTCAACAGTGCTAAATAATATGTAATAATTTGGAGAGCTAAACTTCCAAGTAAATATAATGCTTCCTACTTTTTAGGGTAGTTACAAGTCAGACAAAAAATGAATCCATTTTCAAATGTGGTCCATATTATTAAATGGATCATAGAATTAAACAGTAATAACTAAGAGAATGCTCATTTGAACCATGGCTTGATTCACATTGATCCTAAATTATTCATAGAAGGCAGACAATTAAATACAAAGATATGGCTAAATTAAAAATATGTAATATTCAAACTAGATAATTAAATTATATGTAATAGTTTTGTGAGTTGAATTTTTGATTGGATCAACATGAATTCCTTTTTTATTTGCTTTTGATGCTCAAAGGCATTGCATTTAATATATAGCTCTCACAAGTTCATCTCTCTAACTTAGTGCACATTTTTAGCATTATATAATTTATAAATTATCATATATGAAATGTGGTCATTTGTTTACAAAGTAATTAGAATAAATATTTAATTTTTTGAGAATATAACTAAAGATCAATGTGAATAAAGTTAAGTGAACATTTAGTTATCATAGTCTAAATTTACCACCCACATAATAATTTTTATCTGCTTTGCTACTAAACTTTGTAATTCTAAGGTAGTATGTAATTTGCTTATATTGAGTGGAGGATGAATAGATTGAAAAATCCTGAGCTCAAATCCCTCTAATTATTAAACTATGATAATAGGAGACATTGCATTTAATATGACCAGTGCTCAGAGTTAATTTCTTTAAATTGGTAAGTGTGCATGTGTGTGTATTAAATGGAATGCTGAAAAGATTTTAGTGTTTAAAAAATCTTTATAAGTACTTAATCACTACCAGTGGTACTTTGCTAATTCTTTCATCAATTCATAGCAAATATTATAGAATGCACACACATACACATGCGTATATATGTATATATGATTTTAAAACGTAAATAAATAAAGTCATTTGTCAATTATAGTCATTTAAAAAAAATCTACTAACGATATAATACTATTAAGTCATGGATGGCGGCTTTTAATAAAATAATCTTTTATTAGAAGAAGTATTTTGACCATCTTTTGATACATATGCAAGACAATTTAACAATACAACTGTCGTATAAATTCACAGGAGGTTTGGAAAGAGATATCCTGTTGATGAGATTATAACAGCTCTTTAAAATCTTGAAAATAGAGAACCATGATGTGATATGTTGGACTATTTCTATAATTTATGAGTGAATGTTGAGTGTATAGAAAATTTTAAACTTTATTTAAACTTTTCAAATACAAACAACTTTGTTAGTAATAACACACAAATAGACAATACAGGTTAGTAATTACACAACGTTTTGAGTAGTATTATTCTCCACTCTTCTTCAGGTGTTGCTGGCCTATATGCACAGTGACAATATTCGCTTAGAAGTTGAACTCGCACCTTTAGATTCTTGTATATTGAATTTAAGGCAAACTCGAAACATTGTGTAATTACTAACCTGTATTGTCTATTTATGTGTTATTACTAACAAGTTGTTTGTATTTGAAAAGTTTAAATAAAGTTTAAAATTTTCTATACATTCAACATTCACTCATAAATGATGGAAATAGTCCAACATATCACATCTTATAATATACCATCATTACAAACCTTCAGACAAATAGAGAACCATGAGTCCTGAGGTAATTCTGAAGAAATTATAAGCTATGGGGGTAATATATCAGGATTAACCAGACTTATAATGTTATGATAACTGATATCAAGACTATTTTCATGATTACAACTTGTACAAATATTGTGTAAAGAATATGGCTCTAATTATTTAGAATATCATTAATATTCTTAAAATAGAAGCACATTAAATATTTTATTGATCCATGCTGCTTTCAGCTACAGATAAGTGGTTAGCAGAAATCCTATGTGAATTTAAATAATCATGAAGTATTAGAAATATATTTTTATTACTAGACAAATACAATAAATGTGTTATGAGGAAATGAGTTATTTATATACTGCTTTTGTCAATTCAATCAAGGAATTTGATTTAGAAGATTAGTTTCAATTCCGTTCGAACTTATCTGATTATCAATTACAGTTTATTCCCAATATATAGCTGATATATTGAAAACATTATTGTTTGTAGTGGAAAACCTGAGTTTAATTTTCATTAAATAAAAATGTATACTAATTTCAATTTTGTTTTTAGTTTTATGTTCATCTCTGGAATATAAACTTCATTAATACTTCTTTAACACTTTAAGCAAATATTTTTTATTTATAACAGTTTCAACTGTTCTAGCAGTCTTCTTCAGATCTTAAAACTTTTACACTATCTCCATTTTTTATCCATTTTTCTTTTTCAGTCTCTTATCTATTTCTTCTTCCTCCCTCAATATTTTGCAGTTTTCATATTTGAGTATAAAGTTCATTATTAATCCTTTAACACTTTAAGCAAATATTTTTTATTTATAACAGTTTCAACTGTCCTAGACTGAAAAAGAAAGAAAAATGGAGGAAATGTGGAGGTAGTGTAAAAGTTTTAAGATCTGAAGAAAACTGCTAGGACAGTCGAAACTGTTATAAATAAATAAAAAAATTTGCTTAAAGTGTTAAAGGAGTATTAATGAAGTTTATATTGAAATATAAAAAAAGCAAAATATTGAGGGAGAAAGAAATAGATAAGCGCTGTATATGAAATCATCTCTGGAATAGTAAATAGAAGTTCATTAAGAGACAAAAATGTGAGTCGGGTTTAATAGTAGAGTTTTAAATTTTTGAACAGGTTAAGTAAAACAGGAATGTAATCTTACCATTTATATTTGCATAAGCTGTTAATTGTATAATACTTGGCAAATAAGAGTGGTTCTTGCCAATTAAAAGAGATATCTATAAAATGTTACTAATATGTTGAACTGGAGTCTATAAAAAAAATTGTTTTAATAAATCTTCAAAAAAAGTCATATTTTTAATTCAGATAGGTAAAAAGAATTGAATATCTTTTTAGGTATAAAAGTATGATTAGATATTGAAATGCAATATGAATCCCAATCTGCTTCTGTTGTATTTGACAAGGATAAAAAATGTATTTGTTCTTATATAATTACTTCAATTGAATGAACTGTCTATGGGTATGTTTTCAGAGAACATTATACGTATTTTCTCTCAGTTAATACATAGAACATCTAAAAATAAATTGACAAGATCAACCTACAGTCATTAGAAATTAAGAATACCGTGAGAAAGAAAAGTCTGATTTTTTAAAAAAAAGTAATGTTTAAATTTTAAGAGCTATAATAAAATCGTTATAATGCAATACCAATATCTCTATTTGTCATGCAACCGATTTCTATTGCTACCAAGACTAAGTAAATTTGGAATTTTTTTATTAGGCTTGAGATTTATTTTCAGATAGTTTGCCTAGCAAACCTTAAATAACTATTTAACAATTATTGATAAATAGGTATCTAGCTTTTCTAAACTAGATATTCATAATATTTTGGGGAGAGGCAGTCACTGCTTCTATTTTAAAGATGTCAAAAAATATTCTAAAAAGAATTATCATCGATTGCTTTTATCGGAAAAAAAATATGATTAAAAATGCAATTCAATAGATAACTAAATATATTTCATAAACAAAAGTTTGTTATAGAAGAAATTAAAAGACTATATAACATAAACAAATTAATGTTAATCTCAAACAGATCAATTTTCTATACTTATGCAAAACTTATCTTTAGGTTATTGTTTTCCTTCTCTCTTTTTCCCCAATTTAAGATAAAAATACACTTTATGAATGACATTACTGATGCTAATGACATCAGTACTTATACATAAGCATGAATATTTATTTTTTATGAAGTTATTATAATAAAATGGTTATTAGGCATTTTAATGATTGGAAAGCAAAGGCTAGAACTTTTAATATAGAATACAATTAAATAGCGTTAAACTAGAAAGGTGAAGATAGCAAATTATTAATAATCAAATACTTCAGTGATTCAATTATATCTCAAGGTTCAATATTCTTATAAGTATATTGTAATTATAATTTTTTATATACATATATAAAAAAATAAAACCGATTTTAAAAAGCTCATTTCAAGAAAAAAACATCTTGATTAGTTTTCTCTTCAGAGAAATAGTGAAATAAAAAGCCTTCATTCAGTTGACTTGCCAATAGCCATGAATGATGGTTTTAATAGATTTTATTTTGCTCTTTATCTAAAAAAAGTTGGTTACCTACTTGCCGATTACTAACAGACAGCTAGCTTAGTTTATATGGGCCAGCTATTTAAAAAGAAAGCAAAAATCTACATGGAACTTGATGAAAAACAATTTTCTTTAAATCAGGTTCAAAACATGTCACAATCATGGCATATGAACATAATAACTACTATAAAAAGTCTCTAATATACATATATAAATACCAATACAAGTTTAATCTACTGCAGAGCATTGATAGAGTAATGGCAATATCCTTTAAAGATTCCCGAATCAAACCATAATTGTCATTTCTGCTATTCAAATAACATATGACCTACTTGGCAGCTCTAATTTTTATTTTAATTAATGTAAGAGATAAATAAAGATTACATGTATAAAAAAATCAAACAATATATATATAAATTTAAAACAATTAAAATAATCAACTACTTTGCAAAACTATTCTTTTACAGATAACGTGCCTGTTGAGTTTTCTCTTTGGTTTATTATCGAGCAAGTATAGTTGCATATTCGTCCATTTTACAACCAATATTTGGATATTTACTAAATTTCTATGGTTGACTACTAGAGGATATATAAAAAAAGATAAATTTTAAACTTGCTTAGAATTTCTATACTAGCTAAAAAAAATAGTTTAACAAGATTTGAATCTTAGTACAAAATTATTGATTTTAGATAAGACAAGCTAACACGAGGCTTTTTTTAACATGCAATTTTAATGTTTTTATTAACCGTTTAAATTATTATACATTTGACTATCAACGACTTAAACATTTCATTCTATCATTTGTTTATTTAAGTTTTCAACAAAACCCCATGATGATCAAGTTACAATGGTTTAGGTATAGTAGATATTGCATTGGTTGTTGAACTTACATATATGCATTTAATTATCTACATAAATCAATAAATAAAGCGAAAGAAAACAATATATATATATATGAGAGTGTGTGTCACTTACTGTTTTTCATTAACTTCTTGTATCATTTTATAACTGTGTAGAGGTCAAAAATAGATTGACTCAGTTTAAACGTTTCAAGTTATGTGCTATAATTTGAACTTTTTTATAAATCCAAATATTAAATCTTTTTATAATACAAGGACTCAAAATATACAACCATAAGAAAGATGTTTAAAACGTAGAGAAATTCAATGAAGATCAAATCTTTTATAACTTTATCACAGATTTGTTAAGCGATTTTTTAGAACCCTAATTATTCGGTTTTCAGCAGATTATACATATTTTTTCATAATACGTAAAATACGATGCTATTTGTAGTCTGAAATATAAACATTAGAGAGTTTATAGCAAAGCACGGTATTTGTTTTTAATCTTCAGTTTTTTTAAGTCGATTTTTCTGTCATCTTTAATTAAAAATAACCTTGTTATTAAAATCAATAAAGTAACGAATAATATCAGACATGATGTCGTAAATAAAAACCTGTAATAATAAAAGTTGCTACAAGGTATAAACCTTATATATGAATTATAAATTTATTTAACGCACATTGATTACGTAAGTAATATTTACTAAGGCTTAAAGCATGTGCGGTTGAAAATGCGAAGGTAGGGACCTCTACAGGTCTTAAGCTTGTGGTTAAGACCTGTAGAGGTCCCTACCATCGCATTTTCAACCGCACATGTTTATATATGAATATAATTGTGAAATATATTTTTGCTCTTTAATACACAACATATAGTTTTTCATATTAAAGGCTCATTTATAGATTGTTAATGATTACTGAAAACTATAATCGAGTAAATATAGTATATATATATTGTCCTTCTTTCAGAAAATAATTTATTAAAATTTAAATCTTAACTCCAATTAGTAGCATGAGTTTCATTAAAATTGAAATTTCAGTAAGTCAACAAAAAAAAGAATAAATAACTAAAATGAAAAATTATTATATGTGAAAAATATTCAGAAAAAGAATTAAATAACAGAATTTTTGTTTTATCATAAAAACATATTGCAAAGCTGTTTAAATCTATTTAAAACTCAACATTTTTATTCGGATTTTCATATAGTTTTATTTTTTACATTCCATAAATACGCAATCTAAACATCTTTATTAAGATTTTTATTATATATCTTTTAATCATTAAGGGCGCTACTAGAATCTGTCAGATGGGGTCACATGACCCAAAAAATTAATCGATGTTTCATATATTGCTTTAAAAAAAATAAAAACATTTGTGGTGAAAACAACTATATTAAGTAAAATAATGTGTTTAAATTACAAAGTGCAATCATTTTAGAAATGAGAAAATGTAAATCCAAAAGAAATTGAAGTCAAAGCTTATATTTGCAACAAAAATTGTACTATATAAAATATTTAAATATCAGAAACCGATCTCTTTAAAACTTGTTTAATCTCCAGGCGCCATATTGAATTTAAAAAAAAACGGACCTGAGATACAATTTTCACAATAACTTCAGTTTTAATAATCTTAGAGCTAAAACATTTACATTGATAGAAACTAGAGAAACTAAGGAAAACAATAAGACTAAGACAAATAGTGATTACCATTTAAAAAGTAAGAAAAAAAGAAATTTCAACATCCGACATAATTATGACTTTATTGTTTGTTCATAATTTCTAATTTATCATTAACTAAGTTTAAATTACATCTTCATTGATAATTTCTTTGTATTTTTCACAAAATTATCTTTCAAACCATATATAATACTTCTTACCTCAGATAATCCATAGCTTCAGAATCTAAAACTATTCACCTAAGAATTCTTCATTTTTATCTTGTACCCCAAAAGTTAACAAATCTCAAAGGTGTCTATGAGAAAAAGATTCATCCTAATAAAAAATACAAAACAAATCATTTCCAGAAGGTGAATATGCATTTGTCATCATAGCAATTAGCTTCTTGTCTATCTAAAACTAGAAATTGTAGGCTACTGTCTGTATCACTGATAAAATAAGATTCATCTCTTCTTTTTATATTTTTTGGGTACATCAGTTTTGTTTATATTCTTTATGCACATCAGTGATGCTATCTTGTTATATTTATTGTCCCACAAAAATATCATTCATTTGCATATAGCTTATTTGCTAGCTAAAGACTTGAAAATAATGTGATGCAAGATGTGGCAAACTACTGACTCCATAGCATGAGTATCAAGGCATAAGAAAGAATCAGAATTTGATTCTTTGCCTGCATGAAATTCCATGTGGTATATGCATAACCATTGTGCCAACCACTACACACAACAGTTGAAATCTCTCTTTATTGGTTTTAAGTATTTATATTTTCACATCGTACTATGCCCAGTAAATTTTATGATTACTTTATCAACTGCCACCTTTCTGTACATTTGATAATCAGTCTTAAAATTTACATTGCCCTGCTCTATATATGTAAATCATTACTTAAACAGAGCAAAACTCTCCATACAGTATTGCCACCTGTGCTAAACAGAGTAATCAATGGATGCCAGAAGGCTTGTGCATAAAATCCCTATCTAATGCCTACTCATCCAATATCCCCAGACTAGTTTCTGGCTTGTGGCCTTCATCAGTGAGGAGCAACAATTAATGTGCTAGTATAGGAAATGTGATCATGTGATGTTAAATCATTACTTGTTATACAAACACAAACATGCAAGTGCAAAGACAAATATAAATATAAACACATTAATAATTTATTAAACCTTTTGAAAATCATTATGTCTCTAAAATAAGGTTGTCTCAAACTTGGATCAGATACCCAAAATTACACTGTACAAAAATCACTTTTGTTATATTTGAATACAAATTTATATACTGTATAATAAAGAGCATAAATGATTTAATATTATACAATTTATATACTACACACATACCAATACAAATGCAAACAAATTAATATACCATTTATCAAATAATTTTAAAAAATTACAAATATTCAAGTAATTAAAAAATTAAAATTAATAACTTATGACTGATATTCCACAATTATGTTTATATTGTGATGAAGGCCTTGATATCTGAATTATCAGCATATTTTTAATTCATTTTATTTAATAGTAAAGCCGATAAAGATTTTCTGCCTTTATTGTCCTCATGTAAACTTGTAAACTGACCAGAAAATAAAAAAATTAAATGCACCTATTAATAAAAATGTTTTTAAAAAATTCAAATTTTATCCAATTTCAAATTAAAACAGGCAAAACTCTCCATACAGGAGTGCCACTCACTGCCAACTAGAGTAATCAATAGATGCCAGAAGGCTTGTGCATAAAATCCCTATCTAGTGCCTAATCATCCAATATCCCCAGACTAGTTTCTGGCTTGTGGCCAAAGCTCCTCACTGACGAAGGCCACAAGTCAGAAACTAGTCTGGGGATATTGGATGAGTAGGCACTAGATAGGAATTTTATGCACAATCCTTCTGGCATTTATTGATTACTTTGGCACTGAGTGGCACTACTGTATGGAGAGTTTTGCCTGTTTTAATAACAGTAATGTGCTACATTAGAAATAGTGATCATGTGATGTTTAGTGGTTTAATCGATTTCAAATTATGATACATCATTTTAAAAATGGAATCAAGCAGCAACGAATGCTAGGATTTCTGTTGACATCATGCTTATAGTTTTTGCACAATTTAAAAAAGAAAAAATTTCAACGAATCAGCTGGCGCGAGCAGATGACATGCTACAAAGACTCAACCTATTGAAGTGTACTAAGCTTTAAGCAATGAAATGAAATTCAAATCCATTTGAAATTAAATTTGAAAAAGTAATTTTCAGAATATTTATAAATTACTATTATTAAACAATTAAAAATCTATGATTGTAAAGAAGGAAATTAATTTTTGTTCATGCATTGTTTCCATAACTATTATAAGCCTCCATGCTGAAACTGTCTTTCTCCTGTAATGTTCTCCTGTAATAGGTTAATTAAATTTGCACAATTCAATTGTTGATTATAACATCAGGCATGCAATAGATAACCATAGTCAGTAAAAGTTGGTGTATATATGAATGCACTCTAAGTAACCTATTTCATTTTTTAACAAAAAGAGTAATTGATGGAAATAAATGCGGGTTAAATATAAGTAATCCACAGAGAATTAAATTTCAAGAAGCTCTCTGTATATAGAAAAATGTAAATGCAATAAAATATACACTGATCAAAACATAGACTTGTAACAAGAATCATATTAAGTCAAATCATGAAATTAAATACCATTTTAATAATGAAGTCAAATAAAAATTTATAATAACTTAAATTCCAACAAGCAATCCATTTACAAAAAAAAAGTAATTAATGGGCACAGGTGAAAATAAACATTTGTTAAAATTTTGGTTAGGCTGTTTTTTTATTTTTACATTCCATTACTGGATAATGCAATAAAATAAGAAATCACACTACTATTCATTCATATGTCAGGTGATATAGCGTCATCACTATATTATTTTCCCCCATGGTTTTAATTAGTATATTTTTTGATATAAATGAATTGCTTTTGAAATTCAATATTTTATAAATCACTTTTTGGAATTTTTATGGGATTTGTATTTAACTTCATTATTTGAATGTTATTTTATTTCTATGGTTGTAATTAATACATATCTTGCTGTTAAACAATTCCTTTTTGAAAATTAAATGTTTTGTTTTGCTTAATACATTATAAACTGTAAATACATCAGTTATTATTTTTTTTTATGGATTAAACATATTACTTTTTGTAATACACTTTCTTCTTTAAATGTTATTTATGAGTAAGTACGCCCCCGCAAAAAAAAAACCCAATATTTTATAATAAAAAATTAATATATAGGGTATATGAGCACAGACTTTCACATGACCCACCACTCTCCACACTATCTCATAACACTGATTCACTTGAACACATATATGTTGAAAAGATAAATAATCACCAATATACGTATTTCATGCTAAACCAGCAATCATCAGTTGGTCCAGATTACCATCTCTACACATATATGCTATAAATGCTCAGATATATATTAAAATAGCCGATCTCATACTTTAATGGACAGGCTTCAATCTACTCCACACTCCAACTTCTCAACCATCCATCCAATTGAAAGTCTGATGATGGAATGCTGAAAGGCCACCCTGAGGCCGAAATTCTTGTCACACCCATGTTGACCTAATAAAAAATTGTGTATTTATTTTTAGGTATTATAAATTGATTCTCCTTCAAGTATCGCACTGGTTTAAACATGTTTTCCGCTGTTTGAAGTAGTCCCAGAACTCTTGCAAAATGAGCCCTTTTAATGCTTCCATCATTTTTTTCTTCACCACTTCAAGGTCTGCAAAACTTTTTCTTTTGAGGCATTTTTTCATTTAGAGAATAAAAAGTTACACAGAGTGAGATCAGGTGACTATGGCTGATAGCTAAAATGGGTCGTGCTGTTTTTAATTTGAAATTATTTCACACTCTGTGCATTGGTGCACTGTTATGATGAACCTTGAACTCCCCATTTTGCCATAAATCGGGACATTTTTATTTTACTACATCTTGTGAATGTTTCAGAACTTGTAGATAAAACGTTTGACCATTATAAATGAATTCTGAATGAACAATGCTGTTTGCATAAAAAAAATAAGCATCATCTTGACATTGGACTTCACTCCAACTGATTGGGATGTGGTGAATTTGAACTCTTCCATTAAACCACTTGTAAACTTGTGATTTCCCCAGAGTAGCTTGCTTGTAAGCTGTTTTGAGTATGACAACTGTTTCCTCTGCCATCTTCTTTAACAGAATTTCACATAGTTCCAACTTTTCAGCCATCACAAAAACTTACAAATAAGTGAGATGCACTTAACAAAAACATTTACCATATGGTATAACAACTTTACTCAGCAATACCAGCTAGCAGATTTATGCAGAGGGGTTAGGGGGGTAATTGTAAGAGAATCTGACAATGGAAATATGTACTACAATGCACTCACCCAACAGATAGTCATTGTGATATTTTTTGGGTATCCCTTGTATATTCATTCTGCATTGATTTAATTGCTAAATATATTATTGAACTGTCTGTGCATGTAAATAAAGTTTATTACATTTCTGTGTCTACATGCAGATAGTACCTTATAATTGTCACCTCATACTATTATTATCATCACTCTAGTAAAATTTACATACAGCAAGAATATTGTTGAATGATAAATAAAGATAACAAATGCAAATGAGTGCATATTATGCAGGAAAGGCTGATATAAAAACTTGCAATGGTCTGCTAAAAAGTGTGGGCTGTTATATTAAATATATATGTAGTTGTCATCAGTATATTGGCTGAATAATAAATGATTATTATGGAACCATATATAGTATATACAATATTTGGGTATCCTACAAAACCACAATTAGTGGCAACACACAAATATACAGACTATATTTAATTATTAAATATGTGAATAAGTTAATTCATACATCAAAATCCGAATGTCTATTTTCAAACTTTATTCAAAATTGCTTTTTTAAAAGGCATTGTTGGCATATTTGAAAAATTCATAGGAGTAGAAATGAAATTTATTTTGTGAAATTAAATTATTAACTATTTTTAATGAGACTTTATTAACATCTGTGTTATTGTCATTATAAAGTTTTTATAAATAGTGGAAAATTTGATGGATTCAGTTATATTTGCAAAAGCCAATTCTGACAAATAGAAAGCACTGCATTGATATAAAAAGTGTTTTGACAATTTATCAACTTGGTGTTATATATATATATGATGTGGTCATTTTTAAAAAAAAAACTGTAATTATGAGATTGTCAAGGTTTAAGTTTGGTGTATCTTTTTTAATGAAGAATGTCTTATAAAATAAAGGTATTTGACAAGTATAGGGCTATAATTTTTTTTTAGAAGTACACTGAATCCAGATTTTGTTTCTTATTCTTGGAATTCCTAGAAAAACCAAAGAAGCATTAAAAGATACTAAAATTATTCTATGCAATAATATCCAATATTCATTTTATATATGCATGTGCTTCAGTGCTAAATAAAAAATATTCTGGGAAATGAAATAAGATACTTTGTTGAATAGTGCATCAATAGCAATAAAAAAAAACAGAAAAATTTTGAGACATTAATGCATATGTTGGTGAAACAATAAACTATGGCTCAAAGTTATTGCAAATAATTATGATTATGTTTTAATATAATAAAGTCCTTTATTATATACACTGAATTATAATAATAAATTTTACAAAAATTTCTTTACTTTTGTAATTATATACAATCTTTTTTTAATAATATAAAATTGTTTACAATTAAATATAGTGGGAATAATAAAAGTATATGCATATATGTAAGCAAAAGAAGTAAATCTCCCTCCTGTAGGCTATGAATTAAAGCTCCTCTAAATGTTAAACAAAGGATCAAGAACAAAATATTTTTTAACAAACAATTATTTGTTTGCTAATGAGCTTCTCTAACAAATTTTAGCTATTTTTCTCCTTTCCTAAAACAGTTTTTCCAACTCTTCTGAATTTACAAGTGCTGGTATTGCATTTTACTATATAACTGATCATTTAGTTTTGCTTTTTGTATGACATTATCATCATTTCCAACCATTATAAATTTATTGCAGGATAAAGCTCTCTCCAAGTTCAATCCATCTTTTCTAATCTCTAGCCTCCCTTTTCCACATCATACCAGAACATTTTCTTATTTCATCCATCCATCTCACATGTGGTTTCTTTCTAGTTCTTTTACAATATATTTGAATTCGGTTTTAACTGTCTATCTAATATCATCTCTTCTAAAAATATGTCCAAACTAATTTCACTTCAGGCTCTTAATTCTTTTAATGATGTCAGTAACACTTGTTTATTCTCTCACCCATGTATTTCATTTTTGATCTCTTGTTACTTACTGCTAATATGCATCTCTCAATACTTCTTTGAGTGATCTGAAGTCTTTGCATTGCTTTTTTGTTAAGTGTTCAATTCTCAGATTTAAGTAAGAACTGATAAAACACATTTCTTGAAATTAAAAACTTTCCTTTTCAAACACATAGGCATATTTCCTTTTAATATTAAGTTATTTCTACCAAAAGCACTCCAAACAAATTTAATTCTATTATTAATTTCATCCATTATGCTTCCATATGTAATAATAATCTGACCATTGTATTTGTAGTTAATTTCTTCTAACTCATCATAATCAATTTTTATTTTTTCTTTTTGGGAAAATTCATTGAACATTACTTTAGACTTTTTAACATTTACCATTAATCCTACTTTCCTTATTTTCAACTTGTACCTTTTGAAACATTTCCCAAAGCTCTAAAGCATTATTTACAAGCAACTACATCATCTGCAAAATCTAGATGACTTAAATATGCATATTGGAATTAATTAATAAAGAATATAGTCTTTATATCTTTGTTCCCATTACTTTTTCATAATTTATATATAGTGCTATTGATATTGACTTCATCATTTTGTTTTAATATAAAACATAGTTATTTTTAGCTTGCAAAACTGGCATTGCATTACTTTCAGTTACAATTAATTTGAACTGTTCACTGTATCTTTGACATTTATTTCCATGATTTTCTGTGAATGCTTGAAAGTAAGGGTAATAGCAAACTATATATAATGGGTGTATTTATATATACACACAATGTGAAATAATTTTCTTTTTAAAATGTACATATTAAGATATTAGCAAAAATCAGGATAACACTGTTTGAAAAAGGAATATAGCTGTACAATGATAAAAAGAAAGTGATCAGAGAAATGGCTGACTATGAGGCAATTCATGACAACACATACAGTGGTTAGCATTTGGATAAAATTTATGAATTTATGTTTCAATTTTTTAATATGCATTAAAACTATAGATGTGGGGGATTGGTGTGCATGCATCAACATCATAGCAAGAAAACAATTCTTTGGCTCACACAATGTATTATAAAATAAAAGAAACTTTCTACTTTAGAGCCATCTAGTGAAAGAATGAGTAATCAGCGTTTACCCGATGTCATAGTGCATTTAAATCTAATCAATTTTTGGTCTTTGCCTTTATCAATGGGACTTGGAATTCAAATCTGCTAGTAATACAGTTATGTGTCTAGAAATAACTTTTAACTCAATTTTATCATTCAAATTAATAGCCTGAAATTCAAATTAATCTATGACTTTGAAGCCAAATTAACCTGCTTGAGCAATTATTCAGATCTGATTACAATTAACTAATCATGTATTTTAATATACTTAGTTCTTTATTAAGTGTAGATATTTTTCCTTCTATTTAGGAATGTTAATAATAACAATAAATACACATAATTCTTTAACTTACACAATAAATGAAAAAAACAAGAGCAGCTCTCTACTCTGAAGTCATCTGCTGTGAGTTTGAGTAAATCAGCAATCACTAGATGGCCTATTGCATTTTAAATCTCTATCCTCAAGCCTTATAATAAATTAAAAACCAGAACTAGTCTGGAGTTGAGGATTTAAAGCACTAGAATAGAGAGATACTATTGATTTATTATGTATTGTCTAAGTTAATAAATTAAGACTCTTGATGTCATTCATATTACTATTTCTAGCCAGAAGAAAAATGTGCCTATAAATTATAAAGAAATGAAGATACTAAAATATATAAATATGTATACGGTGTATAACTATGTTGCCTTAGGTTGATTTGAATTTCATGTCATTAACTTAAATGATAAAATTAAATTAAAGATAGTTAATAGATGTATAACTGCATTATTTTAAGCTTTAAAGCCCAAGCTTCATTGATAAAGGAAATGCAATAGAGCATTTAGTAATCTCTGACTACTCTAGCTTACTGTAGATGGCACTATAGTGCGTGGAAATTTATATTTAAGAAATAGCGCATTATCGGAGATTGACTTCCGTTTAAATAAAATTTCAAAGTTTTTAGCGTTTTATAATACAGTAATAGATTTAGATTATTATTTAAAATAATTTCACAATTGAAAATATTTTACAATTGTATTTTTAAATTATAATTTCTTTTATAATCAAATGACCTCAATTATAATGATTATTGTGAATCACGTTTTTACAAACAGCATCATATCATATGACAGTGTTATCATGCATACGCATTGTTAACTAATAAACATTTGATGAAACTTATTTTTTAAGTGACAACATACCAAAATGTTCAAATTTATTTTATATATTTAAAATAGGATTATCTATAATTCTTTCATGTATGAGTATAGTTACTCTAAGCTTTATTAATCATGTTTTATTTTGGGCCCTAACAGCCTGCATTCCGCTTTACAATACATTTAATTAGCATCATTAAAAATTGCTTGTATTCAAACAATTTTGTAATCTAAAAAATACAAAAGAATAAATTATGCAAGTTCTCTGAATTCTTGCAAAAATCTGATTCAGGAATAAAATCAAGTTTTGCAAGAATTTGTAGAATGTGTAACTTATTTTTTAAATTTAAATGTATTGTATCAAAATTGCAAGAAAATATTTGAAAAAGAGATTCCAATTTTGAGGTGGTTTTTATTATTCTGTAGATAAATTTGGAAATATTTTTTCTCTACAGTGGTTTATATATAGAGAGAGGGTGAGAGAGAGAAAAATAATATGATAGATGTTTTATGTATGTATGTATATACTGATAGTGGGAGTGTCTAAGTAGTGACTAGTCTTTTATGATATATATATATATTATGATAATATCCCCAAGACTCAATATTAAAAATAATCAGCTCAATTTTTTTCCATGTGTCAAAGCATCGGCCGGGAAGCGAACCCACGAATCCAGGACAACTGCTTGTAAGGCAGTTATGCTGACCACTCGGCACCAACGCCTGACAGGTTAATTTTTTATTATTATAATAATTGTAATTTTCAAGTTATGTTATATATATGAGTATACGTTGCTAGGGAATATTCAAGATGGGGAGCACAGTTTAAAACAAGTCTAAAAACATGGATCGAAATTAATAATGTGAAAAGCTAAAACCTTCTACAGAAGCGCGTTAAAAATGCTTATGTGACAGCCAATCAGATGCAATAATGACTGCACAATGGGGCTCTCAATTCAAAAATTGTAAAATTGCAGTTAAATTCAAAAATTATAGAAAATATTCATTAACAAAATTCAATTACCGATCCTATATTACACTGAGGAATATTTTATTGTTAAAATTTCTTTATTAAGATGAAGAAATCAATAGCAACATAACCATAATTTCAGTGATTAATATTAGATTTAAAATCAATGGTAAACAAAATATGCATATAACATTTAAATGTGCATATATGTGTTTGTCTTTGTGTCTATCTATAATCAAATGATGTTCTTTAGAGGTTAAAAATATATTTAGTATAAATCCATAAGAATAATAGAAAATCCTACAGGATAAGAGAACAGTCAATTTAAATGTTAAATCTATTTTGATAGGTAAAGTATTAATATATTATTCCACATCAAAATAAGTGTAAATAATTTTATTTTTAAATGTGTTATGTGTTTAAAATGAAAAGAATATGGCTATTTTTGCCTTGTTGAAAGCTAGAAGGTTCCCATTGTTTGGAAGAATCTATTGCCAAGCAAGTGCTCCCAAGTTTCATGTAAAATTTAAAATTGAGCAAAAGAAGAGTTCGAATCTACATCATTTTCAATAATATGTGATATAGAATAAAAACAAGCATTCGATGAAATTCGAGGTTCTATGCAAGTAAAGTTCATCTGGTAAACTTTATAAGTTTTAAGTATTTAATTCGCCATTACAGCCACTTTAAGCCAGCCATGTCCAGCTAGAGAAACTATTGGACAGTTGCCTTTAGAGATGAGCCTTTGTGATCATCATCATCAAATATGACTTAATAGCAGAATAATTAACTGCTTATTTTATAACTGATCAAAATTTTAATTAGATAAATTCTAATTTTAGCCATAGTAATTATATAAATATATAGCCAAAAATGTTAGAGCCTTCAAATAGTTTTGGAATTCAGCTTGTTACACTAAGTAGATGTGATTTTGCTTTTGTTTTTCTAGTTTACATGAATGTTTATTTAAACACAAGTACAAAGTTCTGATTTAATTGAATGTTTTGTTTTTGCTAATTTTATAAAAACTAATCTTATGGGAGATTTAAAAATTGTGATAAACAATATTGCTATTGCTCTTTAAATTAAAACACTATACCATAAATGGATCAATGTCACTGAAAAGATCTTATCTCTTTCAAGTACATTTTGGAAATTAATGATAATGAAATATTCTACTTTATAGCATGGAATTTTTGAAAGAATAAAATAATGAGTATATTCATTAAAAAAAAAGGTTAAGGAACCTACAGAAAAATGTGATTGTAGAGAAATTGGATTAAATTATTCATAAGCTTTTATGGATAATGGTTGTTTAATATTTTGCTTTCTTTACTCTGTTTTTGTGTAATATTTTAATTGCATGTGTTAATATTTATCAACATTCTCATAAGTAAGAAGACAAGTAGTATGATTTCAATATTTAAATGTATTAGATAGGTTCTTATTGTGATAATATTAAATTCTCGTATTGTTTATGAGATGCTCTTGTCTTATAGATATTATATTTTGTTTTCTTATAAACTTATATGATATTAATGGTATTGCCTTATAAATATATTTATATAAATGAATAAATAATGCTTAAAAATATAGTACTAAAGTTAAAATATAAGAAATCAAGAGTTAGTCTATGGCTATAGGTCAAATATATGGAATGTGTTGTTGACCCGAATGTCATATAATTTGGTCATGTTGACATTATATTTATCTAGAGAAAAATAAATATTATACCTAAAGAAAAAATAAAACTAAGAAGGTACCATTTTGATAATGAACTCCGATAGGGGAAATGTTTAAGATTTATAAAACATAGACAAATCTCATTCTATTTTAGATTTTATGGTAGTAAGAATTTATTTAGATCTCATTTATTGGCCCTTCTTTAATAATTTTGCATTTAGATGATCAACACATGGAATTATGCATCATTGCATCTACATATAGTTTTTTTTATGACAGCACTTGCAAATTCATTTATTCAGAGAACATTATCAGAGATATTGATTTAGTTATCTTATATCCATTTATTCTCAAATTTATGCATTTATATTTGATCAATAAAATTAATTGTTGTTTTAGGTTAATGACTTTGTGTTTTATTTATCATCATTTTGATTCATTTATGTAGCCACATAAATTTAATTATAATCATTTAATTTTCGCTATACATTAAATAAAATGGTTAAGTGAATAATATTTATTTTAAATATTTTTCCAAAGCTCATCTCCACTCCTTTCATAGTTTTATTTATATGCTAAGAGATATGCACTGGATACAATCACAAAATGATCATTTGTGTTCAGTCATATCCTAAGAAACTTTATTATACAAAAAAGATAAGTCTTTATGATGTTCAAATCTTTCAGAAATGATATATATTAAAGAATTATTTGTTGATTGTGATATTATGCTAGCCACATGTATAAAATTTTGAGGAATATTTATATACTTATCAGCAGATACAATGTCTGAAATGTTTTAAAAAATCCCCGAGATTCCGTAGAAATGTTAATGTTCACATACAATAGTGTAGTAACAGACAGTCTTCATGTGAAATTTGCTCTACTTATTATATATTATTGTTTTAAAAAGTTAAATGAAGATTTATGTCATCACCTGTAGGTGAATGATCAAGTGTTGGTACTATGTATCTAGTCCTAGCTTAGATTAAGAGTATGTGGTTCAACATTACTAGTGTAAAGAAGGAAGCCTCCTTTATTTTTAGAGTCACAAATTGGCTCCCAGAGGTTCATTTCTTCTTAGCACCTTCATCCAGCACTTGATTGATTTCTTTACCATTAGAAAATGGCTTCTTTGCTTATTTTATTGTTACAATATATATATATGAAGAGAGAGAGAGAGAAATGGGTTAGATGGTTTTATGTATATATATAAAGAGAAAAAAATAATAGGAGAAATGGATGGTTTAATTATTCTTTTTCGTATATTCACAGAATATTATATCATATTATGCATTTTTGCAGCATCTGTATGTTCAGGGAGATAAAAAATATTTGGTAATATCAAAAATCTTTAGATCATTGACAATATAAGAATAAAATAATTAATTATTATCAGTAATAATTGATATTATTATTATAACTTTTTAACACATATATCTATATATCATTAGTTTTTTTTATCTCCAGCAAATATTATATATTACTACCGTTATATGTAATTTTAGTACATAAAATATATCTATATATTATCAGTTTCTTTTCTCTTATATAAGTGCTACTTATTACCGTGAATATTTTATTGAATTTCTATTTTTTTTTTTTTTGTCAAGATTACAATCCTCTCTTTATTATTCCATAATAAAAATTGTGGTTTTTTTTTGTTTGCATTTTACGGTTTTTGGAAATAGATTTTTTCACAGTTGTATATTTAATTTTTTTTTTATCTTTTAAGTATTTCTTCAATAAATTTATATTTCTTACTCTTTTCAATATTTCAATAATCAAATCTTAAGAATCCATATTATTATAATATATACTATATGAATGCATACTAATATCGATTATGACATTTTTGTTTCATTGTTAGTAAATATTGTTGCGTAGCTACTTAGTAAAATTTGTTGTATAAATATTGTGTGACATTTCAGCAAGAATGAATAATTTAATAACTCAAAGATTCCTTAATTTTCTAATGTTTATAGAGTATTAAAATATAAAATGTTTAAATAAATATATAAATTGATTTCCAAATATCAAATTAATTTTACTAAGCTTTTTAAATCTATTGATTATTTTATTGGTATACTTTTTTTTTAATGGCTGAATGTATGTATATTCTTAAAAAAAGTCGTCTAGTGAGCAACATTTAAAAATAAATAAATTACCAAACAGAAACTATTATATATATTAATACTACTGTATTTCATTATATTATCTATATTTTTTAATTCTATCTATCTCTTTACCTGCACATTTACCCATTGAAAAATGGTCTGTCTGGTTAATCTATTTCCCTGCCTTTGTCTTTATATATCTTATTTGTCTATCAATCTATCTATTTACTAATCTAGTTATCTATCATGACAACAATATTGGCATCAGCATGGGATTTGGGCATTCTATCATAAGATTTTCAATGGTATGGGTAGCTGAAGAGTTGGGGGTTGGAGTAGATTGAAGCCTGTCCATTAAAAAATAAAGATTTGCTATCTTAATATAAACTGAGCACTGATTATATATATTTGTATGGGAGTTGATAATCTGGACCAACTGATGAGTGCTGGTTCAGCACAAAATATGAATATTGGTGATTATTTATCTTTTCTACATATGTGTGGTCATGTGTATCAGTAGTATGAGATATAGTGTAAATAGGTGAAGGCTGCTTGAAAGTCTGAGTTCAAGTTCCCTATATTTATCTATCATCTACTTATTTTTTCTATCCATTCATTTATCAATTAGTCTATTGATCTATTTATAACTTTAAAAAGTAAAATGTATTTCAATTAAATATTTCAAAGTAGTTCTAAAAATTAGGGTGATAGAATTAATATATTAAATTATAACAATCTGTCAATAATGATGATCAAGTATTATTGCTCATCACAGTATTCCAATCCTTAGTTACTTCATCTGCCTTCAGGAAAAAAAGTTGATGTAAACATAAGTATTGTATAATAAGATGTTTTTAGTATCCACTTCTAAGAGATTCAAAGGAAATCTTGAGAAGTTTTATTATGCACCTGAAAATTTTAAGCAGGTTTACAATTTTTTTAGGTAACTAAACCACAATAAATCTAGTTCTCTATCTATTTATTGATTGGTAAATTACAAGTTATTATTAATTAGAGATTAAAATTTGAAATCATATATATTCACTGCTGACTAGCTGAATGAAGTAAAACTGTTTCATAAAAGTAAGCTGTGATAGCGTTATCACATTTGTCATTTTAGGCAGTGCAATGGTGCTGTGATCACTACTTTTCTATTATTGTTTTAAAGCTTTGTATATGCTAAATTATGGTGTGTGATAGGTTGCAGTGATTCTTTCTAAGAAGCTTCCATTTTTAATGTGTTAATTAAAAAAAAATCCAAGAGATGTCAGCAGTATACAGACCTTTGTTTGTGATTGACAGCACATTCTAGTTCTGATAAAGCTATAAAGGAAGTGGTAATTTGTGACTGGCTGCTGCTTTAAATTCATTTCCTCTGTGGCTAAATGCCACAAAAAACATGATCTTCAGTAATTGTTAATGACTATGATACAATATTTTTTTAAAAAAACATTATTAAACCAAAAAGTACATCACTGGGGAGGGGCTGTCTTTGAAAACATTTTACTTTTAAAAAGACAGTTCTTAGAAATTATATAAAGTACATTATGAAAACTGGAAATTACCACAGAAAAGACATTAGAGACTAAAAAGAAAATCATTTTTATAAAAATCGTAAGTGAAATATTTTAATAACAATTAATAATTTATTATCTTTTACACTTATTTTATTTCTTTGATGATAACTAATTCTAAATATATAATTTTTTAATGACAAAATTCTAATATTGACTATTTGAATAGATATCATGAAACCAATAACAATGTTTTCCTTTGTTATCGATAGGACCTTCAGCTAGATACTTATTTTCACAATTTTAAAGTATTAATTTTTCATGCTAAAGAATTTTAATTATTAGAAGGTTTAAATATTTATAATATATTCTATAAAGGATTGTTGTAATATACGTAAAAAATATTTTATTGCACAAAAAAAAATCAAACATGGCATCATAGTAAAAATATTCATCACTAGAGTCTACTCAAAAATTTGGGGATTGGGTTGACACTGAAAGAATTAAAATATAAAAGTGATATGTTAGGTTTGAAACTATTGAAATTTTTTAGGAATATCTGAACTCATGAAGTTGTGCCATCTGATCGTAAGGATGCTTTAATTGTTCCAATTCTTAAAAATGAAAGGAATAAACAAGATTGTGGTCATTATCATGGAATATTATTATTATTCACTACAGCAAAAGTATTTTCAAGAATTTTGTTCAACAGATTACTTTCAATTATAGATGACTCACTGTGGTTTTAGAGACTCAAGAACTATTATAGATATGATTTTTACAACAAAAAATGTCATGAACAAAACAATAATTTATATATGGCTTTTATTGATTTGGACAAAGCATTTGATTCAATTAATAGGATTAATCTATGGCATTGTTTGAAATTATTTGGTTGACCACCAAAATTTATTTGTATTATGGAATGAAGGGCAATATTATTACTACAGGTGAAAAATCTGAGGTATTTGAAATGAAGACTAGTGTTAAACAAGGATATGTACTTGCTCCAACTTTGTTTCATTTTTATGACAATGATCTTTGGAATTGTTTATAGTTTAATCAAACAAGAATTAAGATAAAATACAGGTTTCATGGTGAAATTTTAATTTTAATTGGTTAAAAGCAAAAACAAGAACTTCATCTTCTTGGATCCTGGATTTACAGTATGCTGATGATTGTGCTATTTTTGCCAGTTCAAAAAATGATTTACAAATTGTTCTTAATATTCTAAATGCAACTTATAAAGATATTGGTTTATTAATTAATGTTCAAAAAACTCAAGTTCTTTATCAGCCAGTGATGGAATAAGATTGTCAGCAATTTTAGTTTAGACAGTTTTTAACTTGAGAATGTCATCACTGTCATCATCATCAACCATTATCAATCCACTGCAGGATAAAGGTCTCTCCAAGTTTAATTCATCTCCGATCTTTAGCTTCTCTTCTCCACATCATCCCTGCACACTTTCTTATTTCATCCATCTCACATGTGATCTTTTGTCCATCTATTATCATCTCTTCTAGCAATACGTCCAGCCCAACTCCACTTCATTTTTTTAATGAATAAATCAGTTTAAATACTTTGGTAGTTTTATAAGTAGAAGATTCAACATAGAATTCAATATGCTGCTTTGGCTTTTAACAAATTAAAAGATAGAGTATGTTATCATAAGGAAATAACTGCTGCAATTAAGTTAGCTGTATATAAAACTGTTATTTTACCTAATTTATTGTATGGTTGTGAAATTTGGACACCATAATGATGCAATATAAAGCCATGAAAAAGTTTTATTTAAGGACACTCCATCAAATTTTAATAATGCAGTGGCAATATCATAAAACCAATCAATAGGTACTTTAGTTTGTAGGACTGATACTATTGAGTTCGCTATTGTAAAATCACACCTTCATTGATTAGGACACATAAAATGACTGACTAATGTAAGACCTCCTATAAGGGTATTTTATGGTGAACTTGAACATGGGTTTCATAAGAGAGACAGACACAATCTATGTTATAATGATTATCTCAAAGATATTCTAAAGTGCAGTATTAATTGTTTTCATTGAGAAGATATGAAGAAAATAGAATACATTGGAGAGCTATAATTAGATGTGATATTGAAGTATTTTAGAAAGAAAAGTTTTCTGCAGAGAAAACTAAAAAACAACATCGTAAAATAAGTAAACAGAAAATTGAATCAGCATGCTCTATATGTGAACGTACTTGTGTTTCACAGATTGGTTTGTATAATCACAAAACTCATTTTTAGAGTAGTTTTTTTCCTCTCTCATTTTTTTGGGGAGTTAGATTGGCCATACTCTATTTTAGTAGCTTTATATAAGTAGTAGTAGTAGTAGTAGTAGTAGTAGTAGTAGTAGTAGTAGTAGTAGTAGTAGTAGTAGTAGTAGTAGTAGTAGTACCTATGATTTTTTTTTTTATTTTTTTTTTTTTTAAAAAAAAAAAAAAAAAAAGTAGTAGTAGTAGTAGTAGCAGTAGTAGTAGTAGTAGCAGTAGCAGTAGCAGTAGCAGCAGCAGTAGCAGTAGTAGCAGTAGCAGTAGTAGTAGTAGTAGTAAGTAATGTTTAACTTTTACATTATAAAACCTAGGCATACTATCATCAAAAACTATTTAACAAAATTGTTCCTTGTTTATGTATATATTTTTTCAGTGCAGTAATCAATTATAGTATATGTATTTAAAACTTGCATTTTTCCATACATTCTTAAAAAATATTGAAAAAGCAAGTGATTCCTAAGATGCATTTTACGCTAAGCCAGTTCTCTTCAGTTGGCCCAGATTGCAATATCTTACACATGTCTTCATAATTTTTATTTACAAGTATCAAACTTTCTGCACTCACAATTTCAACTCCAACCATGTCAAATAAATACAATAATGATTATTATCAAATTTATTAAATAATCTTTAATTGAAGTTATATTTAAGCTAGTGATAATCACAATTTAGTAAATGATTATTAATAATAATTAATGGTTGGTGTCAAAGTTGTGATTGCAGAAAGTTTGAAATTTTTAAATCAAAATTATGAAGATGTATAAAAGATTACAACTTGTGCCAATTGAAGATAACTGATTCAGCATGAAATGCACCTTGGGGATCATTTGTTTTCTGTTTTTTCACATATCTTTATTCATATATTTCCTGAATGTATGGTAAAGATGAAGTTTTAATGGAATATTTCTGAGACCTGATATTTTACTTGAATCTTTACTTCAAAGATGGCTGTGGTAATTCTTTCACTTTTCTACAACTGTCTGTAATTGTATTTCCATAGGATTTTTTTTAATTCACAATATGCTAACTAACAAATATTAATTTAATTTAAAGAATATATATGAAGAAGTCACTATTTTCTAATGGTTGGTAAAAATCAGAAATGTATTTAATCCAGTCTCCAATGCATTTAGTTGTGTCTTCATATCACTGATGATTTTGGTTCTTTATAATCTAGTTTCCACAGTCTTTGGGAGATCACTTTAAGAAAAATTTTGGAATAGCAAAAACATGATTTTTTTTGCATAGTTTATCAAATATTTCTGATTAATTAAAATAATAATTGTGGAATAATTATTTAAAATCACCCTAAGACTTTCAAAATGAACTGGATTCTGGAGCCAGGCAGAAACAGGACTTGCATCTCAACTGTGAGATGGTTTTGGTCATCTCCAGTCTCATCATTTCACCACACCCACATCTCTTGGCATGTAGGAGTATGTTATCCTGTAAAAATGCCACCATGCCAGATTCTGAGGACAGCAGTTGGCACAATTTGAATGGCTCGGTTTTGCAGTCAGCCATTTTATTTGTCATGGACGTGTTCTCATGCAAATGTGAGCTGATTGAAATATTGCTTGGATGTACCCTTTTCAAATTTTTTGAAGGTTCCATGTTGAGTAGGGAAATGTGGCGATGGATTTACAATTGTTAGGAGATAATAGATCAGATGACTTGTAAGCTAGTTACTTTGACATGAATATTTGAAGAGTTGTGGCAGGCTGAAGTCCAGACACCCTCAGACAATACTGTAGCGAACTTTGAACTATGAGCATTGGGATAAAGTGTGTAACACAAAGCAGCAGAACGGCATGCAAAACGACCTCTTTCTGTGTTTTTGCATATAGATAATGCCATCAAGCGGCTGACACAAGCTAATAGAACAGTACCAAATAATCTTAAAATTTAATTCTGGATTTTTGGATCTTTTTTTTTTGGATAAATGCACTTCTTTATTTCTAGGGAAGGAGAGATTAATTATTTAATTTAATTGTTCATTTTTATATGCACCAGTAATGGCATTTGCAAATACTACCCAATTTGTTTATTCTTAATTTCAACCATCTGTCAATTTTTTTACTTTGCAGTTTTAGACATGTGTCATTTTAATTTTGAACATTGTTCATTTATTATTATTACTATTTTATTTTGTTATTTTTGTAAGACATGTAAATCAGTTTTTCAATTTCAATATAATCTATTTTGTTACTATCTTGTACTTTTATCAAGTGAAGTTTATGTAAAAGTAAATATTTTTTTAGAGCATTTAAAGAATCCATAAAAACCTCTTTTCATTGTAATATGATTCCCCATTAATTGTTTATGCATTTATTACTCTATTTATTTAACATTATATAATATATATTATGTACATTTCTTCTGTTGACACTTTATTCTTTTTTTACTATATAGTTTGAATCCCTTATATATTACATTATATGTGCAAGTGTGTGTAAGCCTGTTCAATGTATTAAATTACATATTAAAACAAAGTGCATTAAAAGGTCTGCCCCCCCCCCGCATATGTATGTAAAATGGATTATTCTCCTGTACATGAGGAGTCAGAATGACTAATGTCAACATGGGTAGGATGACAACCTTAGCACTAACGTGGGCTTTGAATCTTCCATCATCAGATTTTCAATGAAATAGACGGCTGAAGAGTTGTGGATTGGAGTAGTTTGAAGGCTGTCCATTAAAGTATGAAGATTGGCTATCTTAATATAAAGCAGAGCATTGATTGTATATATGTGTGCAGATGATAATCTGGACCAACTGATGATTGCTGGTTTAGCAAGAAATACGTATATTGGTGATTATTTATCTTTTCAACATGTGTGTGATCCGGTGGGTCAGCAGTATGAGATGGCATGGAGAGTTGAAGTCGTGTGAAAGTCTGAGTTCGAATCCATTATATATTATATCTTTCTAGCAAAAAATCGATTTCTGTTTTTGATTTTTGTTTTAACATTTAAATTAACATAATTCAACCTTTAATATTTTTTGTATTTGTGCTTTCAGAAAACCTCCGCAATTTTTCAATAATTGTAAAAAAGAAATCCTATTTCAAATGACTTTTTCCAACATTCACCTGGAGTGAAACTGAATCTTTCGCATTGGAGTGGGTGATCTATCAATAAGCCGCAAACCCAGAAGCATTAATTACCGATTGATTGTATATGAAAAATGAAAAACTCTCTTTTTATAATTACGAATATGTGTTTTCTTACGGAAATCAGGTTAGGAATAAATAAAATTGGAACTACAATCAGGTGATAGAAATTAATCATTATTAATAGTAGAGAACTATTGCTAGCCACGTCATTGATTTAAATCTTCCAGCATCTCAAATTTAAAGCTAGATCCTCAAACAATTCAAATGATATAATTCTGTATTATAAATTAATATTGTTCTCAATTTAAGATATCAGATTACAATAGTTAAAGAAATGGCGAATTACGATCCCTAACGCAAAAATAAATATATTTTGATGTGTTCAAAGCGTTTTAAAAGTGATTATTTTGTGCTAGTAAAATGATAGAAACCGTAATTTGGCTAAAAAAAATATTACTTTCGCTTTCAGTACATCGATTAAATATGTTATGAATCAAGGTGTGATGTAAACGACTTTCCAAAATATAATAAGCGTAGTAGTTCGCGGCTTTTTTTATCGCGTGTATATAAATACACACATACACATTCCATTTAGGAAAAAGTAATATTGCTGGTAATTATGTATCTGGTTTCATTTACTTACAAAAATCTGTTTGCTACATTTAGCTTTAAAAAGGAGAGAGAATTTTAGCAGAACGTAATTAAATCAGATTTGACTTGTAATGTGACAATGCTCACTAGAGAAATCTCGTATTAAATTCAATGCTTGCTTTCTCTTTTTTAAAGTTTCATTAGCATGGTTTTCATTATCCTTTTAGCTTCTGCGATGAGGTCATCGCGATCAAGTTAGCTTAGAGGAGTAGTTGCTTTAGAAGTGTAGCTTTACTTATTCAGGAATCTAGAACATGAGATATTGTCCACTTTTTTATCTCCAGGGTTCACTGGAAGATGTATAATTTACAGATAAACTGTCAAAATGAAAACATGCAATTTTAACATTTCAATATGCTTTATTGCTACTGCAATAAAATGGTAAATATCAACAGAAGGTGAAGTAATATATTGAATAAATTATTTCAGCGTTTTAATATGCTTAATGTAAGTGCGTGTTTTTTTATTTTTTAGATCAAAGTAATTACTAATAAATGCACCCACTTCAAATATATACATAGGGATTTACACAAACGAGAAGATAATCGTATAATTAAAATAAAATAGATTTTATTTTTATATTGAACTACACACTATAAAATATATAGACCTTTACAAATGGCAAAGTGTTTATAATATTGATTTTTTATGTATAGGATTTGAAGTTAAATTTAGGCTATAATGATCCATAAAAAAATTTAAAGTTACAAAAAGACAAAGAATTTTATTCAGGTAGATGGTCTATTGGCAGCCTAACTAAATATCCAATCAGAGTAAACAAGCATTTAACTATTCTTAACGAGAGAGTAAAAGTCTCCAGTAAATCTAAGTTAGTGAGCTGAGTGTCAATGTGTTTATTGTAAAAATGAAAAATATAATTACAGAATATGACATGATGGGCTATTTTCTACTGGTAGGGAAATGTTATACTCTTATAGCTGTTGAGCCTATGGCCACCTTTATTTCAACTACATTATTTCTTTATGGTAAACGCATTGATCCTGGTAGATCCTAACCACTTAAGAATTTTATCTTCCATTTAAAGAATAAACACATTTATTTATTAAACAATATTAGATAGTTTATTAGGTTTGTAACAGGCTGATTACTGTAAAGGTCTTTAAACTCTACTTGAAGTTTGGACTTTATGTTAGCATCCTAACTATTATACAAGGGTTGCCTTTCTCAAATCCATATGGAAAAAATAGTCAAGCATTGGTGGCTGAGTGGTCAGCACATCTGCCTTATAAGCAGTTATCCCGGGTTTGTGGGTTCACTTCTCAGCCAATGCTTTGACAGATGAAAAAAAATTTGTAAAAACAAATTTTAAAATATTACTTCACAATATACTTCTTATCTGCTTATTCTATAAACTTATAATCACTTCTTATAATGTGGAATTGTATTAGAGACTAAATTGTATAATTTATAATGGGAGTGTTTCTGAGGGTGTCATGTGGCCGCTAGGTGATGCTGTGGTACCATCAACAAATGCCCAGAAGCCTGTAAGTGATAAATTACTATTCTATAACTATATATGTATGGGTAAATTAAATAGCACTAAATAATACTTAATATTCATTGGAGAGATGAATTCCAAATTTCTAAGCATTGATCAAATTATTGCAACATCCTCCAATGTCAAAGCTATCAATTTAACAAACAAATGAAAATTGCATTTTTATTCATTTTCCAATCTCTTAAATGGATGTTTAAATTAGACTATAACACCAATGAAGCTGAAATTTAAATCAGCAGTGATAACCTCATACACCCACTCATGTAATCTTATTACTTAATTTACATTGGCAGAGTTAATTGTTATTCACTTTAATAACTTTATAAACTTTAATGTATCTTTTAGAAATTACGAGTTTATCTATCTGTTTAATATTATATATTATTTAGTGGTGTTTAATTTAACCTTACAAACTTAGGATTATTAGTAAATATAAAAGCTTGGAAAAATAAGTAAATATGATTCATTTACATTAATTTATATTGATAGCTTTGATGTTGGAAAAAGATTAATGTGACTAATATTTAGGAATTTATTATTTCATTTAATGTTATATATATATATATTAGTAATAAAAATCAAGCCATACGTCACATGACTTAATTAGCACCCTCATTATATTATGTATATAAATGACAAATCACCCTCTTAAACATTATTATGTAATATGTATATATAATTTGTTATTGTTGTAGTCTACAAAATTCAAATTATAGAACTTTGCCTATTTTTATTAATAATAAGTTATAACCCATGATGTATCATTTAATCACATTATAGTTTAAAAACATATTTTATATTATTCAAAACACAATCTAACTCTACTGTAACTTCATTTAATACTTCCATATCTGCTTCCTTTTAAGTTTCTCTCAAATGAACATGTATAATATTTATATGACTACAACTGCAGAAAGGAGTTTCCTGCTAACTAAAAGGATTCTCTTTGGCTTCTTTTTTTTTTGAGACTTGAAAGAATCAGACAAGTTAAATTCCTAATATCTACTTCATACATTCTTATTATTGCAGCTATTATTAGTATAATATTATTTCTATGGTTAACAAACATGGATGGAACACTTACCAATATGCATCAGACAATGTTGTCAGTTAAAGGCTTTCTATGTCTGAGTTGAAGACCAATAATTACAATGTTACATACAATTGCATATCAATTTTAAATGAAGATTATATAAATTAGAAGAACAATCTAATATTAAATAAAATAAAAAGGTAAAAAGAGAATTGACTAGAAAAGTAAACTTGTGTTCATTATAAATTTTAAATATGAAATTTATTTAACACACTTTTTCTTTTCAAATCTTAGTTTATTTTACAGACTATTCTTTTATTTTAATAATTTTTAGTCATTCATATATTAAACATTATCTACGTAATGAATAATATTTAATAAAAATTGCACTACAGAAATATTACTTTTATTTCAAATTTCCTCCAATATTTTGACCACATTACACAGTCATTATCAAGAATTATTCCTATAATTTATATAATAAAAAACTTTTTTTTTTTAAATATAATTTTTTTAACTTACTTCTTGCATACTTTTATATGTTTCTATATTCTTTTAAATTTTGAAAAGAATGGTTTATAAATTAAACCAAGATTTGAAAAAGTATGTTAAACAAATTTGTGTTTAAATATATTGAAAATAATGGGCCACGTTTGAAAAGAAAATGATGAAATATTTATTATTGATTTTATTCCATGGTATTTTACTATAAAGCCTCAAATATTGAAAGCACATGTAAAGTAAGATTTAATATAAATAAAAAGTGGAAGAACAACATAATAAAAGATTGATATTATATCAGATTGTGACAAAATAACTTATTTATGCCACAACAAGTTTTCATTGTAATCAAAGAGTAGAGGATTTTTTATATGGATGTGCAAAAAACTTTCCATCTTATCAACAAAATTTTAAAATTGGCATAGGAGATTTTATGATAGAATTGGAAAACAATGAAAGATGATAGTTCTACTGTGACAGAAATGACAGAGGACACATAATTGGGTAATTTTCAAAAGCAAAAAAATATATTATGAATTATTTGAGAAAAATGTTAAACAGAAATAAACATGAAAACATACACATAAAAATATAACAGAATGAGATTATATTTTGTCTAACAGAAAATATGTGATTCAACACAGATGCAAGTTACATATATGTCAATGTAAAACCAGAGAAATAAAAAATTAACTGATAGTTTACTAAGAATTGCAACTAGAATTTTTTTTTTTCATGTGTCAAAGCATCGTCCAGGAATCGAACCTGCGAAACTGCTTGTAAGGCGGCTGTGCTGACCACTTGACCACCAACGCTTGACAAACAGCAACTAGGATTATTAGTATAAAAAGGGAGCAATTTGTAAGGAAAATTTTAAAAGAGGCAAGAAAAAATATGGAAAAAAGGAATATGAAAATACTTAAAACTGAACCATCAAGAAAATTTGAATGTTTAGAGTTTTGTAATTCAGTAAGAAAAAAATTAATAGAGAAAAGATAGTTATGATTTAAAAAAAAAAAGCTTTGAAGAAAAGTTTCAGAAGTATTAATAGAAAAGTTATTTTGGCAATAAGAAGAAAAAATGTAACTTATTAAAAAGAGGGATGACATAATGAAATGTATGGAATTTTTTTACAAAAAATGATATAGTAATAAATAACAAAAAAACAACAACATAATAACCACTACTATTACTATATCTTCTGAATTGCTAAGAATTTTAAATGAAGAGATGAGACATACAATTAAATCTATAAAGAAAAAGGCTCCAGATAATGATAAAATTATTAGTCATATATTTAAATAAGTAGTGAAAAAATAGAGAATTTATTAACAAAACTATATACCAAATATCTAAATGATTTTTTAAATTTTATTTTAAGTAATAAACTTTATTAAACAAATCTCTAAATATGTACAGGAAATATCTACAAATTAGTTTTGATTCATTTTATCGATTACCATAAATTTACTGATCTTGTCCCCAAAACACCACAATGCGAGTCTATAAGTCTCTCACTGTTATAAAGTTAATATAATTTTCCATATTAAATCAGAGTTATACCATACAACTCGTACTCCTAGTTTAAACATGGAACCTTTATTTTCTCTTGAGAAATTCTTTATTTTACCATTTTACATACTTTCACTATCTCATTCTTTATTTTTGTGTCTATTTTCACTCCCACATTTCACAAGTGGTCATAGAAGTTCCTACCCACACTCTTTCCATAACTTTCTTAGGCTAGTATTTCAAACACCTACCAAAATAGTTGTCCCAATAAATATGTACCAGCTTATTAAAAATTATCAATTATAAATACTTGGGTTAAATAATTAAATATTGAAAGAAAATAAGCATGTGTTTGAAAAGATTTGTAATAGGTGTGTTTTATCAGTTTTCACTTATGGATCTGTGACTTAAACAGTTGACAAAAA
Organism: Epiperipatus broadwayi; assembly: GCA_028023455.1. Taxonomy (NCBI): domain Eukaryota; kingdom Metazoa; phylum Onychophora; class Udeonychophora; order Euonychophora; family Peripatidae; genus Epiperipatus; species Epiperipatus broadwayi. Next base: position 3,502,064 of record JAQFVV010000044.1, on the reverse strand, counting down.
AATAATACAGAGACTTCAGTTCATTGAATGAGGATAACGAGATGTATGCTGGAAGTAAGGAATCAAAAACAAATGAGAAATCAAAAAGATTTTTTTTAATTTAAAGTTTAATTCTACTTATTATAATGTGTAATGAATTATCTTTTTAATATGTTAAAAAATTACGTAAAAAAACAAACCTAAATGTATATTTTATTAAATCTTCTAGTTTCATCTTTATTGCAATAATGAAAAAGTTTAAGCCATGCTTAACACATTATAACAAAGTTTCTTATAGTTAGTGTTTTACATATATTGTAATGATATGAATGTGGCATGCATGTATATAAGGTGCCCAAAGAAGAGAAACTTTGTTGAACACAGAGTTGACTTTAGGCTTATATTATAAAATTTCTATTTTGATTCCTCAAGTTATATATTCATATCACTACAAGTTTAAAAGATACCTAAAATCATAATAATAACGTTTATAGAATAAGGCTTCATAAAATAATATCCTAATTTTTATTTGATCTAATTAATGTAAAAGATAAAATTACCCAAAATATATACTTTGGATCATCATTTATTCATTGCTTTAAATGAATAGTAATAGCAATATATCCATATGGAGTTTATGAGTTATAATAAGTTAATAAATATAATGTATGATGTCTATTTAATGTATGACAAATAAGTTTAAAATCGAAGGAAAACCCATGATTATTCTCATTTAGTAAGTATATAAAGTTTATAAAATCTTATGACATATTCAGATTGGAGTGACATGAAATCTAAATAAGTTAATTAAGTAGAATATTAAAAAAATTTATTTAGTGATAATTTAGCTAATTATCAAATTTTTTCTTTCAATTTACATGCATATCTAAAACATCTATTCATTATTATAACTTGCACATATATTAACTATTAATTATATAAATAAAAGCACTTGACAAGAGTTGAGGGTAATAAAACACATAAAGTCTATATATACATAAGCATTTTAAAAATCCTGTGCACATTAATTTATACTGGATTCATGAAAGATTTGAAAATCCAATAACTGTTTATAATTTTCCCTTAACAAATCATTCTGTGATTTAGTTGTTAACAATTTTATTTAATCCATATGAGTTATCTTTCTATGATCCAATATTGTGTACCTTCAATCTTTAGTAATAAATATGGAGATGTATGAACCATCAAAACTACTTGCATTTCTTTAGAAGGTTTGTTTAACTCCATTATAATATGTATATTCCTAAAAGATAATTATAAAATATATTCCACCATGGTATAATATAATCAAGTATTAGAATTTGCACAAATATTATCAAATAAATTCTTTATAAATTCTGGTAAGGATATAAATATAATTCCATCACACATATCGACTGAACCTAATGATGAGTGTTTGGAAAGTTAATCTTTGATATTTTAATTTCTTTCCCAGCACAAAGATTATCTGAGCTTTTATTGCTAATGTTGCTTGTGTTTCCAAAGTGATTTTATCATCATTATATATACATGGGCTTTGTGTGAATTAGGTTAATTCTAAATATTGTAGTTCCTAATTGACCATGAAGTTGAGTGCCAAAAAGTGCAAAAGTATGAATGTGACATGTATATATAATGCCCAAAAAACACACTCTATTGAACATCGAGTTGAATTTAGGCTTATATCAGATAAATGATTTTGGTAAAATTTCTGCTAATTTGATTTCTCAAGTCATTTGATCCATACCAGTACAAGTTTGAAAGATATGAAAAATCATAGGAATGCTAGCTCTAATGTATATGAAATAAAACTTCATAAAATAATATTCTAATCTTTATTTGATTTAAATAAATGCATAAGATTATCTAAATTATACACTTACAGATCATTGTTTATTCACATACCTTGTTAAACTAAAATAAATAAAATTCATTGCTTTAAGTTAATAGTAATAGCAATTTATTTACATGGAGTTACCATTTATGATGTTAGACAAGTAAGTTTAAAATCAAAGGAAAATATGTGATTACTATGATTTAGTAAGTATATAAAGTTTGTAAAATCTTATGACTTATTCAGATTTGAGATGACATGAAATCTAAATAAGTTAACTGTTTCACAAATGTAAGCTATGATAGTGCTATCATATTTGACATTTTAGATGGTGTGATGGCCTCCTGATTGCTACTTTTCTATGATGTTTCAAAGGATTCTATGTTAAATTATGGTGTGTGATAGGCTGTAGTGATTCTTTCTAAGAAGCTTCCATTTTTGTTTTAATTTTAAAAACCTACCAAGAGATGTCAGCAGTATATGAACCTTTATGGAACCTTGTCTGTGACTGATAGTACATTCTATTGTTCTGCCAAAACTATGAAGGAGGTGGTAACTTGTGATTGCCTGATACTTTAGATTCATTTCTCCTGTGAATAAATGCCACAAAAATATGATTTTCAGTAATTGTTAATGACTATGATGCAATAGTTTTATAAAAGACTTATTATTTAACCAAAAACTATGTCACTAGGTAGGAGGGCATTTGGCTTTAAAAAGACAGCTCTTAGAAAGTATACAAAGTATGTTACAAAAACCAGAAATTACCACTGAAATAGCCATTAGAGGCTAAAAAGGAATTTTTTTGTAAAAACTATAAGTGAAATATTTTAATAACAATTAATAATTTATTAGTTTTTAAAATGTTTTTTGTTTCTTTGATGATAACTAATTCTAAATATATCATTTTTTAATAACATAAAATTCTAATATCTAATATTTCATTCTTTTAACTTTTTTAAATAGATATCATGAAGTCAGTAATGATATTTTCCTTTGTTATTGGTAAGACCTTCAGCTAGATATTTATTTTCACAATTTTAAAATATTAATTTTTCAGGTTTTAGAATTTTAACTATTAATGGCTTAAATATATATAATATAGCCTATAAATGAATGTTGTTATATATGTAAAAATATTTAATTGCACAAAAAAAAATCAAACATGGCATCATAGTAAAAATATTCAGCACTAGAGTCTATTCAAAAATTTGGGGGTTGGGTTAACACTGAAAGAATTAAAAGATCCAATGCACATTAATTTATACTGGGTTCATGAAAGATTTGAAAATGCAATAACTGTGTACAATTTTCTCTTAACAAATCCTTAGGTGATTTAGTTGTTAACAGTTTTATTTAATCCATATGAGTTATCTTTCTATGATCCAATATTGTGTAACTTCAGTCTTTAGCAATATATATAGAAATGTATGAACCATCAAAACTACTTGCCTTTCTTTGAAAGGTTTGTTTAACTCCATTATAATATGTGTATTCCTAAAAGATAATTGTAAAATATATTCCACCATGGCATATATAATCATCAGGCATTTGCACAAATATTAAATAATTTCATTATGAATTCTGGTAATACATAAATATAATTCCATCATGTACATCCTCTGAGACTAATGATGAATGTTTGGAAAGTTAACCTTTGGTATTTTAATTTCTTTCCCAGCACAAAGGTTATCCGATCCTTTATTGGTATTGTTGCTTTTGTTTCCAAGGTGATTTTATCATCATTACATATATGGAGTATTACATTATATTTTAACAAAATATATACATATATAAAATTACTGTTTGAATTAAACTGCTTAATTTTGGAATCTCATTGGAGGCAAATCAATAAATCCTTTTAGAGTGCTGTGAAATACATCCTGGCTGTTATCAAATCATGATTTGAATTTAAAAACTTGCCGTTCAAAGTAGACGTACATCTTTATTCCTAGTTATACATTCTCAAATCTTCAACATATGAACTTCAAATAAATTCATTTCACTGCTTCTTATAATATGAAATCTTTATAATAAACTATCCTTTGAGTAGATAATGTCTATATGTAAGTAATATACACTTTTCAAAAGAATAAAAAAGCATCCTTTTTGTTTTAGCAGTCGGCTTGTTTTTTCTATTGTTGAGAAGTGATGATATTCAAAGTACATTATCATTATAGTTGATATGTTCATGGCCATTATTGTTATAAAATTTATTAAGTAATCATCATTACAATAAAATTCATTTAACAATTATTTATAAGTACACATATATACTTAATTGCATTTATACGCATACACATATAATATGTTTATTATTTATTTTATGAAGTGTGTATATAATAAATCTCTTATATGTCCAATTTAAATTATAGCTTTTACTTTGAAATTTTAAATGTTACTTTAACTTTTATTATAAAAAAATTATTTCTCCTAAAAATTGAGTAATACCTTGAAGCCATATTATTAAACTGATGGATGCATTTTCATTTAAAATGATATCAATTATTATTATTTTCTACTTTTATTTTTATGACTATCAAAATATATTCTTACTACCTAACAAGGTGGAGTAGAAATAATGTGGAAATTGAAGACATCTATTAGATCATATCACTAATTAGGGATACTGCATAGATAAAAAAAAAATTATAGTGCATACTTGGACTAAAATTGGTGATGTATACACCAATGATACTGTATATATATATCCACTAACAGAACAAACAAGACCACATACTTTGTTATGATGATTCATAAGATATATTCTTAAATAATAATTGGAGTACCTTGTTAATATACCTGAAGGTTTTTTTTTGGAGAAAACAGTCTGACATTCACTTAATATTGTATATGATATTTCACCTTTAAAAAAAACAACAACTCCCAAACTAATGAATGAATTAACTCAAAAACAATATGGAAAGGTCAGTATTTTTGAGTAGGCAATAAATTCAAAGTATTATAATGTTGCTTCCAAGTGTTTGATGAGTTTCAATCTGGCTTCAAGCCTATTTGTGAGATTACTTAAAAAAAAAGTTTTGGAATAATGAAAAAAACTTGATTTTTCACATAGTTTATTAAAGATTAATGATTCATTTTGCAGAATAATTATATGATAAATATTAAAAAACAAACATACATGATAACAGTTGTATTTCATATGTATAAATTTTATTTTTTTAAAATAAAAGTTAAGAGGTCAGCGCGACTGCCTGGCACTTGCAGGCAGTTGCACGGGTTGCGGGTTCACGTCCCAGCCAATGCTATGACACTTAAAAAAAAAAAAAAGTTAACAAATTTTGGTTTAATGCAAAAAAAGGAAATCTCGGTTGATTCAAACACCATGACTTGTAAAACTATTCATTGATATGATAACCAACATTGTGATAAAATCTTTTGACTTATTTTAAAAATTATATTGCAATTTTAATATTTTAAAGCAGAATTATATAGATTTATTAGGACATCACATTTATTTGTTCTTATTTTAAAAATAAATTTTACTCATCAATTTTGTTGATTTTTCTTGAGTTCCTCATTTGTTGTTTTCCTGTTCATTATTTTTCCTGCCCATTATTAAATGATGAAAACTACCTTTGTTTTCATTATATGCTCTGTATATTTTTTATTTTTTAATATTTGCAAAGTTCAAATATTTGTTTAGAATGTTTTTAGTTTGTGAATGTACATTTCTAGCAAATCAAGTCTAATTTATTGAATTCTAATACAGTATAATAATGTTGAATGATTACAAACAGTATCACCAAGGAGAATAATGTGAATGTCACACAGTTAATGTTTTAAATGAACTTGTAAATAATGTCCATCTGTAATAAATCAATCATTGATACTCAAAAAAGCTGAAACCTTTTATTAATGACAATTTTTTTTTTTTTTTATATTAATCAGGCCAATTTACAATTTCAAATATTAATGCAAATGAAATGTAATGTTGTATTTCATCTTATCAATATTTAACACTAAGAATATAAACCTATTCAAGGAACATACAAGTTACATTACTAAGATAATTCACAAATTAAATTCCTAAACAATTAATTTAAAAGTGGGTTTTATTTACAAATTTATTTAAATGTTTCTTTGGAAATTTAACTTGTGAATTGTTTTAATAATGTATTTGGATTTCTTTGTTCCATAAATAGCTTTATATTTCTAGTGTTACATATTTTAATTAGAATGGATTTGAACTCAGACTTTCAAGCTCTCTACAGCTATTTATGCCATCTTACACAATTGATACACATGACCACATACATGTGAAAATGATAAGTGCTAAATATAGACATGTTTATCAGTTGTATAAAATGGAGTGGATAGCTGAAGGGAGTTAGAAAGTCTGAGATCAAATTCATTCTAATTATATTAAGTTTAGTATAGACAATATACTTGTATTTCAATGTTACATATTTTTTAAGCCATCAAATTATTTATATGCTCATTAAAATTATTAAATATATATTACACCATTTTACTTTATAAGAAATTGGTTTTTTTTTAGTAGTATTTATTCAAAATACAGTATGACCTCTTAATAAATACTTAAATGATTCTTAATTATTTTTTATTAGTTTAGAAATTATTACATTTCATTTAACCTCAGATATCATTTTTAAATTTAATGAAAATTCAAATGTATCTCTAATATTTTTCATATAGGGCATAACAATCTTTACTTTTTAATCTTTCATCTTTTTTTACTTTTGTATTTTGATTTTAATTACAATTAATAGTTCACTTTTAGATATATATATACACACACATTTTATTGTTGTAAATGAATGTTTTCTTTAAATCTGTAAAACTGAAATAGTACAAAGTTGACAACGCAGTAATTATTATTTAATATAAGCACATAAATTATTCTTATATGTGGATATACTCCCAATAAACATTTGATATTGAATAAAATATATTTTCAAATTTTTCAAAAGCCTCCAGATGGTTTTTCAGTACTCATGATTGGTGTAGAAGTTGCACTATTAATTAAAATTACAATTATGATTTAATTGAATACTATTGGAGTGTTGATTGAGAGCTTGAATTACAAATGACCCAAGCTTCTTATATCTTTCATTTCCAATAATTTCTTTCCACATACACAATTCCAACATTATCAGGATTAAATATTATGTGGCCCATCTTTTATGACCAAAAAAATTGAATTGCAGTTAAGTTTAGTTTTGACTGATTGTATTGTTTGTGGGTTTTTTTTTTATATGTCAACGCGTTGACCGGAAGCGAACCCGGACCGGCTGCTTGGAAGGCAGTTATGGTAGCCACAAGGCCACCAACGCTTGACATGATTGTATTATTGTTATGCTATTTGTTTCATTTTATTAAATTTGCCCTTGTCTCTACTTAATACATCGAATAAAAACTAGAATCTCTGCACTTCCAGAAATATACATTAGCTTTTTGCATAACATGTATTTAATCTTTTGAATTATTTCCAATATAGATCCAACTAAAATTATATTACGCGTGTAAATTGAAAAGCAATGACAACCTTTCTATTATTTAAGATATTTTAAATATACGTATATAGTTAGTTATGTGTAAGTTTATGTGATTAATTAAATCATTAATGTTAGATAAAAAAAATTCTAATTTGAATATGTAAATTCACTATTAGCATTTTATAAAGCTTATTTAATGATGCGTTTAGACTAAAGTTTCCAAGAGATTTCTCGTCTCATTTACTTACCATTTATGGATAGCAGATGTTATTATAATGAAGTCAACAACAACAACAACAACGACAAAAAAAGAATTCATAAACAAAAACAGTAAAAAAAAAAAAAACTAATTAAAGCTAATGTAAATTATTAAACATAGTATATAAACTTTTGTTTCCATTCTTTTTATCAATTTCTTTGTTTTCGTTATATCTGGAATCTTATACCATCAGATTGTTCGTAAAGTAAGTCCAGTGATATGGGTACCGCATTCTCTTTGCGGAGATGAATAACCATTTAAAAAAAAACAAAAACATATAACTATTTTGCTCTTTAGTAACTAGAATGGCTTAGAGAGCGTACAAGGTCAGCTTCAAAAAAGTTGGCTTATGGATTGCCTAATTTTAAACTTGATCATTTACAAGTATATATATATGTTTTAACTTATTATAAGTTTGTTGTGTCTATATAGAATAGTATTGCGAATAATATTCTGATAATTCAATAACAATACCCAACTCAATAACCAAATGTCAAAAATTTTATTATAGATATTTACAACAATAAGATATAGTTAGAGACTTTCAACCTCCCTTTAATTATCCACTCCATTATATTCAACCGATACACACCCACTTACATATGGAAAAGATAAATGATCTCCATATGTATTGGATGTCATTCATTTTTTGGAGATCATTTATCTTTTCCATATGTCTGTAGTCATGTGTATCATTTAACTAAGATGGAATGGATGATTAAAAGGAGTTTGAAAGTCTGAGTTCAAATACTATATGGGGAGATCATTTATCTGTTCCATATGTATGTGGTTATATATATATTGGTTGTATGAGATGGAATGGATGATTAAAGGAGCTTGAAAGTCTGAGTTCAAATACTCTCTAAACTTAAAGTATATATTCTATACTGGCCTTTAAATAGCTTAAACACAAAAGTTCATCTTGGGAATATTTAGTCAGTAACAATACAATTAATGCTTGGAAAGGAATAGTAAGACTTCTCTTTTAACCCCTGATATTTCTACCCTACTGATGACTTGCCTTGTTTGCTAGGTATGATGATGTCAGTACCTAATGACTTACTATTCAAGTCTTGAGTAACCTCACTGTGTTATGCTAATAGTAGACAATGATCTTGCTGTAGTCTGGCAATTAACAGTTGGCCAAAGTAATTTAACTTATTTCATATAGATTTCCGATATACATAGCAGATTGCCCTTCCTACCAAAAACAATTAGATTCACTGACCTAGCTTTCAGATTGATCTTCTTGTAGCCATTGTCTATTTTTTTATTTTCATTGTCATTTCTTGGTAAGTGGTATTGTATTTTCAATCCAATGTTGATAACATTGTGGTTTGGAGAAGTCCATTATTTATGGGTTAGCTTGAGGTGAATTGAAATAAGTTCCCATCATTCCCTCTCTTTAGAAAAAGTTAGTGTTGATGTGCATTAGCTATCAAAAATCAAATTTTTTGGCAATTGTGCTGTAGAAAAGAAAGACAAGCATCAAGAAAATGAATTAACTCTCATCACAAAAATAAATGCATCATAGACAAGTGCAAAAGAACAAACAAATGTATTTCATTCTATTAGTAGTAGCAAATTCTCCATACAGTAGTGCCACCCAGTGCAATCCTTAGTAGTCAATGGATGTAGAAAGGTTTGTTCATAAAATCCCTATCTAGTGGCACTGTATAAGCATAGAAAATGCTAATCATATGATATTTTGGTGGTATATCATTCTAAAGACATCACAGTATCTGATAAAGTTAAAAGCCAGAAACCAGTATGGAGATGGTTATTAAATGTGCAATAACATCTGTAATCATTGATGATCTAGATTTCCAATAAATTGTGCTAGAATATAGACTGCTAAAATACTATTAAATATTATCAAAAAGAATAATATATGTTGGTTACACCATAAGCCTAGTATTAATGATTTGCATAATTGTAAAAAACTCCTTTGCATCAAATAATTACTAAAAATAATAATATAGGTAAAACTAATCTCTTAACAATTTTAAGCAGCAATTTTAATAAATACACACAATTGCACTTTTTTATATATGTTTAAAATAGAACACTATATTCAATTAATATTTGTTTACCATAAAAAATAATTTAGGAATTTATATATTAATTTCTTAATAAAGAGACTAAAGCTGAAGCTGGTATAAATTAAGGAATACTACCTTTTGTAATACTTTCAATAAGAATGTCTGTAAAATTCAAGTAAAGGAAAAGCCTTTACTGTAAATTAAATAAAACACTTACATGATAGAAACATACTAAAATTAATACAAACAATTATATACTATATTTGAATACATTCAAGCAATAGTCATGCTAGAAATATTTATGACTCCAGATAATTGACTTACAAATATTCTATATGTGTGATTCACATTTAGTAGAGAAATTTCTGATTTATACAAAATCTACAGAAATCTGTAATATAAATATGAAACCTGTACTATAAATGTGCAATAATGAAGATTAAACAGTAACAAACTCCATACAGTAGTGCTACACAATACAAGATTAGTCATTAATGAATGCAAGAAGATTTGTACATAAAATCCCTATCTAGTGCCTACTCATCCAATATTCACAGACTAGTTTTTAACTTGTGAATTTCAGCTGTGAGAAGCCTTGGATCTGAGAGCACTGCATCTAGATCTTAGAATCTAGTACAACTCTCCAGCAGCTATCTTTTACCAATTTAGTTAACTATAAAACCACAAGCTAGAAACTAGTCTGGGTATATTGAATGAGTAGACACTAGATAGTGATTTTAAGCACAAACTTTCTTGCATCTATTGATTACTAAGGCTTGCACTGGGTGGCACTACTGTTATTAAATAGCTTGTGAAGCATAGGAAATGATGATCATATAAAATAATGAAGATTATAAAAAAAGGGATGAAACAGTTATTAGAAAACAAGCAGCAACTATAATTATCATTATTAATATTATTGTTGTTATTGCTATTGTTACTGTTGTAATTATTATTACTTTTAATATTTTATACAATATTTCAGAAACAAATATTTTTGCATATGTCATTGTATTCAATGTTTATTTATTGTCTATATTGCTCTATATCTACTAATTCCAATCACTATTCCTATCTGTCAGTGCATAAATCTTTTTGAAAATTTCCTCTAATTTTTCTATCTACTATTTTTTATCAACCTTTTTCTGTCTTTCTAGGTGATGTCCAATCATGTGATCTTGTTGTTAGTAGTAAATCTTTTGGCTGTGTATAGTTTGACAGTCTGTAGAGATCACTTGGATTATATTTTTAACTTTTTTTAAATAACTAAATATTTATTCTGTATTGTATTCAACCATTTTAATTTTATTCATTAAAAATATAAGTTCACAAATGAAAAACATTCTTAGAAATAATATTTCAACTTTGCAAATATACAAAAAAGAAGTAAACTGAAATATATAATAAGAACAATGTTTTTTATTATTTCTCAACTGTCAATAAAAATTTATTATGAATGAATTTAAATTTGTTTAAATTCTATTCTTGTTTTTCTGTTATTACATTTCTTTTGACTTGACTTCTTTAAAAAAATATTTTCAAATAAAATCTGCATATAATCATAAATATTTTTTTGTCATAAATATTTTGTAAAAATAATCATAAACTTAGAAATAAACTATGAGTTATAGGCAATTTTCTTTTTCAAAGTCAAGCACAAGAAAAGTGCTTATGACAGTTCTTACAAGTACTCTGGAAATCAATAATAAATAATCTACCAATCAGGTGCATAATCAACTCTTTGTTATTAGTGTCTCTATGACAATACTGACATCTTCAGATTTTTTAAAATAAATAAATCATTATAATTTTTATGATCAAATGAATGCAAAAGTGGTAAACTATTTTACAAAAGAATAAATTTAAGTTAAAAGTGACTGTCATATTACTATCCATGTGTATAACTTTGTTTATCTACTTGGTGTGTTAACCATTTTAAAAAAGTTTAGAAGGCATCTACAGTTGGCATAGAACTGAGACTTTAAAAATGTATACAAACCTACTTGATGTCAGATGTACATAACTAAATGAGTGAATTATCTGGAATGCAAAATCTTAAGAATTTTTTTTAATTTTAAACTATCAGTTTGAACTGTATAAAGGAATAACATTTGGTCATTAAATGTATAAATGCATTAATTTCAGCTTTAAGTTACAAATCCTCACTGATGAAGACAAATCAGAGACTGATCTGAAATTAGATGTGTAATAATACTATCTAATAACCAGTGATTACTCAGACTCACAATAGATGGCTCTAGAGTAGGGTAAAGAGAACTACTTTTGAAAGCATTTGAAAAAGCTAAGAATTGATAAGTTTTACTAATCTTTTCTAAAAAATTATATGAATATATTTAACATTATGTTCTAATATTATCTACAATAGTGTGTCCCATATTCATTGGTTTCCAGATTCTGTTATTGCTCACGTATTCTCAATTTTTCTATAAATCTTCATTAATAATTAATTCATTTCTCTAACTTTCAATTTAATTCTCTCTTTCAACTGCCAAACTTCTTTGCTATATGTGTTTATACTTTCAATCATTGTGTAATAAATACTTATATTCTGATCTTATAATGTGATATTTATCATGACATAGCTTTTAGAACCAGTGTGTTTCTTAATCTTAATTATAACTTTTTTTGTTATTGCATATAACATTCCTATAGACTATGAACCAGCCAGCATATGTGCAGGTTAATTACTCTGTAGAAATATATATAAGTTAAACATTGTCTGGATAATATTAGTTTTCAATGTATATTATAGCAATATAGTAGATTCAATAAATACATAATGATTTTAATATACATATGCTTGCTTTTGAGACATATCAACCAGTCCCATTTATTCTTTGACAGATAACTTAGAAAATATATTTGGTAATGAGCAATTTAACTTAATTTATGCAAATTTTAAACAACTATAGTTACAGAAGATATTTTTAATTAATATATATATACTGTACAATATATTTGTGTGTGTTACATTGCTGCAGAATATAACAAAAGTTATACATATATATTAATGCCGCAGCTGTTACTTTGAAGCTATTTTTTTATTCCATACTAAAGTTTATTTTTTATCACATTTAGCTAATAATTGTTCACTCAGGAGTTTCTGTCAGCCAGATGAAAAATATCGATTATTTTGACATGATATCAGTTCATAAAATGACATGTATCATATCGTGTTCTAGTTCCAATTTTAAAAATTCACGATTACTCATTTCGTTTTGTTTTTTAAGGAAATGTAAATTATTATTTAGTAGGTTGCGCAGTTTTACTTTAATAAAAATAATAATTACAATTCTAATTTTTACGGTAATTTAAATATTATATCTAATTATACTTATACAATACCTGCGGAAAAGATGATACCTGTATAAATTGATTGATGTGCAGCAAGCAACATAGTTGTAGTGATTAAGATTTTTAATCAGCCTTTGTTGTCAGTTTAATAAAAATAATGTCTCATGCAGGTAGCTCAGAGAAGAAAGGGAAAAAGCGGGTCGAAATGATAAAAAAGTGCAGTAAATTCGACTAATATTAAAACTAAATTCAGTATGAAATATAAAAATAAGAAATAAAAAATAAATTTAAGTAACAAAAAACATGGGTGGCAGATTATAATAAAAATATTTGTTGATCATAAAACATAAATAATGTCTTAGGAATTCAAATACTAAATAAATAAAATAAAATATTAAGTTTTTATAAATGTGCTATTTATATGAAATCACTTTTTAGAAAAATTTAAAAAATATATTTATTTAGATACACAATAAAACTGGCTTTGAATAAAAGTGATAAGTGATTAAAGCAATTTTCAAGTAGCCCACTTCAAAGCAAAAACTTCATTAAAAGCTCTTCAAAAAAGTATGAAAATGGCATTGAGTGTTTTTCACTCTTATTTATTTTCTAGTTAAGAAAAAGTAGATACCCATTTACTGACAAATAATTAGATGACTGAATTAAATAGAAACTAATTAACTAAAAAGAAATCATAAGCCTGCAAATCACCTCAAAAAGTTTGTAATTGTACACATCTGGATTTGAACCCAAGTCATAACCATGACACTAACTACCACGGCAGAAAGATTTACACATATTTGCCTAGTATTTCTTAAAACAGAAATTCAGAAAAATGTTAAAATCATTGGACAAAATAATGAATAAAAAAATCATTCATTTCTATTTCCAACAAAGCTCTCTGCCTGAAGTGGATTTTCTAAAACCTCTCTCATGTTTATTCTGTTTGATTAGATATGGATACTGGTTAAAATGAAATACATAAACTGCAAAAGCCCAATGACTGATTTTTATGAATACAATAATTTATAAAATTAGATAATTCCAAAAAATTAAATTATTAAGAATAAGTTATATACTTTAACATTATGCCATTTGATTTTTATAAAATGAATTATTAATTAATATTAAAATAATATGAGATTGATCTCAATTCTGCTTTTGGAGTATTTGCTATAATATGGTAATGCTCAATATTTAAAAACCATCTCTTGATTACCTTGCTTTTAAAATCTAATCATTGACATGATATTTGCAAAATAAAATAATTGTTTTATAACATAGATAGCTAGCATTAGTTTTATAGATTTAGTATTTATTCTCACAACTGTGAAATATGATTTGATGATTTTTATATTAGTAATTTGTAAAGTTTGATAACCTGGAAAATTTATTGAATAGTTCATTTAATTTATCAGAAATAAATTATTTACTGTTATTTTCAGTTTTTCATTAAGCATATTTTGGTGATATAAATTTTAGAAATAATTGCCAAGCGTTGGTGGTCGAGTGGTCAGCACAGCTGCCTTACAAGCAGTTGTCCCGAGTTTGCGGGTTCGCTTTCCGGCCGATGCTTTGACACATGAGAAAATTTTTTTTTTTTTTAGAAATAATTGCCCTGTGTGATTTGTAGTGGATGGAGCTTAAGTCCATAGACGACGAATAAATCTATCATTTCTGGTTCTTAAACTTAATATGAATTTCTGAACAATAAACTATTCAATTGTTTATAGTTTTTTTTATTTATTATTATTTACAAAATTGGATAATAAAAATCATTTGGCAAAGTATAAAAATGAGCAGCTAAAATATTTTCTTTTAAAAATTCATTAAACCACATTAATTAAAAATAAGTGAATTGTTTATTGCTTATTGGCTCAAGAATTTAAAAGAAATTTCTGGACCAGAAATGTCAGCTTTTGGCTATGATTCATGGATTGTGAGCTCTAGGGGTCTGTCTTTCACATTTAAATTTTATGATGGTAGAATCAATTTTGTTAACCTTAGAACGAATAATGGATAATTATCTATTGCCGAAATATTTATAGAATCAACAAAAAATGAAAATAAAGTAAAAGTTAACACATCACTTTTTCCTTCATTTCTATAGATACTAAAATAAATGTAAAAGTTGCTTTAATTTATTAATAAATTTCAGTTACAGGAAAAAAAATTCTAATTAATGTATTAAAATACGATAAAAAAATAAAATAGAAATAGGAAAAAAAATTATATAAAGCTGAAATTTGTAAAAATGATCCAAACACTAAAAAGTTTATTGTAAATATTGGAGATTTGAACTCAGACTTTTAAGCAACCTTCAGCTATCCATTTTATCTTATATTACCGATACACATGACCACACACATGTAGAAAAGATAAATAATCACCAATATACGTATTTCATGCTGAACCAGCACTCATCAGTTGGTCCAGATTATCATTTCTCACACATATACATAATCAGTGTTCAGTTTATATTACGATAGCAAATCTTTATACTTTAATGGACAGGCTTCAGTCTACTCCAACCTTCAACTCTTCAGCCATCCATACCCTTGAATATCTGATGATAGAATGCCCAAATTCCATACTGATGCCAATATTATTGTTATGCCCATGTTGAATTCGAATCACTCTGATCCCTCATGTATAGGACAATATCCATTTAAATACATAAAAGAGGGATGGGCAGAATGCTGGCTTAAGGTGTAAGATTTGAAATACAGGCATTCTTATACCTGGAACTTAATTGTAAATTTAGGGGATTTGAACTCAGACTTTCAAACAACCTTCAACTATCCACACTATCTTATACTACCGATACACATGACTACCCACATATAGAAAAGATAAATAATAACCAATATACTTATATCATGCTGAACCAGCACTCATCAGTTGGTCCAGATTATCATCTCCCACACATATTTATAATCAGTGCTCAGTTTATATTAAGGTAGCAAATCTTTATATTTTAATGGACAGGCTTCAATGTACTACAACTTTCAATTCTTCATCTATCCATACCATTGAAAATTTGATGATAGAATGCCCCTATATTTACAATTAAGTTCCAAGTATAAGAATGCCTGTATTTCAAATCTTACACATTAAGCCTGCATTCTACCCATCCCTCTTCTATGTATTTAAATGGATACTGTCCTATAAGGGATCAGAGTGACTTGAGGTCAACATGGGCATAACAACAATATAGGCATCATCATGGGATTTGGGCATTCTATCATCACATTTTCAATGCCATGGATAGCTGAAGAGTTGGAGATTGGAGTAGATTGAAGCCTGTCCATTAAAGTATAAAGATTTGCTATCTTAATATAAACTGCACTGATTATATATATGTGTGGAAGATGATAATCTGTACCAGCTGATGAGCGCTGGTTCAGCATGAAATATGTATATTGGTGATTATTGATCTTTTTTTATGTGTATCGGTAGTATAAGATAGTGTGGATAGTTGAAAGTTGTTTGAAAGTTGTGAGCTCAAATTCCCTATATTTACAATTAAGTTCCAATATAAGAATGCTTGTATTTAAAATCTTAATAAGTTTATTGTAAAATATTTGCTGTCACATAATAACTCACACTGAATTGTAAAATACCATTTCATCTTATATTTCACAGTTCATTTAAAAAAATAAAAACTAAGCAGATAAGTATCTGCCTTGGAATATATATTGTAATGGTATATAATATGCCATTACAATATATATATATGTTAATAAATACTAGTCCAATAATAGTGCATCTATTTTTTATTATTACAATCTGGGTTTAAAATCAGGCTGAATGAAACATTTTTCTCAGTTTTCAATCAGGTTAACCTTTTTTTTTTTTTTTTCAGATAAAATAGTTCCATAGAAACCCAGTCAACTATCTAATTTTCATTGCTAAATGGATATCTAACTATTCTTAGCTGAAGAAAAACAGGGATGGAAAAGTATTTAAACTACAATTGCCTACCAATTTGTACACCTGAAGGAAAATAATGTTATGTGCTTTACTATTCCTCTATGAGGGATTACTAGATATGCCTTTGTCACAGTGCCTATTTAAATTATTTTGTTTTTCCGTACATATAGATATTAAACCATTTATATCTCAAAACCTGATAAATCTAGATAATAGTAAATAATAAATGTTTTCTGATGCCTAATGTTGTTTAGGGCAATGGTTTAGTGGCCGTAAAAATCAAGATTCATAGATCATTGAAGTGGAAAAGAGTTTCCAATATATATAAAATAAAACATCAGAATAAGTCGCATTTACAGATAGAATTTAAAAATCAAAATCTCATTAATACTGCACAACATTAACATTCTAATGTAAATGGCCAACTACCCTTAATTTGCATATATTTACACAATTTCATTGCTTATTTAATAAAGTATCTATCACATTTATAAAATATGCCTTTTTGACTTTCTTTTCATCAAATCATTTACTACATGTAAAATATATAAACGTTCAACCATGTGTTAGAAAATATATATTTGTAAAACTCTAATATTTGTGTTAATATCAAAATACGCACGCCTATATAATTTAGCTATATATAAATAAATCAAATCAAATAAATGACAAGTGGCAGATTTAGATTTTCCCACCCTTATTTGCATATTTAATGTGCCTTATTTTGCATATTTGCACTTCTTGAAAATGAAGGAATATTGTACTTCTTGAAAATGAAGGTTATACCTTTGAAAGCGCTAGAAGAAATCGATAAAAGTTTGTCATTTATTCGATTTGATTTATTTATATATAGCTAAATTATACAGGCGTGTGTATTTTGATACATGTAAAATAAAAACAATATCAAATCAAAAACTTCTATTGCAAATAACCGAATATTCTATAAACACAGGTTTAAATCTAACCACAGAAAAACCTAATTTTTATACAATAACTCATGTTTGTGAATTTTTCAGTGCATATATTGGCTTATCAAGGCAACTTGAACACACTTGATTCTTACTTTCCATGTAATATTATATTTGTTGATTTTATATATAAAGTTATACGTACTGGTATGTATAAAATAATGTGCAAGGGAGAGTCAAATTATATTGAAGAGCTAAAATATACATTAAAAGAGAGAATTTATGAACATGAATTAGTGTATAAAATTTTATATTGCTCTGCAAATAGATTTAAATTTGTGATTGAAGAACATTCATTTGTTTGTAATAAATGTTTGATTCTATAATCATTTTATGTTGCATGTGGAAAATCGTCAGAGAAAAAATAAATTCAAAGAGTCATATTTTATAAATATGAAGGATAATAATTGTATAAGTATATGCAAACTAAGGTAGGGTAACCATTTACATTGAAATGTTAATGTTGTGTGATAATAGAAGATATTTTAATTTTTAAATATAAGGTGACCAAATGTCCCATTAAATAGGTCACCCCATTTTAAAGAGTGTATTCTGTTGTCCCAATGAATTATATCAGGACAGACTTTTGTCCTGTTTTTTTAACAAGCAATAAAATTTTGCATAATTTTTTACATTTTCTGAAACTTTCAAAACTGGCTTACAAAGTATAAAGTTGCCATGCCAATCAATCAATGCACACTAGAACTAGTATAATAGAGTAGTACAGCAGTATCTTAATAAGCTGTCAAATAAATACATAGTTTATTAATAAAAATCTAATTAAGCCATGGCGAAGAGAAAGTGCACATTCAATGAAGTGACAATTTAGATATTTTTTATTAAAAAAACAGTTTCTAATAGTGATGTGAAATGCAATATATGCAAAAACAGGTTTAGTGGTTCTCATGTGAAAATCTGATATATATCTAAAAACTGTTGATATGAGGGCCACAAATAGGCTATTTTTTTTTTCAAAATAACTTTACCAGATTGGAAAATAGCTGCTGCCAAAGGTCATGAGCATTTCACTGTATTATAGTTTTAGATCAAATTATTGCACTTCAAAAATAATTCAAAGATGTTTCAAGCCACAACATCAATGTGACAGAAGTAAATGAAGCAATTGTTATGAAAGGTTTTTTATCCTTTTGCATTGAAAGAACTAAAATTACAGTTAGAAGTTTATAATGACTTCACATCATTAAGTGATGCATTCAATCACGGAAATTTGAAAGTTTTCCCAGTTTTGATAAGATCAATGGTAGCAACAAAAATTAACATTGAGATAGATTGTCTGAAATTTTACAATTTTCGTAAGAGTCAAGATTTATTGAAACAAATTTCTTCGATGGAAAAACATTAATAATTGTTTTCATTTTTTATTTGTTACTTACTTATTACATTATACGAGTATTTGGGTGTGTGTGTTATATCATTGTCGTTAGCATTTTAAATTTATTTAATGAAAAATATATTAATAAACTATGGTTATGCTCGTTTTCGTGTTATAAAAATGCATTTTAAAAATGTGCTATTTTGGATTTAAAAATTTGTCATTTTGAATCCCAATATTTAGAGGTCTCTTTATTTAAATAGTAAGCAATTATACTATAAACTAACTATAACTGTTATTAATTTACACATTACTACATCGAAGGCAATAGAGATAATTCCAGTGTTTATGTTTTATTATATCTGATATATATATATAACAATTAATGTCAAATTATTACATAAAAATAAATTTCATTGAAATGACTACATTTTTTTTTCATTTAGTCAAATTTTTGTAATCAATCTACATTTTTTTGTGATTACAGTATCACTTGATCTCCTAGGTAATGAACTACATTGTTTATTAACCTATCATTAATACTTACGTAATTGTGATATATTTCCGTTACTTTAGCTTTAGGTTAAGGAATTAAGGCAAAGTATTAGGCACAATGTCAATAAAGCCTGCAAATACCCACCCACTCTTATTTCTCCTCCTTGAATGTTAAATAAATAGCCAACCAATCCTAAAGATTTAAGTACTTAAGTCAAAATACTGCAACTGCAAATTAAATCCCGTAGGCTCTTATAAAACCCTCCCTATTTCTTTTTCCTAAAAGAAAACAAGTCACTATTAGACAGTTCTGAGAGGAATTGATAACGCATAACATCAAAACAAACTATACATCTTCAATATGAACAATACCTATTATACTTATGTTTAATCCAAACTGATATTCAAATACTAACAGATGTACGCAACAATAATTTAAATTTATTTATGCTAGTCTCATTATTTTACATTAATAAGATTTTTATAATGAATATTCATAAGACATAGATAATTAAGATATAATCATTACAGTTAATCATGGTTTAATATTTTCGGGATTTTCATTAATAACTTAATACTTTTTCATTCGTATTTCCTATTTAAATATTTTAACCATTCTTAAAAGAAGCGTAGAATCGTTTATATAATTTAATCATATGCTTCTTTAGTTACGGTTGTATAAATTATGGATGTATGCTGTTTTAATTTGCATCCATTATTTTGGCAATTTATTTTAAAGTAGATTGGAATTAATGTCTTCCTCACAACCATAAGTAAAAAAAAATCATGTTAATAAATAAAACTTTTCTCTTTATTAATATTGATAGGTTTTGAATAAAGAATACGTAGTGCCGGAATTTTGGTGTCAAGGAGTAGGATTAAACTAATAAATGATCTTGGCAAGGGGTAAATAGGGCGGAGAGAAATGAAAATAAAAGATTTGCTCACTTTTGAAAAATTACTCGCATTTTTTAGCTTTTTCTTTTTTTTAATGAGAATTCAAAATATTAGATTTTTTTTTTTAAGAATTTGAAATAAAAATGTCGAAAGAAAATGATTTAAACTGACATTATATTAGTTGTAGGCACAATTATTTGGGATTGTATTAATATGCACAAATTAAACATTTAAAGAGATTTCAAAACTCCGCCCAACATTATCGAATCTAACTCACTCATGACAAGCAAAATAACATTATATAGTTTTAGAGCTTATCTTCATCCTTAGCATTAGCATTCGTTAGTTTGTTACAGAGAAAACTGTAAAAATATACAGAGAGAATTAAAAAAATTTTAAATGCAAATCAAAAAAGCTATATTAGTATTATATAGAATATGTAGGTATGTGTGTAACCCGTAACATAGATAAATAATTGGATTGCCAATTAATTACCAAGGAGTAAAAAGTTGATAGAATAATATTGCGGCCGTGAATTTTACTATTTTTAAACATAAGATTATTTATAAATACAATTAAAAATTTACATAATAATTATTACAAAAAACATGGAATAATTTAAAACGTTCAAATAATATTAAAATAATATAATAAATAGTATTATTAATATAAAATATGAATTATAGCTACAACATCCTGAACAAGCTCTCTAGACTAGGAATGGTGTACTCTATCTGCCGATAACAAAACGAGTGCGATGCCGTATAAAATTTAAAATAGAGTCATCATCATTGTCAACTATTATCATTCCACTGGAGGATGAAGGTTTCTCCAAGTTCAATCCATCTCCGATCTCTAGCCTCTCTTCTCCAAATCACCCCTGCACATTTTCTTATTTCATCCATCCATCTTACATGTGGTTTCCTTCTGGGTCTTTTACAATCCCTTGGAATCCAGTTTGATTTCAATTGTTCATCTATTATCATCTCTTCTAGTAATATGTCCAAACTCCACTTCAGTCTTTTAATTCTTTCAACAATGTCAGTAATACCTGTTTGTTCTCTTACCCATATATTGCATTTTCGATATCTTCTTGTTGCTCCTAACATGCATCTCTCCATACTTCTTTGAGTAGTCTGAAGTCTCTGTATTGCTTGCTCTTCTATTAAGTGTCCAAGTCTCAGATTCATAAGTAAGAACTGGTAAAACATATTTATAAAAATCTTCCTTTTCAAACACATAGGCATATTTCCTTTTAGTATTAAGTTATTTCTACCAACAGCACTCCAACCAAGTTTAATTCTATGATTAATTTTATCCATTATGTTTCCATCTGTAGTAATAATCTGACTAAGGTATTTGTAGTTGTTAACTTCTTCTAACTCATCATAATCAATCTTTATTTTTACCTTTTGAGAAAATCCATTGAACATTACTTTAGTCTTTTTAATGTTTACCTTTAGTCCTACTTTCTTACTTTCATCTGATAACTCCTGCAACATTTCCTGAAGCTCTAAAGCATTGTTTGCAAAATCAACTACATCATCTGCAAAATCTAAATGATTTAAATAATCTCCATTTACTTTTACTCATTTAGTTTCCCATTTTAATCCATAAAATTTTTGCAGCACTGCTGTAAAAAAGTTTTGGAGATATGGAGTCACCTTGTCTTAACCCTTCCTAATATCATTATGTAATCTAATTGTTATTGGGTCTATACCTTGTTGATTCAATGCTGTAATCACTGAAGAAATGTTTATAGAATTGAATGCATTTTCATAATCTACAAATCTAAAGCATAATGGCAACTCATATTCATTGGTCCTTTCTATAAGTTCTCTCAATACTTGGATATGATCTACTATACTAAAACCACTTTTAAATCTAGCTTGCTCTTTTGGTTGGTTGAAATCTAATGTTCTCTGTAGACTAGTTGTAATTATCTTGGTAAAAATTTTATATAAAACTGATAAAAGGCTGATAGGTCTGTAATTTTAATATCTTCTTTATCACCTTTTTTAAATATTAAAATTAATACTGCATTCTTCCAATCATTTGGTACATCTTTATCATTTAGACACTTGGTATATAACTTTGCCAAAATTCTTTCTATTTCTTCACCTGCTTCTTTTAATATATCAATTATAATTCTATCATTACCTGGAGCTTTTCCTTTCTTCATAGATTTAATTGCATGTCTCACTTCTTCATTTAATTTCTGGGCAATTCAGAAGATATAATAGAAGTAGGAGGTACTTGTTCTTTATTACTATATAATTCTTGATAGAACTCTTCTATCCATTTCATGATGTCATCTCTCTTTTTAGTAACAGTTCTATCTTTTTTTTTTTTTCAGATATAAGTTTTCTACCAATATCAATATCTTGTTTTACACTCTTGAGACCTTTATTCTCTTCTATAGCCTTCCTTGCTAGTTCACAATTATATTTTCTTATTTAATTATCAACTCTTTTTTGTACCATTTTTTTGTAAAATAAAGTAAGTCAATTTCACAATTATATTTTCTTATATCATTATCAACTCTTTTTTGTACCATTTTTTTGTAAAATAAAGTAAGTCAATTTAAATGATGGTGGAAAAGTAATATTTATTTTAAAAACTGTAAGGATTTATATAATAAAAACTTACAATAAAATCAATTTTTTTTTAATCAACTACAGTAAAATCAACTTGTAGTTAAATAATTTTCAATGCACAACACTGCTAGATAATTAAGTTGCTCTTAACTACATAAAGGCAAAACTCTTCATCAGTGCAAGCCAAAGTAATCAATGCATGCATAAAGAATAGTGATAATGTGATGTTGCTCTTGTCAATCTACAGAATAGCCTTCTAACTGAAGAAGCCAATAGCTAGTATTGCCTAAAATCCTTTAATAATGAGGCAGACACTGGCAATACTATATCTTGCAGGTTTTTATTGTAAATTTGTTTATGGAGATTTAATCGAACTTCTTTCAGAGTCAAATATTTCTTTAAAATTGGAGGATTTTGTGTAGTACATTTTCTGACTGATTTTTTTTCATATGTACCTATGTTTTGCTTTTTCTTTGGAAAGTTGACAATCTTCTAAATTCTGAAAATTCAAAATGTGTGTAAACAATTCACATATAGTACCTGCTGTTTAAAATCTTGTCGTTAAATTAAAATATTGCTAATAAAATCCATTATTGGGAGAACTATGGAAATTCTGAAATCTTGTTTAGGTTCTATAGAAGTCTTTTACATTTTAAGAAATTGAGATACTCTTCCTGTTTCAGAAAATGTTTTTGTCTTTTGAACAACACTTACCCTTAAGTCACTAAGGTTCTGCATCTTTTGCATTAAGTCTTTTATAAGTGAATCACCACATCAAGGAATATTCTTTTATTTTAAATGGTAATCACTTGTTAATATCTGCTTAGATTTTATGCCTAAGCACTGTCATCACATGGTCCCAATTTTCTTATGAGTGGCAATACGTATAGAGAGTTTTGCCTGTTTAAATCCAAAGCACTGTCATTAGCAGACCCTCAGAAGATCTTTAATATGTTTCTCCAAGTCATTAATTGGTGTTTAGTACTGATGGAATTAATCCAGTAGTCATCTCACCAAGAACAACATATAACAAAAAGAATCCTAGAATAATATTTAACAGTTGGATGCACAATTTGAATTATTCACTTCATTTATTTTGAAAGACTTAAAAACAATAATAGCATGCTTTTAGTATTTCCTAACATATAGGACTGTGAGCAAACAAGGAGTAGAATATTTCTATAGTCCCAAAAAATATTATAGCATCTGGGTTGATTTTTTGACTCCTATTGATTTAATGAATGTGTTCTGCAAAGAGAGAATGAGGTACATTTGGTTTAATTTCTAAGGACTTAATGCAATACATATTTGTGTCATTATCATAGCTTTAGAAATGGCATCTTGGAAAGTTGTATTGTTTTTTCCTCGGAGTTTGAAGTATTTTATCAGTTATTTTTTTTTCCAGTTTTTCCAGTAAAGTTCTCGAAATCAATGAAACAATTTGTTCTGGAATATGTATTTGAGAATAAAAATGTTCATTGTGAGATAACTAACGGCTATTATTCCATAGAAAGTTGTACTTCTTTTTTGATCAAGAATGATTTTGAAGCCCCTTTTTTTTTCTCATGTGTCATAGCATCAGCCGGGAAGTGAACCCGCTAACCTGGGACAACTGCTTGTAAAGCAGCTGTCACTGACCTCTCAACCACCAAAGCTTGACAAAGATTTCTGTCTTCACAAAGGCCAATACATTCATGCTTTTCAATTATCTACCCATTATGAAGACTAAACCTTTAGATGATAAAAATAACATTGTCTACTATCTGTTGTAGAAGTACTCTCTAATTAATTTTCTTGCATTGAATTTGCAATTGTAAATCTTTATTGACTTCATGTCCTTTTAATGAATGTAAAAGGAATTTCCAAAATAAATATTGTTTCCTATATTCAGAATTATTTTTGTGAGGAGGTAAAATATTCATACAACTTTTCCAACATTGATTTCTATATGAAAACTGGGGTAAACTGCTTAAATATTTGTTTCTTGGGTTATAAAAAATATGATGTGATAAAGAGTAAAGAGTTTCTTTTGATGCACTTCATGTTAACATTTTCATGAAAAATATTCTCTTATTTTTTCACTTTTTTCTTCCAATAGAGCAAAGAATCTTGAAAATCTCTACTATATTTTTTGGCAATTTCTTAAAATTTTTTTTTTTTTTGGAATATGTACTTTTAAAACTGATAGTTATTACTATCTTTTGTCATTTGAGATTACTCAAGGTAAATATTAGGGTTATCATATTTTCTATCAAAGTTTTTGATAGGGTCTTGTAAATGAAGTACCAACTGTAACATGTTCTTTCACAGTCACTTCTTTCTTAGATTTTTTCAATTACTTTTTTTTCAGTTGCAGTAAGCTCACATGTAACAATCAGGTCTCTTTCAACTGGTTTGTGAACTCATATTCATTTGGTATTGATTTTCTATCTGGACTTCAATGTGATAATTATCATCATCATCTCTTTGTTTTCATATCACTTGATTACCATTTCCTATGCATTGGATGACACTACTATATGGAGAGTTTTGTTTCTGTTCTTTTAAAGTCTAAAAAAAATTGGTTATGGCAGCACTTTTAACTCTCATTCTCAGATTTTAGTTTCCCCTTCTGAGTGAAGAATTATATTTGTGATTAGATTTATATATAAAGGGTTTATTTATTTAATAATATTTATTTTAAAAAAATTGTTACAGAACCACCCTCCCCCCAAAAAAAACAGTTCTGCTTTGTATTATAACCTGTTATGTTTATATATGAAAATAATAAACACAGACTTGTATTAGAATATTTATTTCACATATACATACAATATTTACAAATCTACACAAGACTTTAAATGTATTGGCATATATATATACTACTTACCGATTATATACAATAAAATGTTTATTATACCATACACTTGATATATTGGCTTGGTATGGCATTTACTTGATGTGCAACTATTACCATAAGGAATTTAAGGTGATCTTTTAAGCTTACCTAATAATTCCAGCAGTACTGTGATAACTTGCCTCATGTGTATGTATGTCACCCTTCCAGATGTTCTGTGCTTACCTCATATCTTGTTTATGCCCTAGCAGTTTCCAATTCTTGTGTGAACTTGCCTTAATGGGCAGTGTGTGTGTTCATATTGCCATTCAGTTCTAGAAGTAATTTGTTGTTATCTGATCTTACCTCCTTCTGGACTGACTATTTATAGCCAGATCCCCTTCCATAATAAAAACAATGAGATTTATTGAACATCATCACCTATTGGCCTGTTACTGCTGTTGGGTATATCTTATCTATTCATATAATCATTGGGCTGTGGTGATAAATGCTCAATCCAATCAAGATAAGATGGAATCTGGATTAGCACATTTGATGAAAGTAAGTTGAGATATAATAAACTGAATCTATAAATGGAGTGTAATTACTACCATCTGAAATGAACAAATTTGTAAGCTAGCTTTTACCCACAGTTTTATCCGAATAATTTTTTTTTGGGGGGAAAAGTACTCTTTATGCTGCTCAGAGATTATACCAATTTATAGACGAAGTCATGAGATAAATGAAAATTACAAAATTAACTCCTATTTTATTGGTGAGAAATTTAAAAAAAAAAAACTATTCGTTTTTACTTATCAGCCTATAAAATTTTCATTCAAAATGAACAGATTTTTCTGGAATAAAACTCTGCGGAAAATCTTCAATATCTTCAGGTCAACTTTTTCAATCTAATTAAAAAACTATTTTATATTTTGACTTTTAGACTGGTAGTTTAGAAATTTGCATGTATTCGAGTAATAACTTACTAAAATTATTAACAAAAATCAGAGCAGTCACTGCAAGAATGAACATTTTGCTTAGAAGTTTGTACTTTTATTTTGCAGTGAATCGACAATGGTTGAAAATGATAATGATGATTCAGCACCAAAGTGGTTTAAATCATCAAAACAAACACAATAAAAACAGTACTTTTTTTGTGATATTTCATTGCAAATAATCAATAAGACGATTCTAAAAAAAAAGTGTGAATTAAGCTTTTAATTTACAGTTGTGATTTGTTGAAGAGTCATAAAGTTATCTTATTAGGTGATTTAATATGGGCACCAAATAAATATTTTATCAGTATCATATCCCTCATATATTACAAAGACATACACACATCCTTTATATAAATCAACTAAACTTTTGTAACAAAAAAAATTCTTCCATATATTCAACGTCCATTTTCAAAAAGTATCCCTAGATATTGCTTCATAGTTTAAAGAAATTGTGTACTGGATATGCAGAATTCATTTGTTTTGTCTAACTCTGAAAATCAGTACTGACGAAGTTCAAAGCCACTACCTATTAATGTCACATTTTTAATTGTGCTTACAAATGACCTTTAGATCAAAAAACAATCAATTTTCCTTTTAAATACGTCAAAACAAACACATCAATATAAATAAGAATATGAATCGCAAAAATCACAATGAGAAAACAAAAAGTTATTATGATGAGATAGTAATGTAATGTGCTTTAAAAAATAATTAATTTTTATTGAATGAATAACACACAAATCAATTCTTTATAAAATCACTAATTCCAGAATATCAAGCTAGAATCCTGTCAGCTCCTGCCCTTTGGGAAGATATTCAACTTTATTCCATTAGTCTTCAAATTCCAGTGATGTTTTATTTAAATTCAGATTTAGAAATTCTCTTTTGAAGGTGGGTTTGTGTTATTATTATAACCTGTTGACCAAAGTTGTTGGTGCAAGAACTTAGTTGCTATTTAAAAGCATGATTATATTAAATGATTCGAAATGGAGCATAGTTTTTTTTATCATAGTCTTATGTGACCCATCACATATGAAGTTTTAGACCCAATTTATTTCTTAGTTATTGATCTTCCACAGTTAAGTACTGACAATTGACATTAATACAAGTGAGTAATATTGGATTGGTTTCATAAATGCAGATGTGCATCTACATGTCAAAAATCTTACAATAGCTGTTAAAGTTAAAAAATTTCTTGAGGACATACTTTCAGTTAATGAATGGGGAGAAAAAATTCTATTTGACTGTTGATATTATTTGTAATTCAAGAATGCATGAACAAATAAGAAACAATTTGTTTATAAAAAAAAAATTTAAATTCATAGCCAAGTGAAGTTAAAATGATAACGTTTCTCTTCATTGCCCTTTTATTTTATAAAAAGTTGGAGATGGATTAAGAGATGGTTTTTAAAATTATTAAAATAAGTGCAAAAATTTGCAACATGTTTGCATGCTGATTAATCAGTAGATTTAATAAGGAAAGAAATTGAAAATTACTCATAAACTAATGTAATCGTTATAGCATTCAGGCCCTCCGTAATATGTTATTATTAGATAGATTAAACAACTGGTTTTTTTTTTAAATAAAATTTACGCACTTCGCACTTTCTGAACTTTGAATCAGGAATTAAATTTTTTCATAAAGATATAATAAATATAAATCTATTTTTAACAGAGCTTATTTCGACCTTGCATTTATTTTCTTTACTTTTAGCTTTATTGTCATGTATCTAACAACTATATGAATTTTCATTTACATAACTATTATAATATTTTATTCACGTAGGCTGCCAAACTTAATCAGAGAAGAGTAAAAAGCATCTTTTGAGTTTAAAAACGATGAAGAATTGGTGTTTTGAATTGAAAACAAAACAGTTTTGTTTGATAATGAATGAATATCCATTATTGTTTGGTCATTTCAGTGGTCTTTTGAATCCATTTTTTAACCATTTTCATTATTTTTATGCAAAAATATATCTAGTTGCTTATTGTTTCCTCTATTTTCATGTATTCCTTGTTTTGAAATATTGAGGATTATAACGTTTTATTATTGGATTCACTTCCTTGTTTATCCCTAATATGTTAGGATGTCTGGCAAATGGGTTATTCTTCTTTCAATAATTATTCGTTTGGCTAAGTGTATTTTTTCTTCCAAGCATCATAACCACAGTTATAAATAGATGCACCATAGTTTAACAGTTTTTCTAAAATAGAATTCAAAAACTTTGTAAAAGGATTAACAATAATTCTGCAGTTCTTCAGTGATCCAAGATGGGGGAAATGATTTTTATTAAATATATAATATTAAAACTTAGAATTAAGTCTAATTCTTTTTGGATTTGTTTTTAAATCCCTAAAGCATTGTCTTAAACAAAATTAGGCACTTTTATATGCAATTCATATCAAAAAGATAAAAAGCAAATAAAATATAAAATAATTTACTCAAACAAAAGGAGATAATTATGAATGTCTGTATCCACTGCTGGATTCAAATTTGAAGAATTTTAAATAAATGCTGGGTATAAACAGAGATGTGTATTAGTTCCAACTTTGTTTATAAGCAGTTTCATGAAGTAGATAAAATGTGATACAGATTTTAAACTCAAATCAATTAAAAACAAAGAACAACATCTTTTAGACTTTTAGATTTATTGCGCATTGATGATTGTACTATATTTACAAATTCAAAATATTTTCTGGATGTTTTTTGTGTTTTGAATACAACCTATAAAGATTCCAACTTAGTAGTTAATTTTCAAGAAACTCTAATGCTTTATCATCCAAAGATAAAAAAATTCTTCATCAACTATTAGTTAGAACAATTACCAACATGAGAATGTGAATCATTTAAACAGCTTGGTAAATTTTATATGGAAAGGTGAACTTGAAAGTTCAAATTCAACATAAATATAAATGTGATGTTATTGCAATTAGAATAGTTAGATGTTTTTTATGAGCAGCTGCTATAATAAGATGTTTAATGGAATATTTTCAAGTATGGTTATGCATACAACTAGAACATCCACCATCTTTTTTTATTGTTAAGAACCACATTCACACTGATTTAATGTAAAAATAGTAGAAAAAAGACTTTGATCACTAGAGAGAATTTCTTCAAAGATAGTAAAGGTGAGATGTTATTGCATAAATAATATGTATTGAAATGGAAAGATTTTGTTAATCTTAAAAATATATAATGGCAAAATATATAAGATCAATCTCTTTCAAAGAATTTAAATATATACAACATTTTAAGGCTAAATTATACATAAATCTGTCAAATCAAAATTATGTACATATAATTTTTATTATATATATAATTTTCATTTATTTTCAGGCATTATCAATTCATTACATGGTAAAGGTTTTTCCAAGCTTAATCTGGTTTTTGATCCACAACTTCATATTTTTTCTGCAAATTTTCTAAGCACATTCACCCAATATCTATAGTCATTTTTAGGTATTTTACAATCATTTGAGATTTATTTTAAGACTTCAACTATCCATAAATTATAATTTCTTCTATCAATATGTTCAGTTCATCTACATTTCAGTCTTAATCCTTTTAATATTGTCATTGATGCTGCTTTGGTGACTTACCCATATATTTCACTTTTGATCCCTTCCTATTACTTCTTATAGTATATACATTTTCATAGTTTGTTACGTGGCAGAAATATCTGCATTGTTCTTCTGTTAAGAATCTAAGTCTCATATTCATATGTAAGGATTGACAAAATACATTCATTATAAAAACTTTCCTTTTCAAACACATAGGGATATTTCTTTTAATATTGGTTTATTTCTAGTAGATAAACAATAAATTATTTCTAATAAATGGTGACTCCATAACTCTAAAACTATTTACAGCAGTTTTCCATGAAGTATTTTATGGCTTAAAATAGGAAAGGGGTAAAAATAAATAAAGATTACTTACATCATCTAAATTTTGCAAAGGTTATTTTTGTAAATAATGCTTTAGAAATTTATGAATATCAGATGAAAATAAGAAAGTAGGACTAAAGATAAATATTAAAAAAACTAAAATAATTTTTGATGGATTTTCTCAAAAGAAGAAAATAAAGATTTGTAATCATGAATTAGAAATTAGCAACTATAAAAACCTTGATCTGTTTACTGTGGTAATACATATTGAAGTAATATTCATTGAAATAATAATAGAAATAAACTTGGGTAAAATGTTTTTGAAACTTATATATATAGATAAAGTATTTTTTGAGTTATACTGTGTATTATTTTGTATTAATTTCAATGAAATAATATCCACCATTGCCAAAATAAAGTTTTAAAGAAAAACCGCTAAGTATTCAAGTAGTAATGAGAATGAGTGTGAAGTCTCATATATATTTGATAGTTGATTAATCCACATATTATAAATAATCAACTAATAAATATAGATGAGTGATTATTCTTTACTGTTACTATTTGAGATCTGTTTTTCTTTAAAAACTTGATCTTGACAGATGGATGTTATTTCATGGAAATGTTGGGAATTAATATAAAATAATGTATGATTTAATTCAAAAAATACTTTATTAATTATCATATAATTGTAAAAAGTTTAAATATAATTGCATATATTATAATTGCATATATTGTAATGTTTTTGATGTTTGCTTAGGCCTTCTATTACACACTAGAATGCATGAGTTAATCAAGCTATGAAGAAGAAAAATATTTCGTTCATATTTCTAAAAAAACATAGTTGTATTTCCTGATTAACTCAACCTAATAATTATTACAATTTGGATTGCTGACAGAATCAGTTTTTAATTTATAAAAGGGGGTGCCAAAGTAGTTAGACTCACTGATTCTGTGTCAAGCACATCATAACATACGAAGGAAATTATTAAAAGATCAGGAATTATGATTTTCTGTAACTTAATTTATTTCAGAAAATATTTCCCTTGGGACTTACTTAATAAATATTGGCAAAGGTAAATTATGCATTTAAGTTTTAATAAACTAACATTAATAATGCACAATGAAGTTAATATTAAAGGTAAATATTTTATTAATAACAAATTCAAATATTTAAATGGTAAATTATTAAATAAAATTGGAAAGCACATACATGCTAATCCAGATAATATTAAATTAAAACAGTTCTTATTAACTTTTCTTAGGTTTCTTGAATCATAAAAAAATGGTGAATGTCTAATATGGGTGTTAGAAGTTTCATATGTAAAGTTAATGTCTCTATCGGTATTATAAGCTTATAGCTAACGTTAGTTGCGAACATTTTTTGGGTCACAAATTATATGAATAATTTTACAGATAAGCTTAGCGAGTTTACATAGATTGTTGATTACCATGCATGGTTTTTCATGAGAGGTAGAATGAGCTTGTGGCCATTGGTTTTAAATTGTTCTTGGTTTATCCTAAGGCTAGTCATAAAAACTTTTTGCAGTTGATGTCTCCATGATGAACAATGTCGGAAAAGACTCTGGTCCACTTCTGCATGATGAATTATTTCAGCATAGGGTGGTCCCGAATCTTTTATGATCTAGGACCATCCAAAATAAAAAAAACAGGCAAGACAAGACCAGGTTTGAAGTTGCGATCAGCTTTTAGACTCCTGTGAATATCTTATCTTTTGTTCTGTTATCAGAATACAAAATAATAATCTTGCACATTATTTCTTATTTTTGATGTACAAAGTTTATTTTTTTGTGAATTACTTCCACCATCTTTAATTAGCGTTAGAAACATAATCTTTTATGTTTAGAATTTCTTTTTTTTTGTTTAACTGGATTAGTCTTTTTTATTCCTTCCAATTTCAACTTTAATTGAATTACATAGATAAATACAAAACAAAAAAATCAACTTCCATTGTACATTTAAAAAAAAAAATTATAATAATTAAAAAAGAAAACTAAATGGTGTCTTTTAAAGGATCTTTAAATTTTACTTTTTTTTAAAGCTTTTTTAAATATTGCCAAATGCCAAATATATTTGTACCATATATAAATAAATGGTACAATATATATATAAAATATTGTCTAATGCTAGTCAATTTTAGTAAAATTTTGTTGCTTTGGCTAGTATTGTAGTGGTATATGAATTTCTATTATTAAGACTTCTTTTAATATTAAGGGTGAATGGAAAGTAAATGGATTTGTGGGTAATGTTTAATATTATATATATATGGTGTAGTTTTTGTAGTTCTTTACACTTGAGAAGTCTGCTTGTAGCAGTGAAATCTTTGGTTGTGTTTTATTATTATTTCTTGGCTGGTCTGGTTGAATTTTGGATAATTTTAATTATATGAGTATATATATAATAAAACAAAATATAAATTAATTCAACAATTTTCAATAAACCATTACATAAAAAATAAATTACAGCTATAACTAATTTTTAATATAACCGCCATTTTGAATACCATTTAACGTAATACTATTCAACAGCGCAATCATGTTTGCTGTAGCCGTTGTTTTATTTATTTATATATTGAAAATTGTTGAATTAATTCCAGTATTTTATTACATATTACTGTAGCTGATATTTTTATATAACATATATAAAAAGTGAAAAGCAGATAAGAAAGGAAGATATAAAAAGCAAATTTATAAATTATCTAACATTATTTAAAATTAAATTTTCTCATCTTATTTATTTTCTTATTATTTCTGGAAAATTATCTCCGAGCTTAAATTCAAATTACTTTAAATCTAATTTTTAAATAAATATTATTATCTATAATAACATAAACTTGTCTAAATTAATAAATCTAAAAATGCAATATTTTGAACAGTATTGTTGACAGGTTATATTTTTATATTGCAATAATAAAGAAATATAATTATTCTGTTCATACTGATTATGGAAAGGCTTATCAGAAACTAGTAATAACTTTAGACCGATATTCTGAAGCTTTAAAAATTCATTTTTGAGACTTGTTTACGTAAACACACACACACATATATATATGTAAACAATTTTCTAAAAACATTTCTTTAAAAAAATAAACGATTATTTCCATTACTACTGAGTGAATAGTTTAGGAAATTGTGAAAGGAAAATCAGGATTATATCAAATAGGAAAAAATATATTGCATTTATTTCTATTTTAGTTTGATGTTTATGTAAAATTTGTCAAACAAACCACTTCAATAACTTAATTGAGATTGTTTGAATCGTATATATATATATAAGTCATCTGCTTAATGGCAATCAGTGGAATTTCATAATAGAGAACTGGGATCAAAAACAGTGGCAGAGCTAGAATTTTAGTGATTCCTGTGCAAAATTTAAAAAAAAAAACTTTTTAAATATTTAATATATAGGGTATATGAACACAGACTTTCACATGGCCCACCACTCTCCACACTATCTCATAACACTGATACACCTGAACACATATATGTCGAAAAGATAAATAATCACCAATATATGTATTTCATGCTAAACCAGCAATCATCAGTTGGTCCAGATTACCATCTCTACACATATATGCTATAAGTGCTCAGATATATATTAAGATAGCCAATCCTCATACTTTAATGGACAGCCTTCAATCTACTCCACACTCCAACTCTTCAACCGTCCATCCAATTGAAAATCTGATGATGGAATGCTCAAAGGCCACCATGAGGCCGAGATTCTTGTCACATCCATGTTGACCCAAAGTCAGGCTTACCCCTCATGTACAGGACATAATCCATTTAATACATATACAATTTTTTAATATTTGTAACATATGCTTTAATATTTTCATTATTTTTTTTTTTAAATTTAATAATCAAGAATCAAAAAATCCCTAATACCCAAGGACCCACATCTATTACTTGTTTTATAATAGCTATACTATTTGAAAGAGATAAAACTTGACGT
Organism: Epiperipatus broadwayi; assembly: GCA_028023455.1. Lineage (NCBI taxonomy): Eukaryota > Metazoa > Onychophora > Udeonychophora > Euonychophora > Peripatidae > Epiperipatus > Epiperipatus broadwayi. Next base: position 3,467,262 of record JAQFVV010000044.1, on the reverse strand, counting down.
CATTACTTTCCTTCCCTTTACACGATTGTTTTTAGCATATTAATTTTAGAGAAGCATCACAAACTATAATAAACTTTTACCTTATTAAGATACACAATTAATCTTTGACTCGGCACGGGGGTGGGGAGGGGTGCTCTGAAGTCTGTTGGTTGTTCATAAATCCAATTACTCAGACTCCTAGAACTACTTTTTAGGCAGAAAAATTGAAAACATTAAGAACTCCAACCCTTTTTCTATACTTATTTATAATTTTGCTGAATGTCCTTTCAATTATATCTACTAAATAAACAACAATATAGAGATTCAATGTCATTAAATGTAATACTGTATACAGATATTAACATTCTTGACCATACTTCCATTGACAACAATATGCTATTAATTAATAAGCAAACGATTCACAATAATTCTCAATTAATAAGCAAATGATCTTAAATTGTTCCTTATTAGATAAAAAAATATTTTACTAAAGAAAAAGTTCAAATGTATATATCTTTTATTTTGGTACTGAAAATTTTCATCTTTAATCCTTTCATTATAAATTTCTAGATTGTTATAAATCAGTATGCTAAAAAATATGCATTTATATATTATATTGCTAATATATATATATCAATAAATAAAAAAATTGATGTGTAATATTTGAAAACTATGTAGCGTAGGTTCCTAAGGTATATGTATAATAGATAATTAGATTGATATCGAGATAGGTAGTTAGATAGTGAGTGGAGGTATTATAGAGACGTGAATAGGTAAATAGAGTAAATAGTGAGTAGAGAGAAGAAAGATATATTGATTAGTAGGTAAGTTGGTAGTCAAATAGAGTGTCAGGAAGGCAGACAGGTAGATAAATGATTGTGAATCGATAGATAGATAGATACAGGACCAGGCTGATCTTGTTGGCCTCTCCAAGCAAACTTTCGTTGTTGGTACTCATCCCAAATTATTAAAATTTACATTTTTTTTATCTAAATTTATCCAAAACAAACAATCTCTATTGGAGATGGAAAGAAAATAAAGTGGATTCCAAATTTTTATTTAAAAAAAAAAATACAATATATGTTATTTAAGAATAAAGTATAAATATATATTTAAATAGTAAAATAAAGATTTTAAAAACATCTAGCTTTCTTTGACGCAAATCTCCCAACGGTGCAAAACTGAGAGTTTTAGCTCTTTGACATTTTATTAAAATTGTAGCTAGTCCTGACAACGGACTTTGAGAAATTGTACTTCTCAAATAAATTTTTTATTATTTTCAATTTGGAGAAACTTCTCTCTCCTGTTACTGTATACTGCGATTGCAGTTCGTTTTAAAACGAAACTTCGCCAATATTATTATTAGTTGATCTATTATGACGCATAACGATATACTCATAATTTATAAGTTTACTTTTGATAGACAAAAAAATACATCGCACAACATTTAATTAACTAAACATGATTGTTTTGAAAAGATAATATGTTAATATGGTTTAAAAATAATCTACGTTTTAAATATAAGTATCTATATTATTAGAAAAAATAAAAATCAGAAGTAAACGGTTATGAATATTCATATTTAAAATCTAAATGCCGCCTTCAAAGTTTTGTCGCCCCAAGCAGTTGCTTGCTTTACTGTGACTTCGGGCTGGCCATAGATGGATGGGTGAATGTATAGATAGATGAATAGAGAAGTGAATAGACAAATATGCATAAACAACTAAATCTATAGATAAATAGACAGGTATTTCATATCTATACGATTCTATGTAAACATATATACATATTTCATTTTCTGATTTTTTTAGACTAAAATGATTGGATTGATTGTTACAGTCAGAATGTTGATGAAAATAAAATAAGTATATAATACAAAAGTATTATAATTTGAAATTTAATTGAATTTGTTTAAGGAGGAAATATTGTTAATTATAAACTTCATCTAATACTTCATTAATAAAAAGAAATTCGATTAAAACTATTCATTAACTGTTTCTTCCACTCCAAGTAGTATTTGTTTCCATAACTAATATGAACCTTGTTTTAGACAGTTTATACAAAAAATATAATAACACAACTAGAATTCGGATAACAATTTATTTCTAAATAAATCTATAATATTTTTAATTATTTTATACAAACTATTAGTTTATGAAGCATCGATTAAATTTTTTTTGTAAATTTTCATCTAAATGAGTCTAAGCCAGTCAGACGTCAACAACTAGATAAATCTCAATCTATTTTTGCATTTTCATCACCTGATGATACAATAAATAATTGTAGAAAATATAATAACTTTAAAAAAAAAACTACAAAAAAAAAAATAAAAAAATAAAAAATGTCTTATGATGAACAGTTAAAATATTTAAATGTGAAAATTAAAGAGAAACTGAAAAAAGGTTTGTAAGGATTTAAAAATAATACATTATCCGCAATGTACAGCCATCAGATCAAGAGGTCAGCGACAGCTGCTTTACAAGCAGTTGTCCCGGATTAGCGGGTTCGCTTCCCGGCTGATGCTATGACACATGGGGGGGGGGAGAATACTACAGTTGTGGTAAAGATGATCAGACAGGCAGAAATAAAATTAATTCGAAACAGTTTTTTATAACTAAAACTTAGAATTTATTGCCACAAAACAATAGTAAATTTAACCAATAACGCTTAAAAACATTACAATTATATCGTTACAGTTCAATATTAAAATCACTACTTAAAATGCACACACATAACCGCATAAGTTAAAACATAATAAAGCTGGTGTGTCCTGTATAATCCCTAAGTCCACTTTTGCACCTTCAGTGATGCAATTTCATTGGGTTACTCCGCAGTCCTCCTTACACTCGTCCAGTCTGTATCTTCATATAAACACGACTAGCTCCAACGATGCGGGTGTATAGATTAGTAATTCCGCGTATCTGTGAGCTTTTATATCTTCCCACGGATAGTGGAATGTTCTAGAATATAATTAGTATTGTTCCTTGTCTTTTTAAGTAATCATTATCTAATCCGGAATTCGTTATCAACATTTTAATCTTTAGCATTTGTAACTTTGTAATAATTTATTACTTTTAACTTTAGCACCCATTTTACTTCTAATTACATTATCTTTTTACATTCTACATTTATATATACATGGCTTTAAATATCTATATATAGCACCTCCTCCACTTCAGAAATTACAATAGTCTTTCAGATAGCTTGATTCCTTCTTGGTTTTTGGTGATCTACGTGGGATTGTTTTCTTTTCATTGGTAATGCCCTTGTCTATTTTGTGCTCTTCATTTACTTCCAACAAGTCTGATTCCTTTAGATAATTTGGAATACACAACACCATATTACTTCCAATTCACTCAATTTCTTCTTTCCAATGTCTGATATGATTTACATGTTTTCACATGATTTTCCCTGTTTCTGCCTCAACAACTACTATTTGCTTTGACAGATGTTCTTTAATTATGCCCTTCATCCAGTACTTTCTGAGAACATCTCTCAACCAGACTTTTTCTCCCTCTGCATACTGCAATTTTGCACTGTTGCTTCCATTACTTGAAAAATTTTGATATGGGTGAATTAGCAATAACTTGTTGTGGATTTTTAATCTGAATATCATCTCAGCTGGAGATTTATCCGTATTGCTCATCAGTGTACTGTGCTGATACAATAAAACAGAATATAATGTTTTTTTATATATTTGCAGTAACTCCCTTTTGTAGCATTTGTACTGCTTTTTCTGCAATACTATTGGACTCAGGATGATATGTTGGTGTGGCCATATATCTAATTCACAATTCTTTAAGAAAATCCTCAAATTTAGTGGATGTAAAACTGGTTCCATTGTCAGATACTAGTGTTTCGGGAAAACCATGAAAAACAAAAAATTACTTAAGTCTTCTGATTGTTTCTTCGGTGCTCATATTTTTTACAATTCTACACTCAGTCCACTTTATCAATAACTACTAAAAATGGAGCCATGGAATGATCTGGCACAATCAATGTGGTGAATACAGCTCCAAACTTTTTTCAACTACAGGCCAGAAAATATAATTTTTTTTTGGAATGTTTGTGTTCAATTGACAATTTTTGTAGGTTTTCACAAATTGTTCTATGTCAGAATTAATTCCAGACCACTATACATAACTTTGAGCAAATGCTTTAGCCCATACAATATCAGGATGATCTTGGTGAATAAGCTGAAGAACCTGACAATGACCATTACTAAGTATTAATATTCTACCATCCATTAACACATATCCCTTATTTATAGAGTTTTCCTCTTATTTCCCATATAGCTTTATGAAGTATCTCGGACCAACTTCTGACCAGCCTTTGCTGATATACTCGACCAATAGTTTATAACTATCCTCAGCTTTTGTCCAACCCACTTCTTTATGCTGTCTATTACTACATTATATTTCAATTGTTTATGTAGTTAATGGTTGGATCAAGTTCCTGTGGAACTGATTTAATTGGGACTCTTGACTGTGCATTGCATGCTTAATGACATTTTCTTTTTTAAAATTTAGCTCAAAATAGATAACCTATTTCTATTCCCAGAGCATCAAACCATTCCCTATCTATAATAGGGTTAAGACTATTTTGCATTATGTATAATAGTAACCTACAGACTTTTTAATTTCAGCACTGACATCTATTTTCCCTAATATCCTCATAATATTACCACTAGAATTTTTCACTCTCAAACTAGGTCTCATTAATATAGGGAGTGGGGGATTCATACAATTTTTTGTTACCCCAGTCTTTGACTGCCATCAATGACACACTCAATCCACTGTCAATTTTTATTTTTAAAATTGTATTTAATAATTTCACTGTCATCACAAATTAATTTCTATGAGAAATCTGGGTATTATAAATCTCACATTTCTTCTTGTTTTTCTTTGGAAAATCAGTGGGATGCTATGATCTTTCCCCACATTAACCCACATGCTTTCTCTAAATGACCTACTTTGCTGCAGACTCTGCCATGTTGCCTTTTTTTGCACAACAATAGCAAACAATTAGCAGGCTGATATTTATTTTCAGTTTTTCATATAAAGACATTACATTTGTTATTATTAGTAAAATTCTAAAACTCCTTTGATTGGTCAATCATGATCTCATCAGCTACTCCCATTTTGATTGCCTCTTCGTACATCAAGTCTCTTGAGAACAGTAACTTCTTTCTAAGTCTATTATCAGACATCCCCCAACGCAATTGTTTGAGTATATTATCCTGTAATGAATCACTGTAACTACAACCCTTAGCAATTTTCCTCAATGTTTGACTACAATCATGTATGCATTCTCCTTTATTTTGCCTTCTATTTTTAAAATGTAGCCATGGTACATGCTTAGAGGGCTTGGGGCTAAAATAATTATTTAGTTTTTCAACTACTACTTTATATGGCAATTTCTCTGGTTCTTCATGATTGCATAGCCAATTTGTGATTTCTACCACTTCTTGCCCTGCATAACATAACAATGGGGCAGCCATTAAAATCATTTATTGTCACTTGTGGCACAACCATCATCCTAACCCTCTACTCCTCAATTAATAACTACTAAATAAAAAAAAATGCATTTTTTCCCCATGATTACCAAACTATTTCCCAATAGGCTAACTTATCCAGCCTGTTTAATTAATTATTATGCCTACAAAGTTCTAGCTACTGATCAAAATCCTATCTCCGACTACTATTAGACAAAATTACAGTTCGATATTGATCCTGTAATGGTTTGCACCAGTTTTTTTCTATGTACAACCACCATGAATGTTACAAAGGTGGTCAGACAAGCAAAAACAAAATTAATTTGAAATAGTTTTTTATAACTAAAATTTTGACTTTATTGCCACAAGTTAACAACAGTAAAATTTAATTAACAACACTTAATATAGATTACAATTTATATCATTACAGTTCAGTATTAAAATCACTACTTACAAATACATAGCCATAAAGGTGTAAATTAAAACATAATAAAGCCAATGTATCTTAAATAGTTCCATTTTTGAATCTTCATTGGTGGAATTCACTGGGTCACTCCACAGTCCTCCTTACTTTTGGACATTCTCTATCTTCATATAAACACTACTAGCACCAATGATGCAAGTGTATAGATTAGACCTCGATTCCTTTTCTGGAAGCTTTTATATCTTCTTGCTGATAGTGGAATGTTTTAAAACATAATTATTATTGTTCCTTATCTTTTTAAATAATCATTTTCTAATCCGAACTTGCTTATCAACATTTTAATCTTTAGCATTCATAACTTTGTAATACTTTTTTTTTTTTAACTTTAGCACAAACTTTACCTCTAATTTCACTATCTCTTTCCATTCTATATATATGGCACTAAATATCTATATATAGCATTATCAAATGATTCATTTAGAAGATAAAGTAATAGAATAATAAGTAGAAAAAATGGAGAGATATTATCAAAATTTTAGTTAAAACATATTGTTGGATTGCTGTGGATGAATGATTACTGTAAACAGGGGCTAAGAAAAATATAAAATGTTTTTTTTATTAGTTTTAAAACATGAATTTTATGGTAGGAGTAGTAGCATTAGCACTAGAATTGAATAATATGAGAAAAAAGTGTCCTCATAGAGGTTGATAGAAACTTTCTAGATAAGAGGGTAGTGTTTTTATTAGAAATAAATTTATTCAAGAAAGATAAATTATATAAAATATTATACGATTTAATTTATATTTTTTATCTATTTAAATATAATAGAATGTTGGACATATGTAAGTATGAAAAATCAAAACTGAATGTGGAAGTAGAAAGTGGAGAGAAAAAATGTTTGTAGTTAAAATAGATAATAATATAGAAACAAATATGACTGAGGAACAAGTGATAAATGATGTACATATGAAAGAGAATAGTTGAGCAAGAAATGAATAATTTTAAATGAACTATTTACTTGAACATAAATAATCAGTAGACATATATTGAATGTTAGCAGATTATCTTTTGTCTGTTGGATTTCACAGCAGTAAGAAGTACTGTGATTGTGGATATCATCCAGAAATTTTTTTATTTCTTATATTATTCAAGATTATGATATAAAATTTTAAATATCCAATAATTTTGAACCCATCAATTGAGGTTACTAAAATACAGGAATGTTGATATAGTACTAAATCCACACACAAGTGTGTTGGACTCAGAAGCAAGCATTGACATTTCCAATACATTAGCTTAAATAACACAATAGAAATAAAACTGGTTATATGAATTTGAATAATCCAGATGTCCTCACTAATGATAGTCAATAGCAAAAATTAAATCTGGGAAACTAATGATTACTATTATTTGGGGTTCATTGACTGTTCATGTTTACACGGACTAAAAATAATGTAGAATGAATTAATTCAGATATAAAATGTAAGTTAAGAAAATCATGTGATACATTGCTTTGGAATGAGATAAACCATCTTTTACTGCATAATAATCACTTCAAGAAGTTGTTATAAGCATTTGATGTAGCACTTAAAATTGCCAGAGAAAAATCTAAAGGTTTCTGAATGAATTTCTTATTAAGAAAAGTGTTGAAACCCTTAATCTAGCAATTAGATAGTATTGTACTGCATGGTTTGGTCTAATTGTATCATGGCTGACTCTGTAACTCAAAATATATGGATTATGAATTAGCTTTAACACTTCCAATATTTAAACTTCATATGAATATCCAAGCAATACATCATTTCATCATATCATCATCATTATAGAACTGTTGTGCTATATGGTTGATCTCATGAGTAAAATAGAGCTAATTTCATATTAAGTCCATGAGAAACTTTATATTTTGCATGACAGTTAATATTTATTTGTGTTTGTGTGAAGCATTTGTTCTATGACATGTGTAAAAGTGATTTGCAGTAATTTTGATAGTTTTTTTTTTTTATAAATTTATAAAACTTAAGCTAACTTTATAACATCTGATAACTATAAAAAATAAAATTTGATACTAGTTAAAATAATGTAGAATGTGTGTTTGGGAGGTTTTAATAACTAGAAGATAATATCAAGATAAAAGCATGATCATTAACTAAGAATATATTTGAATCAATTGATATGACATAATTACTGGTGTTCTAAGTCAATTGAAACTTTTCTTTTCCATGTTCTGTCAAAATTATTATACCAACCTTTTTTGTCAGATAAACTGCAAGTAAAAAAACAATAATGTATATTTGCAATCTCAGATATCAATAAAATAAGTTGCCGAGCAAATAATATAGTCAGAAGGTCAAATTAAAATTCATACCAGGTGTATACAAATGTTCATTTAGTACAGTTAAACAATTAATGATTATTATTAATCATTATTATTGTATTGATTATTCATTGCCCGTATTACATGAAGTTTGTTTATATGCTTACATCTCTTTTCAAAAAAATGATCCTTTTAATATCTGAAATTATAAGTATAATCATTTTAAACTTGAAAACATTCTGTCAAAGAGCTGGTTCAATGATATTGACAACATATGGAAAATATGTCATTTCTACTGTCTTACATATTGATGTATTGTGTTTGTGCTGGCTCTGATAAATTATTTCAATCAAACTTTACATATATAACTAATTCTACGTGGGTTTTTTTTTATTTTTCATGCAAGTGAGAGATTTATGTGGCAAGAGTAGGGAACTTCAAACTAACATTACTGAATCAATGCCTGGATAATGAAATTAAGCAATTATTTAGTTTGATCAAAGTAGAACTGTATTACTTATCCTAATACTTTGGTTTTCAGGCATCATTTAAAGGGTTCTCACAAGTAACTGATCAACTAACTGTACAATTATTTTTTTAAAATCTTTCCTCAGATCTACTTTATTAATTTTAGATCTATTAAAAGAAATTAAAGCTGAGAGTTAATTTTTGATATTTACACTATTTTTTAAAATATAAATCAACTCCATTTAATTTTTTTTTTGTTTTATAATTACTAATGTTCTCATATAATTATGTTTCAATAATATACTTTATTGTCAACAAAGGTTACATGATGTTTACATACTTATGCCTTACTTACAATGATATGGTGATTTTACAGATTTGGTTTGATTGAGATTTTCATTGCTAATTTTATAAGTATGGATGTGTTGAATTAGGGTCTACATCAGTTAACTCATTCAATTGCAATATTTTAGAAACCCTGGGTTTCCATGGAAGATTTTTCCACATTATGATATTTTTGTTATTGCTATAATTGTTTAATTTTACTATTCATTTCTGATACTGTTGTTAGTTAGTGTCCCTCCTTCCATCTCTCATTAATATTCTGTTATTGTCTTTGTTCATTGATCAAAAGTTTTATTCATTTGTTCAGCTGTGTAAGAATCCATATTTTATATTGTCCTTTTAGTTTCTTGTTCATTGTTGGTTTTGTTTGAATAGGCTGGGCTTATATAATGACTAGTTTTGCATGCTCTTATAAATTAGCTTGTAATTTTAATAGTGACCAGGTGGTTACATAGATATCTGGATGTGCAATCTTTGCATCTCTGTTCCTTATTTGTTGTAGCTTGTTGTAAAATGTTGCTGGATACTATCTGGTATTATTTCCCAGGCTGAATATACATTGTGTGCACCAAAATGCATAAAGTCCAAAGATTGCTGCCCATGCTGTAGGGGTTGTCTGCTTGTGTGTAAAATCTGTTAGTTATTGTGTAGTATGTCTTATTCTATATTGATTTAGCATATTGTTTCATGTAGTATTTAGCACTGTACAATTGTAAAATATGTGTTGTTGTGTTTCTTCAGTAGCATGGCATAAATTGCAGAATGTGTCTATTGACCTATAAAGATGATGGTATAATAAGAAATAGGATATTGGTAGTGCAAATAGATTTAGCTTGATCAAGAAGTCAAATAACTTTGGTTCCATTGACCATTTTCTGAAGTTTTTAAGGAGTTGCTTGTTGTTTACTCCCAGCATTGGGCTAAAAGTCTGATTATTTGTTTCTGGGTTGATCAACTCATATGTCTGCCAGTATGTGTTTTTTCTATCAAATGTGAGTGTTATAGTTCCAACATTGATTTTTCTGAGTGTGCTAATGATACTAGATATCCATATGTGGGAGGTGGGTAATCTGTAGGAAATATGTTGAGGCTTTGTAGCTGCTGAAACAGTGCAGTGATCTTTGCCAATAGGCTTATTGTTTTAGTGTGTGGAACAGATGTATTGTGTGTAGTGCCAGACCATCCCGTATAGTTGTTTGACTGAGTTGTTTGAGTGAAATGGCTACAGTTTTCCTACTCCATAGTAGTTTGCTACAGAGATGATATAGCTACTGTAAAGCTTTTTCTGAAGTTAATAATAGGTGAATAATATGCAATTCTTGTTGCTATGAGTATGTTAAATAGGTGCACTTTTGAATATAGGGATAAGTATGCATTTGATACAGATACAACTATGTTTGTTGCTTTCTGTTTGAGCTTATTTTGAAGTGTTTGTCTCATTCTATGTGCTCCTAGGTAAAATGGGAATCCAAGAAATGCAGTAGGTTTTCCTTGATACAACTGTGTGTAGGGTTTGTTAGTATAGATGAACCATGCTGATGTTTTGCTTAGGCTGAATTGTAGTTTGTGTGTGTGTGTATAAATTTGTTGTATTATTTCTAATACTGGCATTTTTTATGTGATGTTAGGATCACTGTCATATCATCCATGTATGCAATACATGGAATACATTGGGAAGTTTGTGGTATTAATAGTCCTGGCAATTCATTTTCAATCTGTTTTAAGAGTGGATTTATATATAGAATAAACAGCAGTGCACTGAGTGGGGGTCCTTGTGAAATAGATTGTGTAGGAGTAAATACTGTTGTGTTTCTGCTGCTAAGTGTGAGGTGTATCTATTGGTTAAGTAAGAGATTTGTGATGATGTATGGTAGGGTCGGGGGAATTGCTGTATTTGCAAGCATGTTCATTAAGACATCTATTACAACAGAATCAAATGTTGACTATATATCCAGTTGAATTGCAAAGGGACATACTTTTTATCATGCTGCATTGTCCTTTGTATCATTTTAAATACAAGTGCAGCTTGTGTGGTGGAGGATCCCTTCTTTCCATACTGCATGTTTGATATTAGGGGTAGTATGTATATTTCTATTTTATCTTTTACTACCTTTTCCAATAATTTAATTCCCAATGGATCCATGGAGATGGATTGAAGGTTGATGAGATTTCAAATGGCTGTTGTTTTTTTAAATGGCACTATTGCTATTGCATATAGTCCTCTAGTATTGTATATTTTTTGTAATAGGAAGTTAGAAAAGTTGCAAAGGTACTCTGTGGTAAATTGACTCAAATGTGAAAAGACAAATACTGGTATGCTATTGTTTCCAAGATGGCAACTGGTGAGGATTTTTTTAAGCTCTTCAGCAAATTGTTTGATCTGAAAGGGAATATCTGTTTCAGGCATTCCAAACTCATCAGGGGTTGGTGTGTATTGTTATATGTTTGAAACTTTTGCTAAAAATGTTGGTATATAGGGTCCAGCATGTTATATCCTACATAGATGTTACCGCTTACCTCAATTGCCATGGAAACTTTTCTGGTTGATGGATAGCCTAGTGCCCAGTGGATTATCAGTGTGTCCAGATGTGTTGTTGGGTGAGACATATTTTTATTTTTTTGTAGCAAGATATTATTTTAATTGTTTACATGTATTGCGGTATAGTTTTGTTAGTTTTTGTATGTATTGGTGGGTATTGTGCATAGGTCTGTCAATGGTGATTCTCTTGTGGAGATTGTCTACTAGTGCTATTAATCAAAAGAGTAATGGTATCTTGTCATCTGTTGTATATTGAAGGATAGTATGATAATGAATGATTGGTATTTTTGAATTGAATTTTGTGACATATCGTTAATTTTATTTAGCATGATTTAAGTCTCTGAGAGTAGGAATTCTGTAGTGGTTGTTGGGAATAGGAGTCTGATTGTTTTTTCTAGATGAATGAATGTTGTTTGGAGTTTTGAGAAATTTATTGTAATGGTTTGTACAACATGGTATGAAAATGGGCATGGATTGATTTGGAAGTTGATTAAGTGATGAAGCATTGGTGTATAGTAGCATAGATAAATAAGTGTGGTGTGCCATTAATTATAGAATGTCACTGAATCTGTAGCAACAAAGCCTGAGCACTCATGAGAGGCAGGTTTAATTAAAGTAACCATTTTGGATTGAATTTTTCATAGCTTAAGTTGAAACACTCATTAATATTGTTGGGTTGTGGCTGGTTGTGAGCTGGAAGTTTATTGTGAGAATTATATGTGCTATTATGCTGGAACCTGGGGGTACATATACAAAAATAATGCTGAGTGTGGTAATTTAATGCTGGAATATAGTGATTAGGAAATGTTAGTCAATGTAAATAATTTTGAAGGTTGAAAAATTGCAGTTTGAGGCTATGAATATGCCTGTGCCTGCTGAAGGTGGTAATGTGTCCTGGAAGTATGTGGAAAGACCTTGGTTGTTTAGGTATATGGCTGGATTAATTTATGATCTTAATCCTAGTATTTGTGATTGTATGATGCTAATCCATTTGTTGAGCTTATATATTTTTGCTATTGAATTAATGCCTCTGACATTCAGTGCTGCTATTTTAATTTTCATTAACTGTATAGCTGGGTTTGGTTTATATTTTTTGTTGTGGTTATTTTGGAGCTTTACATTGTGGTTTTTCACTGATTTGTTTTATTTCCATTTGTTTTTGATCTGTTTTGTTTGGCTTTTGTATCATTCTTCTGAATGGTTTTTGTATTGAGTGTTTGTGTGTTTTGCACTTCTTCAGTTTGTGATTCTGTGGTTATTAACTGGCTTTCGAATAAATTTGTGATTATTTCCATTGAATTTGAGTCCTCATTTATATAATCAATGATTGGTGAATCAGAGTTGTCATCATCTATCTTTGCTTTTTTTGCTAGTTTTTCTGGTAGTTCTCCTAGGCTTTCTCTAGCTTTCTGGTTGGATTGGGTTTGTTAGTTGCATTGTTCTGCTAAGGTTTCTTGGGAGTAGAAGTGTCTCCACAATTTCTATGGTTGTCTTATTGTTAATAGTATGCTGTGATTTTTATCCATTACATAGTCAAATTCTGGCATATATACATTTTCTTTAATTGTGTTATTTTTTTGCTTGGCTTCTGCTTTCTCTTTGATAATGTTCCTTGGATTGGAGTTTTTTTTTTTCTGTAACAAATCTATAAGGTCTAAGCTTGGTATCTCTGCTTTTTTGGATGTTATTAATTCTTCATGTAGTTTGTGTAGTGCTATCCTTGGCAATGGCTATCTTTTCATTTGTTTGCATATTAGTGTTAAAATTTTGTTGTTTATGTGAGTGTGCATTTTGATTTCTGGTTAAGTTCTGGCATTTGGATGATTTGGACATTGTGCAGTAACAAGTCCCCTTTGTTTACATGAGTAATACCATGGTTTCAGATCTTAATATATAGAGTGAGCAATGCTTCCTGGTCCAGGATTTGTGTTTGTATATCATCTGGATCAGTATCTAGGTGTATCTTTCCGATATACTGTTTGAATATAATGACCTTGCCAAATGGTTCAATCATCCTTTGAAATATGTTCTTAATCATCCTTTGAAATATGTTCTTAATTATTCCAGAAATGGTATTGTGATAATTTTGGTCTATAGTGATCAGAGCAAAGTTACCCAATGATTTGACTTGTCTTTGAAATCTCTCCCTTTGTGTGATTTCATAAAATTCTAATTTTAAGTTCTGCAATCTATTGTATGGTATCCCAGAATCCATTTAATGTTATTGCCTCATACAGCAACTCTTTTGGGAATTTTATATAATGAAATGTTGTTGCCTGTTGCTAATAACACCACAGACATGGTGGAAAAAATCTCTTGAATATTGCAAAGAGATGCTTTGGTAAAGATTTGTTGAATAATTCAGTTATAATGTTCAATTTTTCTTCATTCCAGACAATTTGTGGTGGATTTTGACTTTCCTGTTTTTCAATTTCTAAATTATTTATGTCACTATCAGTTGGTTTCCTATATCTGGGATTGATCTTTTGAGAGGTGGGTGCATTGCTTTTTTTTTTTTTATCTCTTTGCTGACATCTGAATTAAATTGACTTTCAGTTTTTTTGTTAGGATAAATGAATTTATTTTTTATCTTCCTTTGACCATATCTTCAAATGTTGACTTGTTTTTTTTTCTTTTTTACGGCTTTCATTGGCATTTTTGGCACTATTAATAAGGTCGTATGATCTTTGAACCTCCATGCTTGCGTTGTTAATTTGTTGAAGTTGGGTTTTCAGTTTAAAAATTATCAATTAAATTCTGCTTATTTTTTCTGTTAGTTGATGTCAATTAATTTAATATTAAAACTTTTAATGTTATATATATATTACTTTGTTTTTTATTAGCTTTTTAATTATTATTTTTTTCGAAACAATGTGGAACTTTTTCACCTGATCTGATGTTGATGTGATGTGATGTATTTGGCTTCTCCTTAAATGAAGTCAAGAATATCTCAGCAATTATGCCCAGATAAATCTGTTAACCACTTTATTTTCCATTCCCCATTCTAAGTCTTCCCATATTCTGCCCCATCCCATTTCCACAATATAATCCTTGTCAACTCTATGGCCTTTATATCTAAATCCCCCATATCTTTTCGCAAACCCAGCATAAAAACTAATAACTCACTTTCTGTATAGTCACTTTGTTTATATCTATTCTCCCATAACTTCATTATCTGTACCCTTTCTGCTTTCAAGCATTTACATTCAATCAACAGATGCCTAATATTTTCTATACCTTCCTTACACAATTTTCACACTAAATCACCCATAGTTTTCCATTTACATGTATATTCTCTTGTTGCTAGAGATCCTGTTTGAGCCTTAAACAATAAACTACTTTCCTTACTATTATCATAAATTAACTCGAATCCAATATTCCGTTTACTTCTATATATATTTAAACTCTTCTTACCATCCATACTAGTTCTCCATCTCTCCAACTCCCCATTTTTTAGTAATGCTTCTATTCTTTTATCTCATTTCTTACCACTATAACCCTCAACAATACTCCTAACACAATCATCCCACCTTTTATACAAGTATACTGATATAAATTCTTTATCCAAATCTTTTGCATACCGCATTACCTTTCTCACCCATCTTGTTACCTACCCTTTACTCATAACCCAATTAAACACTATTTTGCTATTCTTTTACTATCCATAAACTGCAACCTACCAAACATTTCATTTTACTTTTTGCATCTCTCATATAAAAAACTTGACCATCCCATTTTTCCTTGAATTGCCTCCTTTGCTGTCCACATCTCTGCATCTAATGCACGTCTTCCTAGTTCCCTTTGTACTTTCTCTAAATAATCTAATACCCTTTTACTAACACATAATGCATCATTACCATATGTTAACCCTGCTATTGCAACTCCCTTCCATACAATTCTAGCTACATCATATTTATTATATGAAAACATTGTTAGTTTCTTTACCAAACCCTTTCTTTTCTTTGCTTCATTTACCATTTTTTTCTCCCATTCATCCAAGCAATTTTCCTGATTACATAAGATAATTCCCAAATACCTATATCTATCCACCACACTTATCTTTATATCCCCCAATAAAAATTCTACATGTTCTCTTTCCCCAGTATTAACCATCATTATATTTAATTCTTCTTCGCTAAATTTAATCCCCATCTCTTTACCCACCCTTGCACATGTCCTCAACATAATTTCCATATCTTTTCTTCTTTCTGCACACAAAAAGATATCATCCACAAAAAAAAAGACCCGACAAAGTATATACTCTCTTGCCACCTATTAATGATATCTCTACCCCTCTTTCTAGTCTTTCTATTGCTTTCTCCATTTCACTCAAAAACAACAAAAACAAAATAGGTGACATAGGGCATCCTTGCCTTAATCCCACCCCATTTTTAACTTTAACTGATTCTATATCCCCTAATTGGTAAGTATAATAATTATTTTCATATAATTTCTTAATAACATTTACTAAAGCTTCATCCATTCCCAAATTGGCTAATCTTACCCACAATCTATTTCTATTTACTCTATCATATGCTTTCTCTATATCTATAAAACTCATATATAACGATCTACCTGAATTCCTACTCATCTCTGTAAGATCTTTGCTATCCAAGGACTAAAGCGCCCTCTGTGTTAATTATAAGTCATATTCCCAAATATAAATAATATATCTAAGATATAAATTAAAATATGCTTAAATATATTTAACAAAGTTACTCAAACCCCCCCCCCCCAAATATGTAAATAAATAAATATAAATCACTCATAATGCATAAAGAAACCCAACAATTATTTTTTTTTGTGTCTATAATAGAATTATACATTTCTAATTTAAATATTAAGTCATTGTGTGAACGTAAAAGAGGGAGGTGAGTTGATGTTAATTTCCAGGCTCATCTGATGAAATTGCACTAGTTTTCTCTGTGCATTGCTATAAGGTGATTAGCTATTTATGCATTTATATACTTGTATATGGATTATTTAATCAATTTTGTTAGTGCTTAAATCTTAGTCAGTGTCTTTAAAACATAATTCCTTTCTTGTTACCATTTTAAACACTATTTTCATTAGAATCCAACTACTGGTAAGATTTACTAATAGGTTTAAGTCAAAACTGTTAGTTTTTATATAAATAAAGAGTATTGATAAAGTGTTTAAGAAAGTGGTAAATGATATGATAGGTTAAGTTTCAGAGTCATCTTAGCCTTTCAGAAGATCTCTAACAAAAATAATTAACTTTTAAATAGAAGTATCAAACAGGAAAAACTCTCCATTCAGTAGTGCCACTCAGTGCCAACCAGAGTAATCAATGGATTCCAGAGGCTTGTGCATAAAATCCCTATCTAGTGCCTACTCATACAATAACCCCAGACTAGTTTCTGGCTTCTGGCCTTCATCAGTGAGGAGCCTTGGATCTGAGAGCATTGCATCTAGATCTTAGGATCTAATGCAACTCTTCAGCAGCCACCTCTTATCTCTACTTAACTACAAAACTATGAGAATCAAATTGAAAACACAATATTTTCAATCCAAGCTCATTAACTTATATACTTGCCTGTTTAATAACAGTTATGAGCAAGCATAAGAAATGGGGATCATGTGATGTTAAGTAGAAATATCTTTAGACTTAGTTCGTCAACTAAATTTGAACTGGTTGATCGAAAATTATCTTCCCATTGTATTTTAAATAAAATATTCACTACTATCTAACGATATACTAGTAATAATAAATAAAATTGAAAATTATATAACATTAAAATAAATCCATTTACTTCTGTTTAAAACCTTCTAATCAACACTCCATCCTTTTTTCTTTTCAAAATATACATTACATATAACCATATAATTCAAACAATTAAGAATCTCATTTTCCTCTTTTCTTTATGAAAACTTTATATATACACACACTTGTTCCAACGTTTCAACTATTTTTACTTTATAGTCATTTTCAAGGATTTGTCTCCCTTCTCAAAAAACTTTTGAAGGATATAGGAAAGAAGAAGGAAATAAGTGTTTTATTGTAATAATTGGATTTAGGATAAAAGAAAGTGTAAAAAGGGAAAGTTTTTTGAGAGGCAAATCCTTGACAATGACTATAAATTAAAAATAGTTGAAACATTGGAACAAGTGGATATATATATACACACAACAAATAAAGTTTTTGTAAAGGAAAGAGGAAGTGTTTTAATTATAGAACATTAAAATACTAATCAGAAAACCAAATTTTATTAAAATTCTCTCACGCTAATGTTTTCATCTGTTAATAAATAGACCTTCTTAAGTGAAAATCAATTAGATACAAACAACATATATATATACAAAAAACACACACAAAAGTCTTCTTATAATTCACTTGAAGTAATTTGTGGGATGGCTATTTTGTTTTGTATATATATTGTAACTAATTGAATTTCACTTGAGAAGGTCTGTTGAATTTTAATAAAATTTTGTTTTCTGCGAGTAGTTTAATATTATATCTATTTTCTATTCTATTTTAACCGTATGAGTTTAAATGGAATTATTAATATTTTCTTTCCAAAATTTTTTTTTTTACGGAAAGCTTTATTAAATATCTATAAAACATAATTTCTGGTCTTTTTCAGGGAAAAATTACTTCCTAGACTTATGATGATTAACTCTATCATACATTTTACATGTCTTTAAAAGTCAAACTAATTAATTATTCATTGTAATAAACCTAGAAAGTTTTGTTTTTGTAGTTTTTAAATAATTTATCATACTTTTAATGTTTTAGTTGGAAAATTTTAACAATCAATATTTTTTAAAAAAAAAAAAAAAAATTAAAAAAAAAAACTTCTTACAATAAGTCTTACTTTTTTATTTTATTACAAAATATTGTCAAAGAAATTCATTTTAAATTCTATTATTAAAAAACATATTTTAACCAGAATAGTTTAGAGAGAAAAACAGCCACGTTTTAATATTAAATTGGCAACTGTAACAATGATAACCACCAAATACCTTTATTGTAGTCCAAAATAGCATAGTTAGTTCGACCTAGATTAGGGCAGAAAATTTAAAGTAAAAACATTATCAATAAGTAAAAAATAAAGAGCTCTGTTAATTTGCTCTAACAAGCTTTATTGATAAATGCCAGCTAAACAAAGCACTTAAAAATCTCTATCTCGAAAACCATTCCCTAACCTCAGGTCAATGGTTTCATGCTTTGGCACTCCTCAGTGAGCCACTAGGATAGTTTCAGACCCTAGATTTATAAATACCAAGCCAAAGCCAGCATTTATCTAAAAGTTAATTATTAAATAGAATATCTGAAATTTTTAGACACCTAAATGTCTTCAAACCCAGCAATCTAACTTAAATAGCACTGAGGAATGCCAAAGGATGAAACCAGTGGTCTGAGGTTAGGGAGTGGTTTTCAAGATAGAGCTTTTTTAAGTGCTTTGTTTAGCTGACATTTATCAATAAAGTTTGTTGGAGCAAATTAGCGGAGCTCTTTATTTTTTATTTACAAACTTAAAAATTGATGATTTTTTGTTGATTTATCAATAAGTGATTTATAGTTTTTTTAATGTGAGGTAAACTTTTATTAAATATTTAATGGAATTCTAATGGTCAGAAATTGACAGAATCATGGGTAATGATAAAAAATAATTCTGATTCAATCTCTTATAGAGAAGAAAAAATTATTCTGGGCAGATGAGGTTAAAGATTCCATAATTTTATAAAAATGATTAGCAGTAAGATTACTGAATACGTTTCTTAATCAAAAATAGTAATCTAAAAGATTTTGAAACTATACGAATAATCACTAAACGATTGTTGCTACTATTGACCAATACTGATGAGTAGAATAGAATGTATAGTCATTTTTCTGAAATATAAACATCAAGCAGGAAATCATCATTTTACGCCCAATCAGAAAACACTTCTTGAATTATCAGATGTAACAAGCCAATCAAAATGGCTTTTACATATGCAAAATATATTTTAGGGTTATAACTGACTTGTAAATGAAATCCAAGTATATTAGTGAACTTTTTTATGAATCACAGCAATTAAATGCCTTCTATTAACTCATTAAAGTATAAGATGTTATACAATAAATAAAGTATTTAATTCATAATATTATAAGTATGTATTAATTATGTAAATGTTTACTGTATAAATTGTGGTTCAACAATAGAATCCAGTTCTAAGTTATAACTAAATAGATGTTCTACCACTCAAATTTTTTATGAACGCCCAAGCAATAAAACATTTATTTTTTATTTTTTACTAAATAGATAACATTCCTAATTATTTTTGATAATATTAACACTATATGCAGAAATGGTATAAGCTTTTGTGAAATCACGTTCTAAAATTGTGAGTGGCATGGGTACAATGCACGAGTATATCATCATCATTATCAACCATTATCAACCCACTTCAGGATGAAGGTCTCTCCAAGTTCAATCCATCTTTTCCTATCTTTAGTTTCTCTTCTCCACATCACCCCTGCACACTTTCTTATTTCATCCATCCATCTCACATGTGGTCTCTTTCTGGGTCTTTTACAATCTCTTGAATCCAGTTTAAAATTTCAATTGTCCATTATTATCATCTCTTCTAACAATATGTCCAGCCTAACTCCACTTCAGTCTTTTAATTTTTTCAATGAGGTCAGCAACACCTGTTTGTTCTCTTACCCATACATTGCACGAGTACATATCTATGTGCAAATTAAAGAACAAAATGCTTCAATAAATAGGAAAGGTCCACTATGCAGAGACGATCATAAAATTATAACTACTTTACAGTACAGCTCAGCACTGCTTTTCACCAGGCTGGTCATAGTCCTTGCACCAGCCTGGTCAAAAGCAGTGCTAAGCTGTAAATCTATAAAATAGTTATAATTTTATAATCTTTTCTGCACAATGGACTTTCTCTACCTATTGAATTATAAACGAATAAAGAAAGAAATAAAAAATAGATTGAGCTAGAACAAAATATTATTTATTTTACAGAATGTTTATTTTTTTTATTATTGCAAAATCTTTAATTACGTCATTAAAATTGACAAATTTTATTACCTCTTTAAAGAGTAGCTAGAAGTATAAATTAGTTTTGACTTATTGCTAATCAGAGATAATTTTTTTTATTAGTTTCACTTGTGAAAACTAGATTCAGCTGAATGGTTGCTCGTTTGTCAACATGATTAACAATGGAATTAGTAAATTCGGTTATATTTCTGAAATAATATTTTTAATAATGTTTTATCATATCAAAAACAGAACTTTTTTTTTTTTTGCATTATACATCAAAGCATATGCATCTTGATGTTTTCAAACATTTCTGTTTTGTCAAAATCTTCTCTGAAGTGTTGAGTAAATATCGCTAATTGAAATTCATAATTCCATTCATATATAAATATTCTGATTTATTTTCAAAGAATTGAAGTCTTTTTAAGTGATATTAATACAGTATCTTCAAAAAATAATATGTGCCTAAGTTTTTTCATAGCTAAAATGATGACATCATCTTCATAATTTATGTCAATTTTTCTGGCAGTTTCAGTAATAAATTAAACATACATGAATGTGAGTCATACGAATCACAAATTATGATGCTAGCTATGAGACTCCATTACTTATCAATTAGCAGATTCTGTTATTGGATTTATTAACCAATTACATATGATATCTAATTTTTAAATTAAACTTTATAATAAACCTATAATAATTTTCTGCTTTAATGTAAATGCTTTTTGCATAAAGAAAATATTTAAAAATACTAATTAATTAATAAAATATTTAATTAATATGTATTTTGAAATTTTCACTTCGAGCAAGAATTGATGATGTTAATGACCTAAAATATTACATGTGATATCTATGCATAGGACCCTCACAAATTTTCAATGATCTTTTTGTAAATTATAACACCTTTTAAAATATGGAACTAAGTTCCAGAAAATACACAACCCACTGCTTTTCAATCCTGACTATCTAGAATTATATATATAATAATTGATAAAACAAGACACAAATTGTGTAACTTGCTTTTAAGCTTCTATTAAAATGTTCACTAGAGGGAGCTTACCAATAGCTCTAATCAAGCTTTAATTTATAAGTGCAGAAAGAGAAAGGATTCAAAATTTCTATTGGAATGACCTCATCCCCAGAACAATTTCTATACATATTAAATCTCCTTTAAAAAGTACTCTTTGGTAAACAATATTTGTACTGGATGCAAATGCTGTAATGATCCTTCTTATTTTTGTGTTTTTTTAATGCACAAACTTAAGGCAATTAAAGATTACAAACTTATATTCAACCTTCTATTTGCAAACTAAATATAGGAAATTAATGCATCATTCTCATTATGTTCTTTTCCTACATATTTCATATTTTGGTCCCAAAACTACTTCAATATTTTTTATCGAGTTCCATCACTTCATAAAATATTATTTAATCATGTTCAATTCTGACAAATCATGATTGCTGGTATATTTTTTACATTGATATTACATGCACACACACACACATAAGGTGTGGCATTTTCGATCCAGAAATGGCCTCATAGTATTTATTGCCTATGATGTAATTGTATCAAAATCACATGTCTGTGTTTGAACTAATATACATGTAAATTTCAAACTGATAGAATCAATTGTCGATTAGCTGTTTGAAAAGTCTGTTCACTTTTGTAGTAAAAATGAAAATCAAAATTTTGAGGAGTATATTAGCATCAAATTTTGTATAACAATTAATAAAAACACTACTGAAATATTACAATTGTTGACAGTAACATATGGGACTGTCAAAAAAACAGTGACTAATGTTAATATGAACAGAGTGCTGAACAGAGTGCATAGTATGGACCAATAGAAGATTAAGAAGGAGATTAATAATTGCAAAATTTCAGATAAATTGAGAAACAAGCTAATTTTAACTGAAGAATTGGCATGAAAAAGATTTCTGCAAAGTTTGTATCTTGGATTTTGATGGATATCAGTTTGAAACTGTGACTTATCTTTTTCAAAAATGTACTTGTTTCCGAAAGTAATTACAGTTAATGAAATTGGTGCTTCCAATACAAACTAGCAACAAATTGTCACCATATCCTTAAAAAGCACAAATGTTACACTCACAATTTAAGACCATGCTGATGTGTATTTTGATCTCAAGGAAATAGTCTACTAATATTGAACAAGAGCAACAATTCAATCAACAGTTCTATTTACAGTTGCTGAATGGATTATATGATTCTGTTTGAAGAAAAGACTTTGTGGCCAGACAAATGGATCATTCATTATGACAATTCATCTATGCATTCACATTGAAAGACTTTTGGGCTAAAAAAATTATTAATTAGGTCTAGCATCTTGCCTGTTCATATGATTTAACTCCCTGTGATTTCTAGCTATTTTTAAAATTAAAAGATGCATTGAAAGGTTGAAGATTTTCTAATATAATTGCTTTTGGTCAAAATGTGAAAGAGGTACTCAACATTATTTTGCAAAATGAGTTCTAGGCTTGCTTCTAGAAATAGGGGTAATGTTTAAATGGCTTATAAATGCACATAGAGAGTTACTTTAAACATGATAGTAGCCATTGTTGTACAATTCCATATGTATATTTTTTGGACATATTCCAGGAATTAAATTAATGCATCTTGAATATATTATACTTTGGTTATAAGTGTCAACCTTTTTGCATTTAAATTCATTAACATTTATTAAGAATCAGTATTAAATTAGAGACTATTCCTAGCCTAGATATTAAATCTCAGATAAAGTTAATATATATATATTTTAATTTGACCTACAAATGGAAAAATATTCTGTATTCATATCTTTGACACCATGCATGAAGGATCATTATTAAACATTTTTATGACTAAAGATCCTGAAAAGGGAAGTTAGTATATCTCATATATATATGGTGTACAGTGCTCTTTATTCTCTTTACTTTGGACTACGTGATGATTTGGTTATATTATTATTAAGACTCATGTTTCTTCATGGATGCTTCAATAACACATCTTCATACTTGTGCGCTTCATAATTTCATCTACTAGATTGATTTGTTATATTTATTTCTGTTATTGTTTTTGTTCCTGTTTTAATGTAACATATATTTTATTAAAAAACAAAATGGTGAAGTTGTACCATTAGAGCATGAAGTACTGATAAAAGTAAACACTTATAACCACTCTTAACATCTAACACAAAGGCTATATATATATACCTGTATAAACAATGTAATATATAGGATATTTTGAGCTCAGACTTTCATATGACCCCCAACTCTCCACACTATCTCATACCATTGATACACTTCACCACATATATGTCTAAAAGATAAATAATCACCAATATACATATTTCATATTTAAACCAGCACTCATCAGTTGGTCCAGATTATCATCTCTACACATATATACAATAAATGCTCAGATTTATATTAAGATAGCCAATCACAAGCTTCAATCCACTCCACCCTTCAATTCTTCAGCTGTCCATCCTATTGAAAATATCTTTTAGACATATATGTGGTCAAGTGTATCAGTAGTATGAGACAGTGTGGAGAGTTGAAGGTCGTGTAAAAGTCTGAGCTCAAAATAACCACACTTAACAGTATTCTAAATAACATCGTTTATGCTCATAGCTTAAATGACAATAATCACAAAACTGTTTGAGGTTTTGAAAGATTATAATATAAATTGAGGTATAGGGTTAGCACAAAATAAATATCGACCAATATATATATATATATTTAGCATGTTT
This sequence comes from Epiperipatus broadwayi, assembly GCA_028023455.1. Lineage (NCBI taxonomy): Eukaryota > Metazoa > Onychophora > Udeonychophora > Euonychophora > Peripatidae > Epiperipatus > Epiperipatus broadwayi. The sequence continues at coordinate 3,442,944 of JAQFVV010000044.1, read as the reverse complement.
TAAATTTTTTATAAACTATAAAATCATGACGTTAAAAAATATTTCCCATTATGTTTTATTACCTTTAAAATCTGCAAATATCTAATTACTGTACTGAGTATAAACTCCAATCTTTTGAACACTATTTTTAATATTAAAATTATTTATATACATATATATTTTGTAAATAATAGGTGTGGAATGTTTTGAATTATAAAATCTGATTTATAATTTACATTCATATCATCATTAAACTATTTTCATCGGTAATTTTTAATGGTGTTCTCTTTCAATGCTTATTATAGGTATATAGTTTTTGTTCTTCCTGAAAAACAATGGGTAGAGATCTCACTGTATGAATATGGTTTGTTTTATGAATTAAGTTTTCACTTGTTTTCATTTGTTTTTCCTTTTTTTTCTATATTAAATTTCAAAAATATATATGAATTTAGAATAAATTATTGGATTCCTTCACATTTCACAATTAATTACAAACAAACAATTTAAGATAATAATTATAAAAAATAATTTTATAAGACGTAGATTATATTTTCTTAAAACATTACATAAATCGAATTTTAACTTTTAAATATATTTTGTTTAAATTATGAACTACGAACAGTAGACATTAAAATGTAGTTATTATAATTGCCAATAGAAGGCAGCAAATACAATATCTTTGAAAGATAGTAAATACAAAATATAATATGTGCGCGCATACCTTCATAAAGATTTAAAAAAAAAGTAAGGTCACAAAGAATATTAAAATTTAGAGATTAGATATTGTTTTAAGTAGTTTAACCCAGTGGTCAATGTGGCAGACCCAAGAGTTAAAAGATTCCTGAATCGATTTCCAACTGCAAAAGGGTAAATCTCAATTTGGTCAATTAAGTGGAAATATTGAGAAATCAGCATCCCTTCAAGGTTTGAACATCACATGACTCTCTAATCATATGACTGTATAAAACATAAATCGAAATTTTTACTATTTGTAAAAACAATATTTCAAATAAAGTATAGATGTTTTTATAAAAGTAATTATCAAAACAAAACTTCGGTAATATATGTATTTCTAGATGAAAAAAAAATTTCAAAAATATAAAAATTTAAATCTTCTAAGTGTAAAAAATAATTTACATATTTATTTACACGAAACACAATAATGGAATCCTTGTTATTAAGTAAGATACTTTATATATAACAAGTTATTTATATATCTAACGCAATGTACAATTATTTGAAACTCTTTTTTTTTTTCAAAGTATTTTGTCCAAACACATACATAATTTAGAAACGCGCATAAATATTACTTCAAACATAGCTTTCCTGCCTCTGCACATTTCCACTTCAAAGCGTATTAAATAATGAAATTACTGTTCGTACGTTGATTTGTTAATTAAATGAGTTCTAATCACTTTGAAACTAATGTTTTGTGCATTTTTCAGTTAACATGCTGCAAGGTTATCTGAATCAAGAAAGCAAAAATTATAGGTATATCGTCTCAGAATAATTATTTTACAAATATTAAAAAATATATTTAAAAATTTACAATGAGAAATCTTCCTAAAAATTTTGTAATGAATAAATTTTTGGTTGACATTTACATATCTCCCCTTCGACTACTCTCCGCGTTTTTAAATCTTTAAACCTTATGAAATATGGAATACAATTTAGATTTTTATATAAATAAATATATAAACCAAGGAGAGATAAGTGGATAGACATAAAAAGACAAAGACAAAATAAATCCTCAGTAGATAAAATATTCTTATTTTGTTCGTCCATTTAAGTACTGAAATTAACTATTTTTTTGCCTATATCAAAAAGATCTTTTTTTAGTAAGTAAAACAGCTACTCCAATGTAATTGTGGTGCAGATAATATGAGCTTATTTGAATAAAAATGAATAATCATTATTTAAATGAACGGGTTTTAATTGCTCTCCAATTCAATCTAGCAATGCACGTTATCAAATCATCATCATCATCAACAACAACAACAACCACTATCAATCCACTGCAGGATGAAGGTCTCTCCAAGTTCAATCCATTTTCTCCTATCTTTAGCTTCTCTTCTCTACGTCATCCCTGCACACTTTCTTATTTCATCCATCCATCTCACATCTGGTCTCTTTCTGGGTCTTTTACAATCTCTTGGAATCCCATTTAAGATTTCAATTGCCCATCTATTATCATCTCTTCTAGCAATATGTCCAGGCCAACTCCACTTCAGTCTTTTAATTTTTTCAATGAGGTCAGTAACACCTGTTTGTTCTCTTACCCATATATTGCTCTTTCTCTTGTATATAATATCCAAATGATCAAACCGTTGGGTTTTTATTTATTTATTTAGTGGCTCTTAACTAAAGTAAAAATTTTTGAAGTGACTGAAAGAAGTCATGATAACTTTATTATACATATTTTAATAGATTTGTTTTACTAAAGATCAGCCTTTCAAGCTAACATACATGCGTTTTTTACGAATGTTAATACTAATAAATGAATACTTTCATTTCCAACACAAGATAAAGTCTTTGTGAAAGAATAAATGAATCACTTATTCTTTCAACCCAAATGCTTATATATGGGCAAATCTTAAGTACTGGATATGAAAGTGTGAGGATAAACCAATCACTTTAAATTACTGTTTACTATGTCTGAATGAATGACGTCCACGAAATTATCTAGAATTTATGAAATGTCACTCTTATATGTAAATGAGGCATTTATTTATGTAGTGCTATGTTTATAAATTGTAATAAACTAAAGATCAGCCTTTCAAGCTAACATACATGTGCTTTTTACGAATGTTAATACTAATAAATGAATACTTTCATTTCCAACACAAGATAAAGTCTTTGTGAAAGAATAAATGAATCACTTATTCTTTCAACCCACATGCTTATATATGGGCAAATCTTAGGTACTGGATATGAAAGCATGAGGATAAACCAATCACTTTAAATTACTGTTTACTATGTGTGAATGAATGACGTCCATGAAATTATCTAGAATTTACTTAAGATTTGCACATATATAAGCATTTGGGTTGAAAGAATAAGTGATTCATTTATTCTTTCACAAAGACTTTATCTTGTGTTGGAAATGAAAGTATTCATTTATTACTATTAACATTCGTAAAAAGCGCATGTACGTTAGCTTGAAAGGCTGATCTTTAGTTTATTACAATTTATAAACATAGCGCTATATAAATAAATGCCTCATTTACATATAGTTATCTTTCAAAGGTTTTTATATTGTTAAATTATTAAATCATAATCATGATCATTTTCAATCATTACCAGTCCACTACAGAATGATAGTCTCTTCAAGTTTAGTCCAGTTTCCCCCATTTCTAGCCCCTCTTCTCCATCTATAACACATCATTCATCTTACATGTATTCTCTTTCTATGTATTCTCTTTCTAGGTATTTTACATTTTTTTGGAATCCAATTTAAACTTGAACTGTCCATATATGATCATTTCTTTTAGCAATAGATCCAGATATCTCTATTTCAGTCTTTAACTTTTTTCAATGATGTTAGTGATATCTATTTGTCTTCTTCTTTAAGTAAACTCATTTTTAATCACTTCTTATTACTCCTAGAATATATTTCTCCATATTTTATTGAGTGGTCTGAAGTCTCATATTGCTCTTCTGTTGAGTTTACAAGTCTTCAATCCACAAGGAGTAAAAAGTGTTAAAATACATCTATTAAAAATCACTGTTTTCAAACACAGGACATATTTCCTTAAATTATTTCTACCAGAAGCACTATATTCAAGATTAATTGTGTAATTAATTTAATACATAATGTTTTCATCAATAGATGTTAACTTTTTCTTAATTCATCATTTTCAATCATCATTTTATTCTTTGAGAAAATTCATTCAACATTATTTTAGACTTTTAGCAATTATCCTTAATTCTACTTTATTTTCATCTGGAAAAAACTTCCAACATTTCTTGAAGTTTTGAAGTATAATTTGAAAAAATAACCATAGCATTTGCAAACTCTAAATGACTGAAAATCTCCATTTCTTTTACCCCTTTAACTTTCCATTTTAATCCACAAAATACTTCTGTTAAACTGCTATAAAAAGTTTTGGAGATATGGAATTATCTATTGTATACTCTTTTCAATGTTAATCTTCTTAGTATCACTATGTAATATAATTATTACTGCTGAATTATGATAAATATCCTTCAGAATATGATATTATACCTGGTCTATAATCCAGTATTGTGATCATTGTAGAAATTCTTATAGAAGCAAATGATGCTTCATAATCTACAAATCCAAAATATGGTAGCAACCCATATTCATTAATTGTCTTTCTTTTATAACTTGTGTCAATATTTGAAAATGATTCATTATGCTAAAACCACTTTTAAATCTATCTTCTTCTTTTGTTTGGTTAGAATACAAAGTTTATGAAGATTAATTGTAATTTTTATAGTGAAGATTTGGCAAAAAACTGATAGAATGTTGATGGATCTGTAATTTTTAATATCATCTTTGTCAAATATCAATACTATTACTACATTTCTCCAATCATCTGGTGTATTTCTATTATTTAGAGAATTGATATATAGTTTTGCCAATAATTATTCCCTATTTCTTCACGTGTTTGTTTTAAAATATCAATAATAAATTCATAATTTCATGGAGTTTTCCCCTTCTTCATAGTTATTTGCTTGTATCACTTTTCACATAAAATACTTGATAATTTTAAAGATGTAGAAATTATAGGGGATATTTTGTTTTCTTGTTTTTTAATTACTATATAATTCTTTATAGAACTTCTCAATATATTTCGTGTGTCATCTTTCTTTTTAGTAATAGTGTGATGTTCAGATTTGTATAGTCAGCAAAACTAATCTTTGAAACCAAATAATGGTCATTAACTCATGTCTCTGGGTAACATCAATATAAACATCACCATAAACAATAAAAAGTCGAACCTCATTACCTATGTATACAGGACAATTTCCACATGACTGCCACATCTGATGCTAGCATATATGCCCTTTTTCTTATATCCTGCTGAGATCAAGGAGATACAAAGGAATTAAAGTGAAATAAAAGTTCATATAACTAGATTTAAACCTACGATTACATTGCATTTCTTACAAGTTAAACTAAAAATTGTCATTAAGCAGCTTAATTATTGTTAACTTATATCCAATTGAGCCTATAGGTTTTATATATCTAATAACCTCCATCGTGGTCATTCTATGAAGGTTTGATTATAAATTACTTCTTGATTAAGCAGGTTGATGCTAGGAGTATTTAACTATATTGAAATCACAATCATTAATAGATGACCACAATGCACTTAGAATTATTAATGACTGCATCCTTGCAAGATTAGGCTTTAAAATACATTAAAAGATATGGAGCATGGTGACAGGTTATCAAAAACAGGAGAGTATATCCAATAATAAAACAGAGATAGGGTATGCTTGCCTTGATGAGGCCATACCTAGAAGTTTCATCAGATCAGAAAGTCATAAGCAGGAATGATCATCTGTTCCTTAAATCAGTAAAAACTTATTACTATCAAGCAGAATATTCATCTGCACTGATAATATTATTAAGAACAATAGCAAAAATTATCTAAGTATGTATATGAGAGATATGTCCACATTGGGGTGGCCATATCAAGAACACTTGGCCAATCAATTTCCACAAAGCAGGAATGATCATCTGCTTGTAGAACAAATTTTCTAATCTAAATAACCCAACAATGCAATTTAAATATAGAAGGAACAAACAATAAATGTATCTTAATTATTAAAGCCTGGAAATTAAAAGAACAAAAACAATCGTGAATAGCCAGATTATAAGTTTGAACAAGCTGTCATATATTACTTTACATGGCTAAATTAAGGCCAAATTGGTTCATCCAAGATAAATAGTTTTTAAAAAGAGATTAATAATCTCTGCTTAACTGACAATCCATTCTAAATATTGTACTTACACATACTAATAAATACATCATACGATAGCTCAGGAAGTCTAGATGTAATATACATATATATGTATAATTATAATGAAAAAAATAGTGGAAGCATTTTGGGGGATAAAGTCAAAGATTCTGTTATTACCTTTCCAGCTTAATTTAACAATTCACAGCAACGATGTCAGTGCTGTCATTAGTTTAAACATCTTAAAAATCATCAATGAACCCACTGCAGCTGCTTTAGCAAAACTATGAAGTGAAAAAAATATTTTGGTATTCAATTTGTGCAGCAGTATGTTTGATGTATCAATTACCATAGATGAAGGTTCCCTGTTTGAAGTGTGATCTATCACTGGAGATACTCATTTAGGTAGAGAAAACTTGACAATTGTATTGAAGAATTTAAAAGAAAACATAAAAAAAGATATTAGTGAAAGTGCTTGAACATTGTAGTACTAAAAAAACTTTATCTAGTAGTGCTGAAGCTAGATTTCTGTTCTAAAATTACTTAAGCCTATTTTGAAGAAATTTGTATAGATTTATTTTATTCAATATTAATCACTTTAGAGAAAGTTTTGAAAGATGCTAAGATGGACAAAATCTTGATTCATGATATTGTTTTAATTAGCTGCTCCACCTGCATTCCTAACAAACCAAGGATGCTTCAAAATGATTTTGGAGATAATTTCTATTAATTCTGATGAAGCAATTGCTTACAGTGTCACAGTCCATGCAGCTATTTTAAGCAGGATGAGAATGAAGCCAAGAGTAATGTACTGCTTATAAATGTTGCCCTGCTATCACTTGGAATTGAGACCACTAGTGGTGTTTTATCTAAACTCATAGAATGAAATACCTGCATACCCTGTAAAGCATCGAAAGTTTTTACTACTTATTCCAATAATCAGCCAAGTGTTAGTATTCAAGTACTTGAAGGGGAATGAGCAACGACCAAAGATAACAATTTACTTGATCTATTTGAACTCTCAGGTATTCCGCCTTCTCTATGTGATGTTCTTGAAATAGACATCATCTTAGATATTAATGTTAATAGTATTTTAAATGTCACTACTAAAGATCAACAATACATCAGGAAAAGTAATAACATAACCATTACTAATGTCAAAGACATGCTGTCTAAAAAAAGAGATTGTTCAAGTGGTGATGGATGCAGAGTAATACCATGAAAAAAATGTCAGGCAAAAAGAAAGAATAGCAGTTGTAATAACTTATAAAGTTACATCTACTAGGTAAAATAGTAAATAAATACAATGACAAACTGGAGGCTTCAGATAGAAGAACTGTATTAAATAACTGTAATGAAATTATCAAGTGGATGTATAATAATAATCTTGCAGATAAAGAAGAAGTGCAAATAGTACAAACACTAGCTGAAGGAAATGCAGAAGATGCATCCCTCTGCTATAAGTAAATTACATGGAAATAATGGCTAGAGCCATCCAGGACAAGATAGTGGACCCACAGTGGAGGTAAGTCAACTAAAAACCTTATTTCAATGTGTTAATATAAATGCTGTGCATTGATTTATGTTAATTACATATTGGTTTAAATTTTATTACAGAATGCAAAGTTTCTGAATACACACTCATTATAAATTGAGATATACATTATTAGGTCACAGTTTTAACCACCTATTATCAAGAATGTAACAATCAAAATTAGAATTAATATTACTAACACCTTTCTACTTTTTATTTATTTAATATATGGATTTCTTTTACACAGTTCAACTATTACCAAACATCATAAAGCTGACCCGAAGGTGGATTCCTCTGTAAATACAGATCAATCACAGTGTCTTATTTTAAATGCAGTAATGTATATAGACCTAGGAGTAACAGTCCATTCCTAATATCATGATTTATAATTAATCCAAGACTAAGGCCATATCTGCCAGCCTTATTAACAAGATTTGTTTAACCTGAAATCATAATATCAGAATGATTCATTGCCACATGGCCAACACTTTATTACATTTAAACAAAGCATACAAAGGACTGTTTCGAACTTAGTCAATGTATTTCTCATAGTAAATACTTAATGCTGCCCGAGCTTTCTTATTATATCAATATGAATATTTTAACAATATACATATATACAATAAATGATTATCAAAAATTTAAAATAAATATTTATAGTATAATATATATAAAAAATTTGACCAATCAGGAATAAAAATCTAGCTCGGAAAGAAAGAAGGCTTTTTTCCCCAAGCCGTACTGACGTATGTGTCTGTAGTTTATAAAAATTCGATGTACTTTAATTAAAATGTTTATTAAGAGGAACGGTTTAACTCAATGATAAAAAACACAGATTCAAAAAGCTAGTTTTCTAAATTGATTCCTGAAGAAAGACAAAAAAAGAATCACATTATGGTCAATTTGTATGTTCAACCCATCATTTTGATGTTTAAGTCTCAATTGGGAAGTACGTATAATGTTAATCTTATTTCTTTAATTAATAAATTTGAAGAAAAAGGAGACTATTTTAAGGCAGAAATAGCCAAAAAAAATAAAATATACAATCTTATAACTGATTTTAAAAAAGAGGAGTAATTAATTGAGTTATCTTTTTTTAAAGAAATAAAAAAGAGGGGGGGGGGGCTCATAATTTTAAGATATATATATTGAAAATAGACTGCCTTTGATAATTTTGTAATCAAGCGAAAAGAAAATATTTAATTTATTCTTGATTAATGTATACATGTAAAACTTGTATTATATAACAACAGTGTTTAATTTCTATAGAAAGGAGATCAATTTAATTCAAGATTTCATACGAAGCAAAATGTTTCTTTGTAGCCAAATAAGTTTCTGAGCGTAGAAGTTCTTACGGCTGGAAATTGTGCGGATTTAAAGCGTACTCTAGCGACAGTTTGTTAAAACAAATAAAAGATGTTATTTAAAAAGAGAGGGAAATAAAATGATATTTAAAAAGAAAAGAAAATTTGCATTGATGAATTTACTCAATTAATTAAGTATAAATTAGATATCTTTCATAATTATGCAAATCACACTGCGCATATAAATATTTATCTATGCATGGTAACTTCGATTTAGGGTTCACAAACTATTGATTACTGTTAGGAAAACATTAAATGTCCATAACTTGTAATTTACTTATTTGTTCATAACTTTTTTCTTTCTATACCGAAATCTAAAATAAGTTTTACTTTTGCTACTCTAACAATTGTAATAGGAAGAGTGGCTTCTTTTTTCTTCATTATTTTGCTTATATTCTGTTCTGCCTTTTTCTATTTTGCTTATATTTTCTTTATGTCTAACTTATACAATGACCAGCAAGGAAAATATGATAATAATAGAGAACATTAATTCAAACTGTACAGAAAAATAAACTATTCCAATCAATATTTTATATAACTGCTAAAAGATGATAAGGCAAACAATATGCTATTGAGAGGAAAAAAAAATTCTAGGGCTTCTAACAGATAATTTGTTCCTAATGATATCATTAGTAGAAAAAATATCCAAAGCAATAACAGAAGGGCAGCAATGTGATCTGAAATACATAGAATATAAACCATAGAGTATTATCCATTGAAATACTATGAGTCACAGTTAAATAATATGAATTATGTTGAAAGGTTTTAGATCAGGGGGTTATATTTCCTATTATTCAGCCATGCACAACAAAACAGAAATGGATAGCATCAAAAAGAATATTCCAAAAAGTATCATTTGATATAGACACTGAATTAGTTTTAATTCATTTATGATTCTCATTCATAAGATGAATGTTAATAACTCAAGCAAGTGAAAAGTAAGAATTATGTTCAGGTTCAAGCAGAAATTGATACAACTTTCAAAAAAATATATTCTAGTGAATTTGGTCAGGATTTCCAAATTGGAAATAGAAAGAAAGGAACTGCTATTGGAATATATGGGTTTTGGAAACAAACATAAGACAGGATAATAATTAATATATTATTATGAATTCATTGATTATTTTATTGCCAATATATATTTAAAAAGTATTCATTAAAACCAAGTCATTACCAGAGAGCACTGCTGTGAATAGTAGAGTGATGCATGAGATCTATGAATCATGGCTCCAGTTCTTTTACTTTCATTGCTTAAGTTTCTTATGAACTTCAAGCAATACATAGTTTAATTTTTCCTTGTCTTGTATTGTTAATGCAGTGTCAGAAAATCAGACTGGAATTTAATAAGGTCTATGGATTGCACCTCCAATTTGGCTAGTTCTCTTAACCACTCCTGAGTAATAAATAACCCATTTCATTTTTTACCAGAAAGTATTCATAGAAATCAACTATATTACACTCTTGTACCTTTAAGGAATGTAATGAAAGAGATCATAAATTATTTGAATACAAATTTTGAATAAAACTTAAGTAAACTACATGATTATCTAACCTTCTAAAAATCATCTAGAGATAATATCAAATATTTAATTCAAGATGTTGGATATAATTTTCAGAGAACAATGTAAAATGTAATGGAAACTTAAATAAATAAAAGTAAATTTAAAAATAGTTTGATTAAGATGAAGGAACTGGTGCAATAAAAACAAATATCAAAGGATACAAAAGTGATTGCAAAGAAAAAATAAAAGAAAAAGAGAAGTCAAATTAAAAAAGGATTAAAATACTTAAAAAAAAATAAAAGAGCATCTGGAAATGATAAAGAGCTATTTTTTTTTTTTTTTTCGCATTCTAACAAAAAATAAATGAGAAAACTAATAACTATTTTGCTTTTAAAGGTCAGACGTTCAAAATCTGATAGCCAATAATTTTTTTTTCCTACCATCTTTGACAAATTCATCTCTTATTAAAACAGGCAAAACTCACTATACGTATTGCCACACACAACAAGCTAGAGTAATCAATGGATGCCAGAAGGCTTGTGCATAAAATCCCCATCTAGTGCATACTCATCCAATATCCCCAGACTAGTTTCTGGTTTGTGGCCTTCGTCAGTGAGCATAAGAAGTGGTGGTCATGTGATGTTCATCTCTTATTACCAGCTTTAATATTAAGCTCAGATCTCACTATGAATTATTATATAGATATTAAAATTGTAATGGCATATTGACAAGTTAGCTTAAATTTTTATTTAAATTCCATTTATTTTATGGACTACATGACTTATAATAACAATATTGAATTATTTCATATAATTTCTTGAATATTTTTACTGACTTTCAGTTAAGAGAAGACTTAGCACATCTATGCATGCAAGTATTTGGAGTTACCTATATGTTTTTTATTCCTCTTTTTTTAAAAAAACAATAATATTTTCTAATGTTCCTGTCAAAATAAAAACCTGTATTTACTTTGTAAAGCAAAAAGACAGCTAATATCTACTACTATATATATATATTCATGATTTTTATCGAATATCTGCAGTTGTAAGTTTGAAATGTAAGACCTGAATGAGTATCGATCATAACTGGTAAAATTTATAGGATCATAGTAGAGGAATTAGAATGAATTTTAAAGGTTCAAAAATGAAGATGATCATGCTTCTATATAAAAAAATCAGTATGATAGTTATAATCTAATATCAACTGAAATACTTCCGCTTTTGGCAGCCATCTCCGTAACTAGTCTTAAAAAGCGTCCCTTAGTGTTTTACAGTTTTAGGAAGACGGGACGACTGTCCCTTTACCTTTACGTCTGTTATTCAAGGTAAGTCAACTTTTTAATCATTTTATATGATGGAAAGTGATAATATAACCGATAAAACTAAAAATAAAGTAAGCCCCGATTTCAGCATTCAACCCAACAATGCGGTCATCGGCCGTAAATTGTATAGCCTTAGATCTAATCTAAATGCATCTAAACCACCCGTTACAACAAATAAAAACCCACAAATGAGTAAATCAAAAGAAAATTCCATTGCAAATATCAACAAAAGTTTAGAAAATATTCAACTTACCCCTAATACAAACAATAGAATAAATATCTCGTCAAGCGAAACTATTGATACAAGCGAAAACCAATCATTACCTCTCCGAAGCCTTTACTCAACCACAGAAGATTATAATGAGCAATTTCCTTTGCCCAACAATTCAATTAAAACTATATCTGGAAATAAACAAAATTACCAACAAAATGATACCGACGAAATTTTTAAAGTAAAACATTTTCCACCAGAGGTCGACAACCTGTTGACAAACAGTACTGTGTCAGTACCGTTTGTCAACAGTAAATTTAAAAATAAAAAAGAAGAAATAAATTATAAAACTGATAAATTTCATTCTAAAACAATCAAAGATTTTAGCTCAGAACAATCCATTGCTACATCAGCTAACGTGCAAGCTAAACCAATTACCTCAATATCAATATTGGAAAATCCCACTACGTACGCAAATATCGTAAGGTCAAAAAATTCTGAGAGCATCTCTGAAAATATTAAGGCCGATAATCTCAACGAATTATATTTGAATCTCACAGAATTAGACATAGAAAAAGAATCAAACACGCAGGAAAATGTCTCTTTTAATATAAACAATATTAACGATGATATGTTCCTAGAAATAAACAATGAGTTCAACAAAACGATACCCAACTCTCTATATAAATCGTTTGCAAACTATTACAGCGATAAGTCTTTAATCTTAGCCATAACAAATCATCAATGTGCTTTATATAAATTCCCTGTAGAACAACTCTACAGTCTAATCAATCAAAAGCAATTAGGCAGAGGCATTCACATGATCCTTAATCATCCCAATGACCGCTATGTGATCGTAGAGTTTAAAACGTGGGCAGACCGAATGAATTTTAAAAATAACTACAAATCTTTAGGAAATTATATACTATGCTCCATAGATATGAACCGTCCAGTTACACTATCTGGCAGAATTCAAAACTGCCTTGCCCACTTAAATGAACAAGAAATACAAGACATCCTTATTAATTATGGTTCAGTTAGCAAATTTAAACACCTATTAAATCCTCACTTCGAAGATCAAATCCTGTCCAATACAGTTACCTTCACACTTACATTAAAGAAAAACATTATACCCACTGACATACCCACTATTATTACAGCAAGAGGCTCTCCTATGGTTTTGACATTCAGAGGAGTACAACCACAATGTTTCTTCTGCCTTCAAAGAACACACCTCATTAAAGACTGTGCAGCAAGAATATGCACACACTGTGGTATTAAAATGAATAAATTTCACAAATGTCCTGGTAGACCTATTAACAAGTCCTTAAATAGACAATCATCACATAGGACTAATTCAAACAGCAACCTCACAAACCCAGATATTCAGATTCAAATAAATCCTCCAACAAAACCTTCCACATCCAAAACTATATTTCAAAATGAAAATATTCAAGAAAGAACAAACGTCAACCTTTACACTAATAGTAGTAAATCAGAGAACCAAACAACAACAAATACTGCTCCTAAACCAATCACGCAAACTAATAATACTCAAGATCAAACATTCGAAACAACTTATACTAATCCCCAAGAAATAATATTAGGTCAAACTCTTTCTACAAAAGAAGATAATATGACCAAACCATCTAAAGAGAACAAGATAAACCCAGGCGATGAAGAAAATACACTCAAAAAATGTCAAAACAATTCTTCCAATATAACTCCTAACCAGCTTAAAACAACTGATAACAACCCTAAACAGAGTGAACCACAAACTATCTGCAATTCTTCAACTCCTGCAAGAATTAACCTACCAGACGAAAAGATCCATCAAACACCCAACCCGAAAGTCAGCATGATCGAAGATTCACAACTGTTACAGCAAACAGAGAATGTCTCAAGTCTAAAATTCGAACAAAAATCTTATGACAATAAAATAACACTACTATCAAAAGAACAGGAAAAGGAAAACAACACTAATCAACTTCAAAATCCTCAAAAAATTGACACAACAAATACCCAAAATACAATTAAGAAAATTAAAAGAAAATCAATTCGCTCAGATAAATCAAGCTCTGATGATGACAGCTCCCACCCGGTACTTTACTCACCACCCCCCTCTAACAAACAAATCTCCGATAAATCCAACTCAAAGCTTCACAAATCCATAGAAAAAAAAAGAGGAAAACCATGGATCTTACAACCTTAGATACCATTGATTCTCCCGATGAATCTCAGACAGATTACTCTACTCCATCAGACACCGAAGACTTCATGGATGCGATTCCTCAACCAACAAATATATCACCAAGCCATCTACAAGTTCAATCACAAGTCTCTGACTGCCTAACAACATCAGACCTCATTAATATAGAGATGTCCCACATTCACTTGGATCACTTTGCTGAGGACGGTTTGGATTAATCTATCATGTTCTGCAAAATAGCTGGCATAAACATTCGCGGCATCAACTCAATTGATAGAGTTCTTGCTATTAAAAACTGGCTCTCACTCTGCTCCCCACATATACTTCTTATGGGCGAAACCAAACATCACTATAAGACTGACCATAAAATAAAATAATATCTCTTCTCTCCTCTCTCGGATTTACTAGATTTTCCATTGGCCATTCAGCTTCAGGTGGAGTCGGTATTCTTCTTAGCAAATCAGCACCACCAAAAAGTTTCAACATTCTATTCCTAGATGCCAATATTATTATTATAGAAATAGATTATTGGGGTTATCCGATCATCATAGCTTATATTTATACAGCCAAAGACACCTCTCAATATCTAAAAATAGTTCATATCCTAAATGCCATCAACGCTAGCAGAGCCTCCCCTACCATTCTTCTCGGAGACTTTAACACCACCTACAATGACTTCAACAAGAGATTTTTGCATCTAATAAATCGCAGATTAATGTGTGGAGAGGGCTTCTTCCCACCCGAAGCCTACTCTTTCTATACTAAAACTAAAAAGTCCCTAATTGATCTGGTTTACTACACCCCAGACCTCCATTTCAACCTTGATGCAGCCTTAACCCCTGTTGCTTTCTCCGATCATATGGCTCTGATCTTACAACTCACGCCTATCTCAATCCCTACACCTATAGATGGACCTGGAAAAACCATGCGCATGATCACCCAATCAAACATGACCGAAGCGATAGTGTCTGAGTCATACATCTATTTCCAGAAAATAAACATCCTTTCCCTCCCTGCTGAGGAGGGCTGGTTTTCCTTCATCGGAATTCTTCAGTCCATATTAAATCACCACACCAGGAAAATCAAAGGACCAAATGGTCTTCTAAATGACCTAACAGACATTAATATACAACTTCAAGCATCACAGCAAAATTTCACAAATACAGAAAAAATTATCTTCCTTAAAAACCTCTACAAAATCAAGCAAAAATCCCTTGCAGAATATATTTCCATCAGAAGAGCCAAATGCTTCTTAGCACAACAACACTGCTGGACGAGAGACTACCTCAGATGGGCACTGGGTTACAATAAAAAACAAATCACTCCCACATCCATTTATACTAATGGTACCAATCTCATTGGCTATCCAATGATGCAGCACATCAGCAAACAATTCTGCCAATTAATGCAAAAAGATGGAGCCCCTCCAGTAAACAGCTGGTTGGATGCTGGAGACCCCAGCGAACATGGCATCACAGAAATCCAAATTAAAAAGAAGATATCATCACTCCCTGACAGCATTCATCCTGGCCTTCACGGCATCCCAAATTTCCTTCTCAAACACCTCAGTCAATTCACTGTTCCAATTATTAAAAAAATGATAGATCACCTAGCTTCCGGCTACAGAAACATAGCAGATCTTTACCCTGTGGCACTTGTGCCTTTTATTAAAAAAGCAAAACCACTAAACGACATTAACAGTATCCGACCAATATCCATGACCCCACTGCTTATCAAGATTATAGAGTCAGTCATTAAGGACCAAATCCAACCTCAAATTCTTAGCAATATCTCGCCAAACCAATACGGAAAAAAGGGATCATCAACCTCGCATGCTATGTCCAATATAACTGCACTGTTCAATCATATCAGAGTACATCGTAAATCCAAACCTATTGCCGTCCAACTGGATGTTGCAGCAGCATTCGATTCAGTACAGATCAACACCCTTCTGGATATTCTGATGGAATACGACATTCCAGCTGCAATTGTTCAGATTATCAGCAATCTGCTCAACAACAGAGAGATTTTTCTCTCTCTTGATGGCAAGATCACTCCAGGTTTCAAGCCATACAAGTCGATCCCTCAAGGATCTCCGCTCAGTGCCCTTTTCTTCACAGCATACATCAACCCTCTTCTGGTGGATATAGAAAAAAACCTCCCTGGAATATTCCTTCCTTCTCTCAATAAAGATTTCAATGTATTCGCATACATAGATGACATCATGGTTGTGCTTCCCACCATTAAATACCTTCCCCATCTCATGAACATCTTAAACAGAAATACAGTGAAACTTGGCCTACAAATAAATTTTAACAAATCTTCCATCTGGAAGATAATGTCTGGTAAACAAATCAACTCTTCCTTTTCTGCTAAACCACAAAGATACCTTGGCTTCCCAATCTTCAAACCTCCAACTGCAATGGCAAGAATGATTCAAGATGCAATCCTCCAATCAACTGAAGCCATCACCACTTCACTCTCTAGAGTATACCTTTCATTATATGGAAAGGTTAGCCTCCTCAACATGATCATAATGCCAAAAATCTCATATTATCTTCCATTCATTAAAATCACTAAACAGTTTCAAAATAAAATTAACCGATTATGCACCAAACTTCTCTGGAGAGGAAGGACTGTTGCCATTAGCTTGCGAGGTATCCAATGACCACGCAGGTTCAATGGACTGTCATTCCACTCAATACAGGCAATCATTTTACAAAAAACTCACAATATTCTACATAATCTGATCCTCTCCTATGGATACTCCAACATTATGAAAAAAATTACACCAACTGATCGTCCCCCGCCCTTTTCCAGTTCATGGATATCATTGCTAATAGATCATCTACAACTTTATAACCCGACGATGTCCTCTAACCTTAACCAAAAAATCACTTTGTGGGAAGCATACAATCTAATCAACTATAATCAACAACCCATTAAAACCAGCCTAAAAATAACCAACCAAAGACTCATTACACACTTCAAAAGATGGAGCCTTGAACCCAAATTCCTGGACTTCATCATTAAAATTAATCTTGATGCGCTTCCCACAAATTGGTTTCTTTATCACCGAAGAGGTTTTACTAGCATTGACCCTATATGTGGTTTATGTGCTCGTGAAGATGAAACCACAGACCATATTATACACCGCTGTCCAAGACTTAAAATACTGAAAGATATAATCATAATCAATTCTTACATAAGATCTGAAATGATTTTCTCACTTGAAAATGCCATTAATAGTGGAACTTTTTCAATAATAAGGCTCTCTATCTTTGTCCTTTATTCCATATGGATAGTGAGATGCAAAACTCTCATGGAATTACCCCCGCCACAAATCATACCATTGTTTTACCAGACTCTCAAAAAAATCAAGAAACGTGATCAGCTCCTTGCCTCCAGTAAAGTCTTTGACGACACCTGGTCTCTAACCGCTCTATCCTTTTCCTGATTGTCAACTCCCACCTACCCAGAATTCTAGAATAGACAATATTAAAAAGAAAATAGTCGTGTTATTAAAAAAAAAAAAAAAAAAAAAAAAAAAAAAAAGCTAATAACATTCATCAAGTTCTCAGTTTCTCATATTCTACACAAACCCTTCATTATACCTAACCACATAAGTGTATAACAACTACTAACTAACATATTCTAGCCATATGTTAATCAGAACTTTTTATAATATTATTGTACAATTTATTCATTAACTTATCCATTATCAAAATGTAATCACTATTTATTACTAATAAAATTTTTTGTTGAAATG